>OX333081.1:19688836-20096993 GCA_946863875.1 Alloplasta piceator
TTTACCCATATTTGGATTACATACACGACCGCCTGATTACGTGCTTATATATTGATCTACCTTGGGTAAGTCTACTCTGAGGTAGATTAATAGATAGGCATAATATGTCCTATATATTGATGTAAATCTACTGCAAAGTAGATTTACCTAAAGTACATCGATATATGCGATATCTTATGCCTATAGTTGATGGTAAATCTACTTCAGAGTAAACTTACCTAAGGTTAATCAATATATAGACATAATATATCCTATATATTGACGTAAATCTACTCAAACGTAGATTTACCTTAAGTACATCGATATATAGAATATTTTATGCGTATAGTTGAAGGTAAATCTACTTTAGAGTGGACTTACCTAAGGTAGATCAATATATTGTGCATGTCGTCGATGGTATATTTCCTTCGGAGTAGACTAACTTAAGGTAGATCAATATATAGGTATAATATATCCTATATATTGATGTAAATGTACTCTCAAGTAGATTTATCTAAAGTAGATCGATATAGAGTACATATTATATTATAGTTGATGGTGAATCTACTTTAGAGTAGACTTACCTACGGTAGATCAATATATTATGCATATAGTTGATGCTAAATCTACTTTAGAATAAACTTACCTTAGGTAGATCAGTATATAGGCATAATATATCCTTTTCAGTGATTTAAATGTGCTCTAAAGTAGATTTATCTAAAGTAGATCGATATAGAGTATATATTATGCCTATAGTTGATGGTAAATCTACTTTAGAATAGACTTACCTACGGTAGATCAAGATATTATGCATATAGTTGATGCTAAATCTACTTTAGAATAAACTTACCTTAGGTAGATCAGTATGTAGGCATAATTCATCCTTTTTAGTGATTTAAATGTGCTCTAAAGTAGATTTATCTAAAGTAGATCGATATAGACTATATATTATGCCTATACTTGATGGTAAATCTACTTTAGAATAGACTTACCTACGGTAGATCAATATATTATGCATATAGTTGATGCTAAATCTACTTTAGAATAAACTTACCTTTGGTAGATCAGTATATAGGCATACTATATCCTATTTAGTGATGTAAATGTACTCTAAAGTAGATTTATCTAAAGTAGATCGATATAGAGGATGTACTAGCCTATAGTTGATGGTGAATCTACTGTAGAGTAGACTTACCTACGGTAGATTAATGTATTATGCATGTAGTTGATGGTAAATTTACTTTAGAGTAAACGTACCTAAGGAAGATCAATATATAGTAGGGTGACAGTTATTTAGGCTTTGGCGAAATAAGTTCGGTGCCACCCCAAAAACATAATCAAGGTGTATCAAAAAAAATCTGTGTAATGTTTGGAAGCACTCCGAAAATTGGAAAACGCACCACCGGGCGATTGAAATTTTAAATGTTTTTTGGGCATCTCTACAGAGCTTGTCATTAACAAAATTATGAACGAAAAAAATTGAAAAAATTTGGTTTTGTACACCATACTATGCACAATAAGTGTACCAAGTTTCAAATTTTTCTCATTAATATTATACTTGGAAAAAAAAATCATCGATGCGTGGGATAAATACATGTATATTTTACATTTAAAATTTCAATCGCTCGGAGTATAATATTAATGAGAAAAATTTGCAACTTGGTACACTTTTTGTACACCATACTATGCCTAGTAAGTGTACCCAGTTTCAAATTTGTCTCATCAATATTATCGTTGGAAAAAAAAAATCATTGATGCGTGGAATAAATACATGTATTTTACATTAAAAATTTCAATCGCTCGGTGGCGCCTGTTCCAATTTTCCGAGCGCCTCCAAACTTTACACAGATTTTTTTTGATACACCTTGATTATGTTTTTGGGGTGGCGTCGAACTTTTTTCACCAAAGCTCAACTAAACGTCACCCTAATATATAGGCATAATATATCCTATATGATGTAAATCTACTTCAAAGTAGATTTACCTACACATCGATACCTAAGTACATCGATGTATATAGAATATTGCATGCCTACAATTGATGGTAAATCTACTTTAGAGTGATCTTACCTAAGGTAGATCAATATATAGGCGTAATATATCCTATCTATTGATGTGAGTCTACTCTAAAGAGGATTTACCTAAAGTACATTATGGTAAAAAAAAACCTATTCGGGGTTATGTAACGTTTCTCTGACAAGGTACAAGAAGAAGAAGAAGAGGAGAGAAACTGGTGAAAATGAACAACTAACAAGGCTCCCCAACTTCCATAAACAGACGCAGGCTGAGGAGAGAAGGTCAAAATCATCCGGACAGAGCGAACAAAAATTCCACGATTGTTTGATGTGCTAATTTTGGTCTCATAATCCAAAAGTTGATTCGTTGTATCTTTCATAATTTCCAACCAATATTTTTTGTTGCTACGATCCAAGAGTCGATATTTTGCCAGATAATAATCTACAAATTTACGATTATAACTTCCATAAAATTATTTCTAAGATATTGGAAAGGGGAGGAACAAAATACCATAAAAAATTGTCGAAAAAAATGAAAATTGAAAAAATGTGGGATCTACTGTTATACATATGGCGTAGATAGGTATATCTTTTTTTAATATATAAATATATATTTGCAATCGCAGCCGATTACAAAAATTTGGTTATTACTTATTTTAAAACACGCTTCCATAAAAAAAGAGCCTGTTAATTTTCAAGTTGTTTCAATAAAAATTGCAACAAACGAAATTAAATATATAACTAATGGAATAACGATACCCTGATCTTTTAAAACAGTTATGTTTGTGAAAAAAGAATAATCAAACATTGACAATTTTTGTATCCCTTAGAGGGAGTCTTTCTCTCAAAGCGGTCACGAAAGAGAAAATAGAGAGAGACAAGGAGAATAAGAAGATACGAGAAGAATAAGAAGCTCTAGCCAAACGTAAACAAGCTGAATTCGTGCAGCAAGCAGAGAAAAAAAAAGACGACGTTCTACACGTATTTTCTCATAATGTGTGCGAATTCAAGTCTCCCACATTCAAACTGCTTAAGGTGATGTGAAACATTCCCCCACTCCTTTAGGCCCCCACCCCTCGCGTGGTACGCGACAACACCGACCGAACGGTATTGTCATCCAACGCTAGATGGCGCCACAGCTACGTATTTACTATTTTCGAGGTTTTTTTAGGTTATTTTTGTCTTGCGGTGCAGGAAAAATCATCAAATGATTGGAAAACTTTTCAGCTTTTTCTTCTTCACGGACGATTGATTATAATCAATTGTAAAATAATTGTTTACAATCGCGTATTCGATCTCTGATTCGATCCCTGAAACCTAACGCCTCTATCGGGAAATCCCTGTATTGAATATCACTCAGCTGTTTACTTTCGTTATGAATTTATCAAAGGTTATCTACAATTATGCATTTCCGTTCCTTTTTTAGGGTGCCGCCTTCGATTTACAATAACAAACTAAGAATGGATTTATTCAAATATTATTTACTTACTAACATTTTTTTTATACAGTTCGAGTTTTAAAATTTCACGAAATTTGAAGTTTCGTTCGTACAGATTCCTACCGGTAACCAGATTTGCTTTTTTTTTGTTATTCTTGCAATTTAGATAATGTTAGGAAGTAGATCGATTGATTACAGCTCTATTCCCCAATTACCAAACGATTTCATTCGGTTTACTATAAAAATGAACGTAAATCAAAATTGGAGAGAGGGAACCCTCTCAATGCGTATCTCGCATTAGGAAAGCAAAGGAGTGGGGGAATGTTTCACATCACCTTAACGGCTTGTACGCAGCCAGGAGACTGAGAAAAAGCGATGTTCAAGATTTTTTTCTGGAAAGACATTTCAATTTATCAACGTAAAAATTCATATCCACATTTCTGTAACGCATAACTTTATTTTGAAATTTTTCTTTTTAAAAAATAATTATTCTCGAAGTCAATGGTGCCGATTTCTGGCAGGTCCTCTAAACAAAAGCGTCAAAATAAAATCATCCTTCATAAAAATTTGTCAAAGTGAATTCAATTTCAATCGACTTTGTTAGACTGGCATTTTCCGTGTAGATATTTTGGTAAGGAAGAAGCTCCGCCCCTGACTTTCCCGCTGCCCTCAAAGGAGCGAATGCTTTCTTCCTGAACATTTATTATAAACAAAATATATCGATTGCAAAATACTTTGAGAGGCATAGTTTGCCGGTTTTGTAGCTTTTGGAAATTTCGTTGGAAAAAATAAAATTTACCCGAATTTTTCGTTGGGGTGCCAACAAAATTATGACTTGCATCAGATTAAAGATGTTGTGTCCAAAATTGAAAATGATAATAAAATATTAAAAATTTGATGTGTAATTGTGTAAAACATTTGAAAACTTGTAAAAACTTTACGACGATTTGGAAACTGGCTACTGAGAAATTAGAATTAACAAATTACACGCAGCCTTATGGAAACGGAAGTAAGTTTGCGATTATTTTTTTTTGTTATAAAAAATGGTGCCAAAAATACAAAAAAAATCACACCCGAGGAAAAACATATAAGAAGCATTGTGTAATTTTTTCAACACATTTAAGAAGCTTGTGTTCCACAAAATAAATAATAAAGACAAAGTACGTCGTTTTCACAGCAATAAACAAGAATATAGCGGCAACGTTGCATAGACCGAAAGTAGCGGGAAATTCAAATACTCATTTTCTTGCACCATAAAGAGGTTTCGAGGTTATGTTTGCTGTCATATTCTGTGACACTTTTCTTTCGTCTTTTTTTTACCGGAGTTCACTTGACTTAATCTTTTTTTATACACGGCCTCTGTCACTCGTTTTCTTTTCCAATAAAAGACTTTTTCTCCGTTCCTGTCAATTTTGACATTATTTTCGTCCATGTTAGCACTCAATCATGACCATCGCGACTGCTTTCGACCGTACACTTCTCACTCATGCCAACTTATCAATCACGCAACGTTGCCAAATGTAAAGCTAATAGAGCGACTACTTTTAATATTAATATTGTTCATAAATATTGGTTTTTTTTTTGCAGTTCAAAGTAATTTCATGTTATATTTCTATAGTTGCGATATAAAATAATCAAAATTTTTTTGAGAATGAACAATTTCCACTATCGAAATTTTAGGGTTGTCTAGTTTGCACGGAACATCCAAAAATTAATACTCGCTTGTAAAAACATTGTTAAAACTTGATATGATATATAAATGAGAATTTTCGATCGTTAATATGCACAAATACGATACTTCTTTTCACATCAACGCTGTTACGATACGAATTTAAGTATTTATCAATCCCAATAAAATTCAGTAAAATGAGAAGAGATACCAAACTTTTGGAAAGGACGGTACGGACTCAATATCCTTTAGGACAAAATTATTAAAATTATTTTTTTTCACGATAGAACGAAATTGACGCAAAATACCTCTTATATCATAGTAAAAAAAAGGAACTCGATTCCTGGAGCGTTGCCCGAGGAGACTTGCAATTTGTCACTGTTGGAATGGCCAACACAGTGAAAAACGCAAATAGTGTAACCAAAAAATGTGAAAAAACTGACAATGAAGTCAAGAAGCATGATACTAAACTATTTAACGTAACGATCGACGATAACAATAAAGTTAAAGTCACCAGTGAGACAATAAGATACAATGAAATGAGAAAACAGCTCAATCGCTAATGGAACAAAAAAAAAGCGTAGGATTGACCTGATATATTGAGTGGGAGAGAAATAAATATATTATTCTCTATTTTAAAGAAGAATAAGAAAATCAATTTCGCCTATTTTCATGTACGTAAATCGTCAGCGAATATCTTTGTTAATATAAAAATATCGTGAAATTGCCTCAAAGAGATCAAGAATTGAAAATCAAATAATTTTCACAAATTTAAACAAATCAAGCCGACAATGGAAATCGATATGGTTTTTAATTTCCGGGAGGTGTAACCCCTTAAGACCAATAAAAACATGGAAAAGGGTAGGAAAAAAGTTAAAATTAGGTCATTCAATTTACGTAGACACGAGATTCATGATTGATTCGATAATAGTATATTACGATACTAGTGCGATGAAACTTTTTCTGACGAGTGTGAGTTTGCAGCATGAACCGAAGGCGAATGTTGCAATCACACGAGTTAAGAAAAAGTTTTTCGCACTAGTATCGTAACGAAATTTTATTGCACGAGTGCGCAAAGTGCCAGTTTGAGCACGCGCAGCGTGCGCAAAGTGGAACTTTGCGCACGGAGTGCAATAATAGTATATTACGATACTAGTGCGATGAAACTTTTTCTGACGAGTGTGAGTTTGCAGCATGAACCGAAGGCGAATGTTGCAATCACACGAGTTAAGAAAAAGTTTTTCGCACTAGTATCGTAACGAAATTTTATTGCACGAGTGCGCAAAGTGCCAGTTTGAGCATGCGCAGCGTGCGCAAAGTGGCACTTTGCGCACGGAGTGCAATAAAACCGATTTTGTGGGCCCTAAATGGACGATTCATGTTACAATGTTGAAGAGATCGAGGGGAGTCTGGTTAAAGTCTGCGAAGTACCGAGAGTAGGCAAAATCAACGAGATAGAGCTCGGCGGGTTTATTTACGGCATTAACTAGCGCGAGTTTGCAACTTCTCTTTCTCTCTCCCTCTTCTATCTTCGCCACCTCTATATTTTTTTTTCTCTATCCCTTTTCCACATCTACTTTTGCTTTGACTCTTGTCCGCTTCTCCCGCCACCGGAGAGTGATTGATCGTTTCAGCCCCGCTGAAACTTCACTGCGCGGCTATCTGCTAGATAATTATTTTGAGAATACTCCTCTCGCGTTAGGTGCACAATATATGACGAGAAGCATCGGTTCTCTTGTATTGACAAAAGACAGTATAAAAATGCAAAATCGGGGTGTGTGCAATCATTTCTGCCGATGAATGAAGAGAGAGTGAGAGTGAGAAATGGGGCGGTTGAGGGGAAGAGTTAGCGATGGATTTATGGAATTGGCGAAGAATTCGAAAGTAGTTCGCACGTTCACATTTGTGTTTTTAAAATTTATTTTAATAAATATGAATGAACTGTAATGTCCTAAATTTTTTGTTGTTGTCGATTATGGTTGTTCCTGATCTGCCAGATCGACGATTGTAATAATCGGATTATGGTAGCTAAAATATGACACAAAATGATCTGTAGTGATGTTAAATATTTTCATCATGATTGATTGGTATTATTTTAATTCTTTTTATTTTAATTATTAATATTTTTTTATTATTATTTTTGCTGCCCGATTTAAATTTTTTGTTGTTTCCTAAAATTGGGGGTGATGTTTGAAGAAATTTATCATTTTTATTCTTAATATTTTCATTATGATTATTATTTTCGTTTTTTTTTGCGCGGAAGGATTACTTTATTTTTTTTTGTTCCCTAAAATTGGGATTATGTTTTTAGAAATTTATTATTTTAATTCTCACTATTTTCATTATAATTATTAGTTTTGTTGGTTTTTGTGCAGAAGGCTTCCGCAGGGCCTCCGAAGGCCTCCCGACGTCTCAAAAGTCTGCTTACATTCGCTGTATGGCTTTCATTCACTGAGAGAAAAAATTACTGAATTTGAGAACATGAATTTATTTATTAAATGAAAGTATTAATTCGATTATTTATTTGTTGAACCAAGAAAATCACTCTTCATTTAAAAAAATATTTTCACGAATCTATTACTTCATTATATTAAACTCTTATTTAATAGTAACAATTACATGCATGATAGATTTAATTAAATTTGTATTCATTGGATTAATTACATTGATCGCATCATAAACATGAGATTATTTGAATCTAAAAAACGAATTTAATACAAAATTATTTTTTTCGGAAACATTATTTTCTTGCAATAAAGTCATTTATTTTACTTCAAAAAATATTCTTATTTCAATAGATTTGATTGAATTTGTATTCATTAGATTAATTACATTTATCGCATCATAAACGGTAGATTTTTTGAATCTAAAATGATGATTATTTGAATCTAAAAAACGACTTCAATACGAAATTATTTTTTTCGAACAAAATTATTTCTTTGCAATAAATTCATCATTATTTTACTTCTAAAAATATTTTTGTAGTATTTTCAATATTTATTAGATATAAAATTGATTGTGAATATTTGAAAAGAAGCATTATTTTATTCCAATAGAATATTTGTTTGGAATGATGAAATTTTTATTTCCTTCAAGCAAAGAACTATCATTTCTTTAGTATACTTTAATAGTATACATAAGTTGTTAAAAATTAAAAAACTGGTTTTTTAAATGTTTTCTTATATTCGAATCTTCATAACTCCTAACTTTTTCAAGTGCATAGTAGTAGTCGATAGCGTAATAGGTAGCGTGTTAGGTAGTTAGGTAGGATAGGTATGATGGTAGGTAGGGGGTCGAGGGTTCGAATCTCGGTCGGACAGAGAAATTAGATCGAAGAATTGGCGCAGATTTGTCTTTTTTTCTGTTCATCTCTTTTTGGGGTCACTAAACTATGCATATTAAATTATTTGGCAAGGGCTATATATTTTTTATAAAATGTTTAGCAACAATTAATAAACATGCATTTGATTGAATCAATCATTTTTCCTATTGATTGGACTAATTAATTTGTTGATTCAACAAATTTTTTTCTCAGTGCTTCCTGTATTAAAAGACATGCATGTTTTGAATGATAAAATGCGTTCTTGATTCAAACAACATATTACATATAATTGATAACATATTGTTAGATTCAAGTAAATTCGTGTATTGAAACAGAAATTTATGAAATTGACTGAAAAAAATGAACCAAGGAAATATATAAGAGAACCAATCTAATATGGTTTGCTCCTTTAATTTTTTTGGAAATTCTGATCAATCAGTCTGGAAAAACCGTTCTATGGATCGGTTTGCAAATTTACAGGATTATTGGGGGTACATTGAGCTGTAAAAATTCCTTAAAGCATTAGCCTTCCAATCAATATTAGCAAAGCTGCAGTCGATTTACCAAAACAAGGGAAAAAGTCACTTCTTTGTACTTTTATCAACTGAATATTAGGGGTAGAAAAAAAAATCCCAAAACTCTTGAAGGAACCTTGTAGGAAATTTATTCCAGTTTCCGAAACTGCCCGTTTATTTTCTGTACAATCATTGATTGCTGAGATATCAGTGGTTAAAGGATCCTTTTTCATTCAAAGTCGGATATCTCCGCGAGAAATCGACGTAGAGGAAAAGTAAAACAAAGGAAATTGAAGCTGGATAAACAGGCTATCTGGTCCATGTGTTGGTTTAGCTGGAAAAAAAATTTCCGAGCGCGTGGACCAAAAATGAAAAGGTTAAAAATTTGCAAAAAATTTCTTTCGGGCTATTTCTCAAAATTGCATAAGAACCGTGGCCCCTAAAAATGTTTGACCAAAAGATCTGAAGACTAGAATCTTGGAGCCTCAAAATCCTTTCTTCATTATCTCGATACGACCGTTCATCACTGAAATACCGCCTGTCGAAAATCACCGGAAAATTTGGAAATTTTTCTTGCTCCCTTTATTTTTACGAGTAGTGTATCAAGTTTATATTGTTACGTCCTGGGTTAATTCGGCAACCATTTTTTGTGTCGACCATTCTGTTTAGGTCACACCTCAAAATTTATAATAAACTTGCAACAAATTTAATTCATTGGTGCTCGAAGAGCCTGTTAAGTTATAAAATCTCATGTGACGGCTTATCAATGTGCGAGCAAGCAACCGTAGAGGATCCCACGGTAAACATTGTCAGTGAATTTTCGCTGACGAATGGGATCTCACGGTAACCAGAAAGACGCTGCACACCTCGAAGATGTGCAACGGTCAGGCGTAGTCTCTCTGGTCTCGCGCCTTGATTTGCCGAAGTGCTCAGCACTATTTTTCTTTATGATAATTAGTCAGTCCACTTGCAGAGCTCGACCAGAATGGTCGAACTCTAATCAAAATTAAGGGTGTTCCTCGGGAGCTCACCCATTAGGGTCGAGCTCCAACCAAATAAAAGGTTCTCCAATAAAATTAATATAGTGCGGAATCTCCGGGGGCTCGACCAATGGAGTCGACCTCGTTATAATCAATATCGTCGAGGTGATTAGTGCGGCCTCATCGAAAAACATTTAAAAACATAAAACAAATAATTAAACAAATAAAACATTCACCTATCAAAATCCAAAGTGTAATTCCGCATTTCAAACTGTCTTGACCATTGGTTGAGACTATTTCTTAATAAAACTTGTTCTAGTTATTGTTAAATGATAACCTGCATTGGACATTTACTTTATTTTTCACATCAACTAAGCCCGCTCGGGCTCCAATCCCTGACGGGCGCATTCCCGTCTAAAAGGAGCAAAATAAAACATATTAACAGGTTCGTCCAAAATTATCATCAGGACGTAACAATATGCTTTACAAAACTCTATTCGCCGATGATCATTATCATTATTATTCGATCGCCCTATGCGCAACTGTATTTTTTTTCGCGACCTCTGGGCACTGGTGAATAATCGCTTTATCGCCTGCGGGAAGCTACAGAATGTACCACCACCCACCCCAGCAAGGCTCTCGAAAGAAATAACGAAAAAGTATATCGTATATCGTATAAATCTGAGCCCCCCCTCTCCGGAGCTGTTTAAGAAAATTCTGATAAAGTGGAGACCACAAAGATTCCGGGTACACCATAAATACGAGTATTTGCATGAATATAAATTTCTGTTAAAAATGTTTTTTATATAATATCGTTGAACGCGCAACGCTAGTCCAGATTCCGACCCATTCGATATCGGATAGAATGTAATTCATTTGTTTTCTGCTTCCTCATAAGCTTCGCTCGAGCAAACATTTTTTCTCGATATTTTCATGTTAGAATGTTCAAAAACGTCCCAAAATCTCAAGATATCTCGTCTTGGTAAAAAGAGAAGCACACAAGTAGACCAACCATTTTTCTTCACTCATAATCCGTTCGAACTTTGTCAAAATTTCTCGCTACTTGTTAATTTGGCACGATTTTTAATTTCTGTGCCACACATTACACAACCTTTCAAATGTTTTACACAATGACATATCAAATTTTTAATATTTTATTATTATTTTCAATTTCGGACACAACATCCTTCAATGATCGTCATAATTAATGTTCGTTTTCGAGAAAAAAAAATCACAGCGCTTCATAAGACTATATACATTTTTGACTGAGCGATGATTGCAGGAAATGTTTTTTGCACTTTGCGGAGTTATTTTCGATAATTTTTTATAGCTCAATGAAAGTGAAGTGAATTGGCAACGTCGTAAATCGTGGCATATAATAATGCTCGGGTTGGCAGTAGTGCTGCGAAACTAGAGATGTACGCGTCCCGTTCCTAACCTCAAAATCAACTTGTGTTTGTGTAAAACTGTTTTTTTCTCGAAATTTCTCGAAACTTTCTAACAATAATTTTCTAACAATAAAGTGATTATTATTTTACTTCAAAAATATTTTTATTTAAATAGATTTGATTGAATTTGTATTCGTTAGATTAATTACATTTATCGCATCATAAACATTAGATTATTTGAATCTAAAAACGACTTCAATACGAAATTATTTTTTTTTTTTTGAAGAAAATTATTGGTGGTATCATAAACATGAGATTATTTGGATCTAAAAAATAACTTCAATACGAAATTATTTTTTTCGAACAAAATTATTTCTTTGCAATAAATTCATCATTATTTTACTTCTAAAAATATTTCTGTAGTATTTTCAATATTTATTAGATATAAAATTGATTGTGATTATTTGAAGAGAAGCTGTAGTAAAACAAATAACACATTATTTTATTCCAATAGAATATTTGTTTGGAATGATGAAATTTTTATTTCCTTCAAGCAGAGAACTATCATTTCTATAGTATACTTTAATAGTATACATAAGTTGTTAAAAATTAAAAAACTGGTTTTTTAAATGTTTTCTTATATTCTAATCTTCATAACTCCTAACTTTTTTCAAGTGCATAGTAGTAGTCGATAGCGTAATAGGTAGGTGTTAGGTAGGATAGGTAGGATAGGTATGATGGTAGGTAGGGTCGAGGGTTCGAATATCGGTCGGACAGAGAAATTAGATCGGAGAATTGGCGCAGATTTGTCTTTTTTTTTCTATTCATCTCTTTTTGGGGTCACTAAACTATGCATATTAAATTATTTGGCAAAGGCTATATATTTTTTATAAAATGTTTAGCAACAATTAATAAACATGCATTTGATTGAATCAATCATTTTTCCTGTTGATTGGACTAATTAATTTGTTGATTCAACAATTTTTTTTCTCAGTGCTTCCTGTATTAAAAGACATGCAAGTTTTGAATGATAAAATGTGTTCTTCATTCAAACAACATATTACATATAATTGATAACATATTGTTAGATTCAAGTAAATTCGTTTATGGAAACAGAAATTTATGGAATTGACTGAAAAAAATGAGCAAGTAAATATATAAGGGAACCAATCTAAAATGTTTTGGCAAATAATGAAAAAAATGATTTTTTGCCTTCAAAACTTTATTTCATTGGTTCTAGTAATTTTTTCTCTCAGTGCACTAACCACTCCGACTGTCGGAATTGTTTTCTAAATAACGGTACTATGGATCGTTTCGAAATTTCACATGTTAATTAGTAAAGGGATTATAAATATCCACAAAAAATTTCAGCTCGGTGACATCATTTCGTCCTGACTCCATAACAACCTTAAATAAATTATATGTATTAAGATGGGCACTTATCAGAAAGGCACCAAAAAATCTATGGCTATAGCCTTATAAGGAACCAACCTGGGGCCAAGCAGGAATCCAGCAAGGACTCCCCTATTAGGGTATCCCTAAGAAGTCCCCATTCGAGATTTTACTGGAAACTGGAAGATCCCAGCAAAGGTTTGCACAGGAATACTCATTTCGGGGTTGCCCCAACGAATCCTAATCGAGTTTTAATGGAAATATAAATTTTTAGATTGCTGGTTAGCGTTAATAAGGACACCACTAGGGATCCACCAGGGATCTAGCAAGAACTTACCTTTTAGGGCATCCCTAAGAAGTTCCGATCGGGATTTTACTGGAAACTGGAAGATCCCAGCAAATGTTTGCATAGAAATACTCATTTCGGGCTGGCCCCAACGAATCCTGATCGAGTTTTAATCGAAATATGAATTTTTAGATTGCCGGTTAGCATTAATAAGGACACCAGTGGGGGTCCACCAGGGATCTAGCAAGGACTTACCTTTTAGGGCATCCCTAAGAAGTCCCGATCGGGATTTTACGGGAACCGGAAGATCCCTGAAAATGTTTGCGCAGGAATACTCATTTCGGGGTTGCCCCAACGAATCCTGATCGAGTTATAATCGAAATATGAATTTTTAGATTGCAGGTTAGCGTTAATAAGGACTCCAGTGGGGGTCCACCAGGGATCTAGCAAGGACTTACCTTTTAGGGCATCCCTAAGAAGTCCCGATCGGGATTTTACTGGAAACTGGAAGATCCCTGAAAATGTTTGCGCAGGAATACTCATTTCGGGGTTGCCCCAACGAATCCTGATCGAGTTTTAATCGAAATATGAATTTTTAGGTTGCAGGTTAGCGTTAATAAGGACACCAGTGGGGGTCCACCAGGGATCTAGCAAGGACTTACCTTTTGAGCATCCCTAAGAAGTCCCGATCGGGATTTTACTGGACACTGGAAGATCCCAGCAAATATTTGCACAGGAATACTCATTTCGGGATTGCCCCAACGAATCCTGATCGAGTTTTAATCGAAATATGAATTTTTAGATTACAGGTTAGCGTTAATAAGGACACCAGTGGGGGTCCACCAGGGATCTAGCAAGGACTTACCTTTTAGGGCATCCCTAAGAAGTCCCGATCGGGATTTTACTGGAAACTGGGATAACCCTGCAAATTTCTGCACGGGAATCTATGCATGATTGTTTTTACCATTCTATTTTACATGAAAATAGAGAAATGTTTTTTTTTTTAACTTACCTCCTCGTCGGACTCTGGCTCCTCATAATCGGACTGCGTGTCCTTGAATACGAAAAGGCAGTCGGACGGTTCGAATTCGCGCGAGTTGCCAAATTGCGTTTGTTCGTCGATCGACTGGCCGACCGACGATGTCTTAGTCTCGACCATCACCGGAAATTTATAGTGCCACACGGTGCTACTATAACGACGAAAAAGTTCTTGCACTCGGCTAGTCGTAAATAATTTCGCGTTCACGGAGGAAATTCCCGGCAAAGGTCTGACTCTTACGAGCCTCGTGATCTGAAACGATAGGGACGACGAAAAACTGTTTTTATTTTATTTTTACTTGAATTTTTTTTATGCTCTCACGTAATGGTTCACGAAGAGACTGTAACGGGACGAGAAGTTACTTCTGAGACGCGACACATATACCGAATTCACGTTCTGTGTGAAAAAAAAAATACAAAAACTTTTACTGCTCTCGATCTCCGTGGATCATTTATCATGAAGAAGAAAGAGTGGATGGAGAATTAAATTATTTACTTAATTGGATTACCGAGGAAAGCAGTGAAAACTGCGAGCTATACCAATGTTAATTGGCCTTAAGGTTTTGTGACAAAATTCGATCGTAATATTTTATATTCGAAAGCTTGATTTTCCAAGAAGACTTTTTACGATCGATCAATTTTTTCGGCGCAAATTGTCGTTTTTCGATCGAATCGAAGCTTGCAGAGAACTATTTAAATTCAATTTTTGGGAAAACAAAAAGAGCACCAAGAATTCTGATTGGGCACCAAAAAAGCACCTTAAAAGCACCTAATTCTGGTACAAGTTAAATTTATTTTCAGGTATTTTTGAAAAATTGCATGATCCAAAAAATGGTTTTTGGCGCTTTTGAGCATGATTCGTGAAGAATTTACTCATCGTAAATAGCATATTCGTGTTACTCGGGAAATTTCCGATCCAAAACACACGTTATGAACCTCTAAATGATGAAAAAAATGTTTGACCATCTGCCAAGCTCACGGATAAGCCAAAGTCGATTTGCGAATGATGCTCATAGGGGTGAAAAAAAATGATTTTTTGTTCTATTCATCTTTATAAACATCTCAAGCAAAATCAACCCCTAATCACGAATATGCAATAAAAAAAATTAAATTCTTGCGAGGAATGGGCGAAAAGAATGTTTTTGTGCAACTCTAGGCTTAGGCTAAGGAAATTGAAGGTCGAAAAGAGCGAAATAAGATGGCATTTTCTTCAATAAATCTTCAAAATATAAGCCCAATTATGCTTGCAACGAAATCCAAAAAAATCTTGTTGTTTTTTAATTTTTCGAATTTTCAACTCCCCCAAAAATGGTTTTTGGCGATTTTAAACATGATCCGTAAGGTATTTATTCATCGCAAATATTATATTCGTGTTGCCCAGGAAATTTCCGATCCAAAACACACGTGATGAACCTCTAAATGACGAGAAAAAAAAATTGACCATCTGCCGGAGTCACAGATCGGCCAAAATCAATTTGCGCCTGATTATTAAAAATTACAAATGTACGAAAAGTTAGGACTTTTATAGTATTGATTGTCGATTAGAGGAGACTAATTATAAAAAATTGCAAATATATGGCTTTTATTTTAGAATCAAGGAATCAAATCTTTGGTTTTTTAGGGTTTCCACCTTGATACTCAAAGTCAGAGCATTCAAAATGTTTGTTCGTCACAAAAATCATAGAAAAATTCAGGAAGCATTCGAGAGACAATTCAAACATGTAAAATCAAAAAATAAAATAAAGAACTCGGCTGACTTTTTAAATATTCACAAGTATTTTGTCTTCCGATATATTTGAATTTTTTTGGTTTGAGGCAGAAACTTTTAAATGAAAAAAAAATCTTCACAAATTTCGACCCATTGAAATCCAAAAAAATGTATTTTCGAGATATTTGCATACACACCATAAATTAAATATAAAACCGATTTCAGACTCCAAAATATTTTGTCAAAAGTTTCAAATGAAAGTTAAAATTACGGCTTTTTACTATTTTATTTTTACCAAAAATTCTTATTGTTTCGAGTCATCGACAGAGTTGATAAAAACAATTTTCGGAATATCAAAAAATCATCAAAAAATGTTAGTGCACGTGTTTTTCGTAAGGGGTAAACAGAGCGAATACGCGATATTATTTGAGGTTATGTCGACCGATAATGAAACGACCGGAAAACGAACATTGGAAGCGTAACTGTTACTTTATGATTTTATGAATAATCAACATACCGGAAATGGAAAATTTTTTCGCACCCTTTTAAACGTATTTACAAATGACCCAGTTGAGTACATTCAAGCATAAATTATAACCGAAATTTTGCACAAAAACCACGATAAACACTGGACCAGGCGAAAAACACTGAATGAATTGTTAAATTAGACAACTAGCGCCATCTCGCGTCAATCTGAGGTACCGAGTTGTTTTTTTTAGCCAGTGGCGCCATCTTGCGGCGCTATTACCGACCGTCGGTAAGATGCGGTATTTACCATAAGTTTGAAAAAAAATATTTAAAATTAGCAATTGGTAATGACTAATTAGTAATTATACCTCATAATTAGTTATTGATATCTAATAAGGACTAACTATGCCCTAAAATTGGTAATTGGTAATTAATGATTACTAAATGTGCCCTATAATTGGTATTCGGTATTTACTACTTACTTATTGATTTAATTACTGACCGTATTTACCAAAAGTTTAAACAAACGATTTAAAATTAGTAATTGGTATTAACTAATTGGTAATTATGTCTCACAATTAGTTATTTATATCTAATAAGGACTAACTATGCCCTAAAATTAGTAATTATTGATTACTAATTGTGTCCTATAATTGGTATTCGGTATTTACTACTTATTTATTTGATTACCGACCGTCGGTAAGAGCGGTATTTACCAAAAGTTCGAAAAAACGATTTTAAATTATTTATTGGTATTAACTAATTTGTCATTATGTCTCATAATTAGTTATTGATATCTAATTAGTACTAACTATGCCCCATAATTAGTAATTAGCAAATTAATTATACCAGATGTGCTCTATTATTGGTATTCGGTATTTACTACTCTTACTAATTATGCCGCATGATATTAATCGGTTTTTACTAATTACTAATTAGGTTCAATGATTAGTAATTAATATTTGCGGATTACAATTTTTCAACAATAGCTGATAACTGGTTACTACTTTTTTTTTAAAATAAAACAATCTCCTCTGTCAAAACTATAAATGCTGGCTTTTACGAAATAATTCTTATCTCTTGAGGGTTTTTTTTTTAAACGAGAAATATTTTTTTCATTGTATCAACAATTTGAGGCAAAAATTTTTTTTTACCGATAAATATTTTTCATTTTATAAACAATTTGAGCATAAAATTTTGAGAATTTTTTGAGAAGCCACCATTGTGGTAAAAATTGATATTTTGCTTATTCCTTCGATTTGATACTAGATTTTACCTTACATTAACGAAATCTTTTTTTTTTTTGTAATTTTTTTTCAGTTTTCAAAATTTTTATAGCAGCATTTTCCAAAACCTCGAAAAATCAGACTCCGTCGAGCATTCTGCATATGCATTTTTCAAACAAAAAAAAGATTTTAGTGCCTTGTTTCGTTCTCTAAACACGGATTAACGAAAAAAAAAATGGTGTTTGAAAATATTTTTGAGTGAATTGTAATTCTGGATCGTCGTAACGCCCAAAATCTTATTTCAAGAGAAATCCTGCAATTACCCAGGGCTGGGTAGTATTTGAAATGGTTCCATTTGAAATAGGTATTTGAAATGTAAAATGGCATTTAGTATTTTCTATTTTAAATAGAATCCGCAGAAGCATTTTCATTTTATATTTTAAATGGCAAAGTCTATCCATTTAACCATTTGTAAAATGGTAAATGGTTTTTTTTTATTATACGCTCACGAAAGACTTTTTGGTCGATATTTTTGGATTGATTCTTTATAACTGCAGAGCGACTTCACAGCGCTATGCTCATTCCTCATCTTAATCATATATAGCTTCCTTTATCATAAAGTATGGCAATCAAATATGGCTTCCTCATAAAGGAAGCTTTGTTAACTATCGAAAAACATGAGTAATCAACGTGCAAATTTGCTAGATTCTTTCAAATTTACTTCTTGCTGAATTTGATTTTTGCCAAATTCAATAGCGAACAATCTTGATTACTATTTTGAATGTGTACAAAATTACAGTACAATATCTCGCAAATAGCCGAAGTTAGAGTACGCTATTTGAAAAAAAAAAAATTGTATAAAATTTTAATCATTCGATCGATTTTCGCCAAATTTAATATAGAACATCCTCGACAGCTATATTAGCTCTGTGTAAAGTTTCAGTGCAGTATTTCAAAAACTGCACAGGTTAGAGCGTTTACACTATTTTTCAAAAAATTAAAAATTCCATAAAATTTTAATCCCTCGATGGATTTTTGCCAAATTCAACAGTGAACAACCTCGATAGCTATATTAGCTCTGTGCACAGTTTCAGTACAATATCTTTAAAATTGCTCAAGTTAGAGCGTTAACGCTATTTTTCCAAGAATTCTAAATTTCATAACACTGTAATCCCTCGATGGATTTTCACCAAATACAATACCAAACAACCTTAATAGCTATACTAATTCTGTACAAAGTTTAAGTGCAACATCTTGAAAATTGCAGAAGTTAGATCGTTTACGTCATTCTTGAAAAAACGACAAAAGTCGATAAAATCTGAACACCGGTTAGAATTAAAACAAAATTTTTTCATAATGAAGAGCAATTCGTGCTCGACAAGTGTGCCAAATTTTAGCTCGATATCTTGAAGCGTTCTCGAATTATTAATTATTTACATCTGAAACTCAGGATACATACAGACACACACACATCCATCCGGACATTTTTTCTAAATATGATTTCTCGATGTTTTAAGACATTTTGAACACATTGGCATAAAAATCTTGAAAATTTTTTTTTCACGAAAACAAAGCTTCCTTTATGAGGAAGCAATAATAATTTTCTAAAAACCATTTTTCATTTTATAATCCATTTCAAATACCTATTTTCCATTTTGCATTTCAAATGGTTTTAAGGAAACCATTTCCATTTCACATTTTAAATACGTTTTGGAAACCATTTTCCATTTTCTATTTTAAATGGACTCGAGACACCATTTTACCCAGCCCTGCAATTACCATTTTTTCACTTCTTCTTTTGGCTGAAGATGAATAAAAAAAATTTCGTCTGATTTTTTTATAAACAAAATTGTAAATAATTTTCGAAAATATTTAAATTATTACAAAATTTTATAAAAGTATTTTTAAGATTTTTAGCTGAATTTTTTGTTTGTAACAACAATCGATGATATTGTCACGTATGACGTATTTTCAAATTTTCTTGTTTTGTTTAAATTCAGACCCTTCGCCACCGTCTTAATATAGTTAGGGAAAAACCAGCTCATGACGACGCATTTCGTAAAAGCAAAATAGCTAACAATTCTAGTCGCTTTCCCACACGTAGTGCGATTAACTCGGAATATCCAAAATATCTCACGGAAACACGTGCATATCAGATCCCAAGCTGCTCAAATATCTCAGCATGGAGAAAAGTCGTAAAATCGTCAAACCAGTGCGCACACAAGTGTCACCGAGACCAGAGCATCCCTACCGGCCTACTCGCAAGTATATAGACGAGCATAGACACACGCATCCACTCCACGTATACATATACTCTCGCGCTCGTCTCTGTGTACTAGTATAGGCCCTTTCCGAAAAGAGCTCCAAATATTAAAAGAAACCGCCAAGTGGACCGATCTTGTTTGGATGACAGGTTGTAAAAATCACAGTTTATAGCCTCTCCCGCATGCTCTGGGAAACAAGTACTAGAACAGCGAGCTAGAACAGCAACTACAGAGAACAGCGTTTTTCCAAACCTTTAGTTCCAAAACAACGACACTCCCGAAACCTCCTATTCCTCATATGCCCTTCCTTCACGAAGAAACCTTGTTTTTCCCAATTCCCACATGAAAATAGAAACTCAGCAGGGGAATGCACGTGTTACCTCAGTAAGAGAGAAAACTAAAAATATGTTTATAAATAGTCAGCTGTACTAGAAAAGAATATACTCGATTAAGATTTTTCATCCCGTGGGTCTCGAAACTAGACCAACGAGGAAAACAACTGTATTCCGTGTACCCAAATTTGTAAAATTCATCTCCCGCTGAGCAAACAGACCCTTTAAAAACTCTTGCGCAGCGACAAATTCAAGTTTAGTCTTCGTTTAGTCTTCGATGGCGTTGAGTCGTCACGCTCCGAACCTTCGCGAGAGGGTGAGGAGTAGGACTATCCTAGTGTGTGCGCGATCGCGTATCTAGCCTCGGAATTGATATCGTCGTGAGCGAATCTTTTATTATCATTATTTAATATTAAAAGTTTGTGTTTGAAATTGTCCGCGAAGTGTGTTACCGCGTCGACTCATTATTCAAAATTGTATTCTCGAAATTGTGAATTGTGTGAGATATAAAGAAATACTCGACGTCAAAATAATAAACGAGTGTTAACTGAAATCAAGTGTCAACCATCAATCGACGATCAACCTAACTCAAAAAGCATAATCCTGGGTGTGAAAAGGAACTCCGCAACGAACAAGTGAATCTAAATTTAATAACCAGTTGATAAAACAAGGTCTCCGGAGATCTTTCAGTGTACGTTCCCACTACCGATTATTTGTTGTTACTTTTGTCGCGATAAATAGTCAACAGAGTAAAGCGTTAGCCGCTCGACGCTTAGGCTCGATTATCTTAACGTCTCCGGACGTTACAATATTGACACGTAAAAATTATGGGAAATCAAAATTGTCGTTTTTTTTACAATTCTGGATCAGAGTTTTTTAAAATAATTAAGCGCTACCGTTCTTTTTTTTTTAAGTTTTCAATGTATCGATTACAATTTTTTTCTCAAACTCAGTAAGTGACAAAAATATTTGATACAAACATTTTTTTTAAATCGCTTGAAGTTTTCAGCTTTGAACAAAAATAGAAATAAGTCAATTTGAATTTGAAAAAAGCCTTTTCTAGGATTTGAAATTTAAGAAAAATTTAAAATTTTCGAAACATGAAAATTGTTATTGAATTATTAAATTCACGTAGAATCTTGCGTGAAATTTCCACGAAATTTCGACCTCAAATGCATTTTTCGATCAATTCAAAAAATTCAAATTCAAAATTTGAAAAACTCAGAATTCGAATTCAAAATTTCAAAAACTCAAATTCAAATTTAAAAATTGAAAAACGCAAAATTCAAATTCAAAATTTGAAAAACTCAAAAAATTTAAGTTCAAAATTTCAAAAACTCAAAATTTGAATAACTCGAAAAATTCTAATTCAAAATTTCAAAAAATCAAAATTCAAAATTTTCGAAAAATGGTGAAATCGTCTTACAAACTAGAAATAGGAAACTAGCAATAATAAAAAATACGGCTTGTTTTTAGAAAAAATGAAAAATTGTATTTTATTTGCAAATTTTCGCGTTTTTATTAAATAATCATGGCAATTGCACTTTCCGGTTTCATTGTCAATGCCGATGTCAATCGCGGCCTCAGTGTAACGTCACCTCTGCAGTTATTTTCGAAAATACAGTCCGAAATCGTGATTTCGTTTATATGAGAGAGCAATTCGATACCACCCGTTTTGCCATCATTGTCGGACAAATATTTGTCCGTCACCATTCGTATTCCGTACTCGCTGAAACCCGATAAGCTGGATTTCGTGGCGCTGAATCGCGCATCGTCGTTCAGCTAAAAAAAAAATTAAAAAATTTGAATTAGACATAATTTCGAAAAAAAAAATTTTATTTAAAAAAAAAATGTAAACATAAAAAAAAGTAAAAAATCTTAAAATTTAAAAATCATTTTTTTAAATCTCAATATTTAAAATGATTTTTTTAAATCTCGATATTTGAAAACGATTTTTTTCAATCTCAATAGTTAAAAATGATTTTTTTAAATCTCAATATTAAAAAAAAATAACCAAGTTAAATTGAAAAATAATCAATAATTTTGGATAAAATCACATTTGAAAGTGACTTTCGAGCCGAATTCTTTACATTCACTGACTAGAAATTGCCACGGGATGTAATTTTCATTGAATTTTGTGAAAATCGACTAGCCTTTGAATTGTGAATTTACAATTCAAATTTTGGAAAAAATTTCATTCTTCAGGATTTTTCTTTTGTTTTGTTTTGATATTTTTTTTTCTTTATCTTAATTTTATCGGTCTGCAGCCAACAATAAGAATAAACAGCAAGTAATAAGAAAAAATTGTTTTTTAAATTCAATTGTTTGAACTAATGACTTTGAATTAGTTTTTTCAAATATAATTTTTTAATCTTGATGCAATCTTCCATTACATTACATAATTTTTTTCATTAGATTTTCCTCAATTAATATTTTTAAATCTCTTTTTTATCATATTTCAAAAAAATTGAATTTTTTATATCAAGTTCTTGAAATTATTTTTTGTAATAATTTCTTTTATTCAATTTAAAAATGTAAAAAGTTTTCATTAAAAGTTTTTGTACTGTTTTAATAAAATTTCTTTGAATTAAATTCTTTTAAATTAATTTTTGTTAAATTATAAATATTAAATTTTTCGCATACAACATTTTCAATGAGTTTTACGCAGTCCAGATTTAAAAAAAAATCGATGTAATTTTTTTTTTTTAATATTCAAGTATATACACAGAAAATTTCATGTCAATTCGACAAATATTTATATTAATCGAAAGTTTTTTTTTTACCGATCAATATTTTCCATTCTATAAACGATTTGAGGCAAACATTTTCCCAAAAATAGAATTTTTTTTAAAAAGCCGCCATTTCGTTAAAAATTGATACTTTGCTTATTCCTTCGATCTGATACTAAATGAAACCGTTTATTGACGAAATCTTTTTTATTTTTTTATTTTGAAATTTTTTATTGAAAAAATGTGTATATAAATTTTTATATACATATAAAAATAAAATGATCAATTTAAAATGAAAATAAAATAAAAATAGAAAATTTAATTATATAAAAAATAAAAACATGAAAATATATATAAAAATAAAATATTAAATTTTAATGTCTTTCCAGAAAAAAATCTTGGAAAATCGTTCTTATCGGCCTCTTGACTGCGTATAACCCGTTAATTGATTTTTTTTTACCTGTACACCTTCGATACAATTTTCAAATCTACATCCATTGATAATCGCCTCCCCAGCAGGATGTATCGTAACCGCCGTTCCGAGTCCCGAAAAAATTGTATTTTCGGCAATTAATTTTCCCGATGATAAAACAACAATGCCCAGTTTAATGACACTCTTGCTCGATACGAATATTTTACAATTCGATATCCTCACTGTGCCGCTTCTTACGAGGAGACCGGCTTGAAGTTCACCCAAATCCAGGAGAAGATTTTCCAGTAAAATCTATGCAAGCAAAACGGTGGATAAAAAAAGTTTTTTTTAATGAATTTTTTTTGAACTTTGAAATTTTTTTGAAATTTGGAATGTTTTTGAAATTTGAAATGTTTTTGAAATTTGAATGTTTTTTTTGAAATTTGATTTTTTTTTGAAATTTGATTTTTTTTTTAAATTTGAATTTTTTTTGAAATTTGATTTTTTTTTTGAAATTTGATTTTTTTTTGAAATTTGAATTTTTTTTCAAATTTGAAATTGTTTTGAAATTTGAAATATTCTTGAAATTTGATTTTTTTTTGAAATTTGATTTTTTTTTGAAATTTAAATTTTTTTTGAAATTTGAAATTGTTTTGAAATTTGAATTTTTTTTGAAATACAAAATTTCTTTGAAATTCGAAATTTCTTTGAAATTCGAAATTTCTTTGAAATTCGAAATTTTATTGAAATTTGAAATTTTATTGAAACTTGACATTTTATTGAAATTTGGAATTTTATTGAAATTTGATTTTTTTTTAAATTTGATTTTTTTTGAAAATTGGAATTTTTTTAAATTTGAAATTTTTTGAAATTTGAAATTTCATTGAAATTTGATTTTTTTTTTTAATTTGAAATTTTTTGAAATTTGATTTTTTTTTTGAAATTTGAAACTTTATTTACACATTTTGAAATTTTATTTTATTAAAACAGTTTTTGAAATTGCTTTTTTTTCAAAATTCCAAAAATAACAAATTTCAATGTCAAGAAAAATAATTTCCACAAAAAGTTTCAATAAAAATTTCAACAAATTTTATATTTTTTTTGAAACTTTTTTTTTAAAGGTAAAGAAAAATTACTGAACTTTATCACTTAAAATGAACCAAAAAGTGAACGAGTTTTTTGTTTCGAAATGCTTAAATGTCTAAACAAAATTTTAAAAATTACGTTAAAAAGTGTACGGATACGTGAAAAAATGTAAACTTTTTTTTAAATATCATATTATAGAAAAATTTATGGAAAAAGTTTAACCCTGAATTTATTATAATTTTTGTGTACTTTAAACCGCTCGATTTGAATTTATCGAAATTTGAACCCTTTTTAAAAAATTTTGTTGATTGTTTAACTCGAGTGATTTTTCAGATATCGATCTACATTTTTTTTCTATGGTTAAAACATCACCAGAGAGTATTTGCTTTCGAATTTGGTAAAAAGAAAATTAAAAAATACTAATTGCATTAAATTTTGAATTTTTTCAAAAATATTTTGTTTCAAAAATCTTGTACAATTTTCGAAATATCGTGACAGATTTTATCTTATAGATATCATCGTAAAATAATGCTATTGAATTTTAAGATCAAAGAAAAACCTCAAATTGCATAAAATTTTGAATTTTCATTTTTTAAATGTTTTTTGAGTGCGCAAATCCAGCAATTTTCAAGATATCGAGCTCAAATTTTTTTAATTGATAAATTATCACCAAAGAATGTTTGTTATTGACTTTGATGAAGACCGAACAAAGTTTCGAATAAAATAAAATAACGATTTTTTTTTGAAAATCGAAAATTTCTTTGACAAAAAAAATACTTGAAAATTTTTATTTTTTATTTGGTTCAAGCTTCAATTTGCAAAATTTATAAATATTCTTGTCACCTCGCCTCCGGAAAAATCAAAAAGGGAAGTTCCGCTCGCATTTTCCGTCGGACAAATAACAGTCGTTTCCAAATTTCCAATTCCTCGGATTGTTCCGCCTTCCTCGAGGCCTCCGGATCCTCTTATGTGATGCTCGCCATCGCCGATAATTATTATATCTCCGACCTCGGAGGAACTCAAAGCCTCTTGCAAACAGCCCGTTACTCTGTCGGATTGAAAAAAAAAATTCTAATGAAATAAAAAAAAAAATTCTGAAAAAAGTTATAAAACATAAATTGATGAATTTTTTTTATTACCCGACGTTCTTCGATTGTCCCAAAATTTTTTTGGGATTTTTTTTTTTTTATTTTCCATAATGCAAAATTCAACTATATTTTTCGAATTTTTTTTTTAGATTTTCCATAATGCAAAATTAAACTATATTCTTCAATTTTTTTTTTAAAGATTTTCCATAATGCAAAATTTAACTACATTTGTCAATTTTTTTTTCGAAATATTTAGCTTCGAAGATCCGACAGTTTAGAAAAATTGAAATTACACAATGTTTCATTCCATTCTGAATTAATTGAATATTATTGATGAACTTGTTGAAAATTGAAGAAAAAATAAAAATTTTAGGTGAAATTTGTGAAAAAAAAGATGTAAAAAGATGTAAAAAGATATAAAAAGATATAAAAAATAAGTAACTAAAATTTTTTTCATTCTTCGATTTTCCCAAAAATTGAATTGGTCGAATTTAAAAAAGGATTTTTCGAAAGTAAGAGCAAATGATTTAAAAACACTTGAATTTTCAAAAAAAAATCTATAATTCCAATTTTCGCAATTTTAGTCATTGAGCTCGAATTTGTATCCAAAATTTATTTCGTTTTATTTCAAAAAAATTTAGGAACTTCCTAAAAACGTGCAATTAAAAAAAAAAATTCAGCGACATTGATTTTTCGAAACTTCAACAAAATTTAGTTTTTCATTGAAACTTTTTTTTTAAGGTACAACAAAAATTACGGGACTTAATTAATTCGTGAGGAATTAGCTTAAAAAAATCCAACGATTATTTGTTTCAAAATGTCCAAAAAATACAAAAATGAAGTTAAAATTTGATATACGAAATGTTAGGAAAAAAGTCAATTGTATGTAATATAATTTTGATGAAAATTTAGGAAAAAGGAAAAAATTTCGCAGAAAAAATTAAAACTTTTGAAAAAGTACAAACTTCAAGAAAACTTGGCCGCTGACAAAGTTCTTTGCTTTTTTGAGGCAATCCAGGGTCTCATCGAGTGATCCTCCGTGCCAAACAAAGTATCCCTCCTTCTTTCTGCCTCTGCTTTCGCGTCTCTTGGATTGTCCATTCTTTCCCTTATTTCTCGTGATCACTTCCCTCATTTCCGGATTCTCCATCACCTCCATTTCGCCCTTGATCTGCTGCATGCGAAGATGCAATTTCATAAGTTCGCAGGTTTTCCCATCGTTGGAAAATTTCCGATTGTTGGAAATTTTCCCATCAGTGGGAATTTTCCCATCGGTGGATTTTTCCCCATCGGTGGAAAAATGCCCATCGGTGGAATTTTTCCCATCAGTGGAATTTTTCCCATCAGTGTAAATTATCCCATCAGTGGAGATTGTCCAATCGCCGTCCTCGTCCTCGTCTTCGCTCATATCAGCCTCGATGCGTTCGATTCTCATTTGCAAGTCTTTTCCCTCTCTTGCGAGACTTCTGACAAAGTCGCTGGTCTCTTTGCTGGTCAAGCCTCGCTTGATGTCAAAAAATAGTCTCAGTCTCGGCTCCAAGTGACGCAACGTCCAATCAGCGTTGTCGTCGTCGTCTCGATCCCACGGCATCCATAAATTTTGATAAAAAAATCTCAATTGCTCGATGCAATTAGCAGTACCCCAAATATCCAGTACTTTGTTTTCTTGCTCCAGCGTCGGATACAATTGTTCCAGCGGAACGTCGTACTTCGAAGGCAAGTGAATATCGTCTTGGACCGCGATTATTTTGACCAACGCCGATAATTCACTGTAAATTACATGTTCGACCTCTACGACGACTATCGTCGGATAATGAATCCCAAAATCTTGGCAAGTCAAGCGTGGAATTTTCCAGAGAGCGCGCCAACCCCCAGGTTCGATAACCAACTCGACGTGAAACGACCATTCGGCTTTTATTCGAGACGAAGGTACAATTTTGTCGTCGGAACTCGAAAATATTTCGGTAAATTCGATCATTCTCTCTTGAAAACTCTTGTCGAACGTGAATATCTCCATTTTTACCGCGGTTTTTCTTCCTTTCCAGTGACGAATTTTTAGGTTATTTCTTGAGAAAAAAAAAAGATGATTTTTGAGGTTAGATCTAACCTCACTTTTTCTTGAATTCTTAAAAACTCGAAATCTGAATTAATGGAGTTTTCTTCCTTTGCATTGACGGATTTTTTAGCTTATTTTTTGACGAAAAAATACGATCTTTACTTTTTCTTGAAATCTTAAAAACTCGAAATTCAAATTGACGGAGTTTGGATATTTTTTGAATTGAGTAATTTTGCGATGATAATAACGAGATTAAAGCGTTTGTTTTGATTTTTTCGATTACTAACCTTGAAAATGTTTTGACGAATTCTTTAGGTTATTTCTTGAAGAAGAAGATGATTTTTGAGGTTAAGCCTAACTTCAATTGTTCTTAAAATCTTAAAAACTCGAAATTTGAATGAATGAAGTTTGGATATTTTTTATATTGCGTACTTTTGCGATAATAACGACTATAACGAGATTAAAGCGTTTGTTTTGATTTTTTCGCTTTCTAACCTAAAAAATGTTTTGGGGGAATGACCGTGGAGTGAAGAAAACAGTGAAGAAGCCCAGACGCCATTTTAAAGAAATGGAGCCCGAAAAGTGTCGCATTTGAAGTTACGATGATTACCGATGGCGTCGCTGCGACGAGTGCACAAATTCGCCGGCAGAGGGTTTTTTACCGGGAATAATTTGAACCCCGTAATTGCAACATTGAAAAATATAGAAACGTTCTTTGTCAATTTGAAGCATTTTGTCGAGGTCGATAAAAAATAACAACAAATACTTCTACTATTGTTTTTTTAATAACATATTCATTATTATATTTTGAAAAAAAAAAAATTAGAGAAAAAATATGAAAATTAAACAAGTTGCGAAATTAACGTAAAAAAATTTAACAAATCTAAATAAACGTGAAAATTTACATAATTTTTGTAACTTTTGACTCAATTTGGAAATTTGACTTTTAAAAAAATAATGATGACATATATTTTGAGCGTTTTGTCGAGCTCGGTAAAAAAAAACAAAAAATATTTTTACCATTCTTTTTTTTACATCATATTCATTAATATTTTGTCAATTAATAAAAAAAATCGAGAAAAAAAATGAAAATTAAATGAGTTGCGAAATTAACGTAAAAAAATTTAACAAATCTAAATCAACGTGAAAATTTGTTTACATAATATTTGTAACTTTTTACTCAATTTTGAAATTTGACTTTAAAAAAAATAATGATGACATATATTTTGAGCGTTTTGTCGAGCTCGATGAAAAAAAAAATATATTTTTACTGTTGTTTTTTTTTTTACAACATATTAATTAATGTTTTTACAATCAACAAAAAAAAATCGAGAAAAAAAGGAAAATTAAATAAGTGCGAAATTAACGTAAAAAAATTTAATTTCAGAAATTTAAATTAACGTAAAAATTTGTATCCATATTTCTGTAAATTTTAGCTCAATTAAAAAAATTTCATTTTTAAAAAATGATTCTTGAAGCATATGTTCTGGAGGTCCTCTAAAAAACGGCGACTTGCGGTGAGCAAAACTCTGAAAAATAATTCTCAGAAAAAGAATTTCGATTTTTGATAAAATTTTTTATCTTTTAAATTGTTTATAAAATGAACAATATTTATCGGTAAAAAAACCTTGTTTTAATTACTAAAAAACATATTTATAAAGTTTGTGTAAAAATTTGAGACTGATCGGTTATGTCGTTGCTAAGAAATCTTGCTTACAGATTTTGAAAACACAATTTTGAGAAAAACGCGTCCAAAGTTTCAAAAGCACTTTACACATAGTAATTGTGGTTTTACAGATATAACTTCGAAAATACTTGTCGAATTGACATTAAATTTTCTGTGTATATATTTAAATATAATATGTACATTACGAAAATGAAATGTAAAAAATCGATCATTTGAAAAATTATTCTAATTACGACTAATTGTAAACGTCGTATAAATGTGAAAAAATACTATACAACTAATACAACGAGCAAAATCAATTCATTAAAAAAAAATTCGGTATTAATATTGAGGACGGAATAGATTTAGTTAACTACGATGTCCGCAATAGTCATATCGTTGAATTATTAAAAGTCGTAGAAAAAAAGATTTGTACTACGAATCAATATATGCCTCTACCAGTGATCGGGAAAAAAAAAATTTTATTAACCAATTTTTTCGAAAAATTAATATTTAGCAAAAAAATATTACTAATTTTTTTTTTTAACATTACTACTTACAAATTACTAATTTTTCCGCAAATTACGAATTTTTATAAAAACTTAGTCATATTTTTTGGCTAAATATTAATTTTTCGAAAAAATGATTAATAAAATCAATATCGTTGTCGAAAAAATCGATACTGCCGATCACTGGCATCTATGTCGTAACATTGATTTTCCTTATTTTTCATTATCATTGAATAGGGAATTGTGTACGCATGCATTAAATAAGGATGTAGATTCGATTGACCCTCGTCAGCCAACGATTTTAACAACCGTTTAAGCCAACGATGGGTCATTCGTGTCTTTCGCTTATTTCACAATATCGTAACTTTTGAAAAAATGTGAAAAAATTCATGGGCCTTCTTTGAACCCTTAATTAAATGATGATAATTTGTCCCACCGAATAAAAATTTTTTTTTGAATGACAATTTCAAAATATGGAGACGTGCAGGCTTTTTTTACGACAATGTTGGAAAAACGATGGGACACGAATGACCCATCGTTAGTATTCGAGGGTAAATATCTCCAATTTCGACCCTCGTTTGTTCCTCTTTTGTTCATCACCTCCACAAAATAAGGCCGATCAATGATAAACTGGAAAATATTAATGTCGCAGAGTTCAACTCGATCATTGAAGCTGGATTGCAACCGTGGCTGTCGCATGTGTAGACGCAGGTTCGATATTCCAGTTGATCACCGCTGTGCTTTACATATTCGCAGTAATTTCCCATGTGCACCGCAGAACAGAATCTCTTGGTGCCAACACCGTCTGTAAAGATGTAAACGCACATGTAATTTCGAAAGTATAAATTCAGTCGCAGACAATAACCACTAAAAAGCCAAAAGCGTTGAAAATTTAGTAAATAGATTGGGTTGAAAATTAGCGGAGAAGGGTAATTTTTCTTGATTGACTATAAGGTCATAACAGTGATCGGCAGTATCGATTTTTTAGTCAACGATATTGATTAATGATTATACACTGAGAGAAAAAATTACTAGAACCAATGAAATAAAGTTTTGAAGGCAAAAAATCATTTTTTTCATTATTTGCCAAAACATATTAGATTGGTTCTCTTATATATTTACTTGGTTCATTTTTTTCAGTCAATTCCATAAATTTCTGTTTCAATAAACGAATTTACTTGAATATAAAAATATGTTATCAATTCTATGTAATATGTTGTTTCAATCAAGAACACATTTTATCATTCAAAATATGCTCGTCTTTTAATACAGGAAGCACTGAGAAAAAAATGTGTTGAATGAACAAATTAATTAGTCCAACAGGAAAAATGATTGATTGTTACTAATATTAATTGTTACTAAACATTTTGTAAATATATGTAGTTCTTGCCAAATAATTTAATATGCATAGTTTAGTGACCCCAAAAAGAGATAAATAGAAAAAAAGACAAATCTGCGCCAATTAGGGTCTTTACTGGAACCCTTGCGTAGTTGAGGGCAGCACTGCTACTGGTTCCACAGAAGCGGGAAGATTTAATTCTCAAATTGACTTTCAATAATTAGACAACAAATACATTAATGAATTTGTTATCAATTCACTCGTTTCTCTTCTCAATCGACAATTTACGCATTTTCAAATTATGGACAACATAAATATATTTTTATTATTGCACAAATATAAGCGTAGATATATTAGTTATCCATATTTACCGACTGTCAGTATCATGTGTATAGTACATAACCTTACTTTATTGCAATTTTAAATGGTAAATTAAAAATGGAATTTGATTTTGCGCGGGCAAAAGATCCAAGACCATGGGCGCCATCTACGCCAAGTTTGCCGAATATGGACCCTAATTCTCCGATATAATTTCTCTGTCCGACCGAGATTCGAACTCTCGACCCTACCTACCATCATACCTATCCTACCTAACAACCTAACACGATACCTATTACGCTATCGACTACTACTATGCACTTGAAAAAAGTTACGAGTTATGAAGATTCGAATATAAGAAAACATTTAAAAAACCAGTTTTTTAATTTTTAACAACTTATGTATACTATTAAAGTATACTATAGAAATGATAGTTCTTTGCTTGATTACAGCTTCTTTTAAATAATCACAATCAATTTTATATCTAATAAATATTGAAAATACTACAGAAATATTTTTAGAAGTAAAATAATGATGAATTTATTGCAAAGAAATAATTTTGTTCGAAAAAAATAATTTCGTATTGGAGTCATTTTTTAGATCCAAATAATCTCATGTTTATGATGCGATCAATGTAATTAATCCAATGAATACAAATTTAATCAAATCTATCATGCATTTAATTGTTACTATTAAATAACAGTTTAATATAATGGAGTAATAGATTCGTGAAAATATTTTTTCAAATGAAGAGTGATTTTCTTGGTTCAACAAATAAATAATCGAATTAATACTTTCATTTAATAAATAAATTCATGTTCTCAATTTCAGTAATTTTTCTCTCAGTGTATTGATCATTTTTTCGAAAAATTAATAATCTGTCAAAACTAATTTTTTATAAAAATTCGTGATTAGCGGAAAGATATTGGTAATTTTTCTACAAAATTAGTATTTTGTAAGAAAATTTTTCCAATTTTTTCAAAAAAATTAGTAATTAGAGTGATGATTCCACGTCAAACCAGGAGGTTAATTAGTTTTGAATTGTTGATTTCAATAGATTTTGAAATATTGATTAATTTTGTCTTTCAGAAATCCGTTTCAGCTATTTTGGGACTTTCAGGTTTTGACTTTAGATTTTCTGAGAATTTCGTCAATAGAATCAATAGACATTGTTTCAAAAAATTATAAGACAATTTATTTGCAATTCTCTGAGATCCATCTCCATCGAATGATGATAATATTTACGAATAATTGCTTTTTCTGCAACTTTCGGTCTAAATTTGCCATTGTTTAAATTGTAAAAACTTATAGAACAATTCATTTACAATTCTTTGAGATCCCTCTTTGGTATAATTATCGAGTTGTAAATAAATTGATTTATAATTTTTTACAATTTAAACGATCGCAACTTTACACCTAAAGTTGCAGAAAATAATTGCTTTTTCTACAACTTTAGATCTGAAGTTGCAAAAAAACAATTATTCGTAAATATTATCATCATTTGATGGAGATGGATCTCGAAGAATTGTAAATAAATTGTTCTATAATTTTTTGAAACAATAACTATCGATTTTAGTTTTTTCTCAGAAAACCTAAAGTCAAAACCTAAAAGTCCCAAATTAGCTGAAACTTATTTCTGAAAGATGAAATTGATCAATGATTCAAAAACTATCGGTCAAAACTGGTTCAAACTCTAATTACACTAATTACAATTTTTTTGAAAAATTAGTAATAATTTTTGCTGATTAAATTTTTCGAAAAAATTAAACAAAACAAATAGATAGATTTTTTTTTGCCGATCACTGGGTCGAAAAATGTGAGTAAGAATTCATTCCGAGAATTACAATTCAAGTGCATGCATAGAATTAATATTGACTTTTTTACTGTACCAAAATACCGAGTCGTTGTCGATGCATTGCTATTTTTCTGCCGATGTGCATTTTCTTACCCATCGCTTGGACTGATCAAAATTAAAACGATACGGTCTGATTGGGCCTGAACTTATATAATATGTGATCAAAATTGATGTTATAGTGTTATCAAGCATGCTTTCCAAAACCATTAATTTCTGTTTTAATTTTTTAGTCTGGGAAAAAAATATTTTCCAGATGAAAAATATGAAAAAATGCTACCAATTGGAGATGGGTCGTTCCATGTCAAATCGACCCCTTTCAATTTCGATGAAATTTGGTCAGAAGTTTTCTTCTATCATAAAACGAAGTTCTACCAAAAGAAAAAAATTAAAAACATTTTTTTCCAAAATTCAAAATTTCACCATTTTTTCAACTTTTCAAGTTTATTTTTTAAATATCTCGAAAACTATTGAAGTTACGAAAAAATTGTTCTGACTTCGACTTAAATAAAGAGTATACTTGGGGCTGAGAGAAAAAAATATTCCGAAAAAAAAATTTTTGAAAAATGATGAATTTGGAGAATTTTGAATTTTTTAAAATCGTGAAAAAATCTATGATCAACAAAATTTTTGGTTCATTTTTTTTAACATAATACCTTGTAATGATCTTAAAAGATACTGAAATTTTCTGAAAGGTATTTTTTTTTCAAAAATATGAATTTTTGAATTTTGGTAAACAAAATTTCTTTTTTTTACTGCTCAAAATAACAAAATTACATGATTTACTTAATTTAGTAACTTTACTTAATTTAGAGGCAAAAAAACAACTTTTTTTACCAAAATTCGAAAATTCATATTTTTGAAAAAAAACACCTTTCTGAAAATTTCAGAATCTTTGAAGATCAGTACAAGGTATTCTATAAAAAAAATTTAATGTAGATCGTGGATTTTCACGATTTTCCAAAATTAAAAATTTTCCAAATTCATCATTTTTCAAAACATTTTTTCGGTATATTTTTTTTTCGCGTAGTTACAGGTATACTTTTTAAGACGAACCTAGAACAATCTTTTCGTAACTATAATAGTTTTCGAGATATTAAAGAAATAAACTTGAAAAATTGAAAAAAATTATGAAATTTTGAATTATGTATAACTTTCGAAAAAATTTTTTTAAATTTTTTTTCCTTTAGTACAACTTCGTTTTATGATAAAAGAAAACATCTGAACAAATTTCATCAAAATCTGAGGGTTCGATTCGAACTATTGGTCGATTTGACATGGAATGACCCATATACAAAGCTACTGAGAATGTTTTTAAATAAAAGATTGAAGATTAAAAGATTCAATTTTTTCCTCAGCTTCGAATTTAATGATTGTTTTTGATAAAATTTTTTAGTAATGAAATCTTTAATCGGTGCCTGTACTCTTTACACCTGCAAAATATTTTTTTCGGTGAGGGAATTCACACTCGAGTGCATTTTAGGTGTTCGCTATCATTCCAAGTGGTAAGTAGTATAAAAAAAGCTCATCCGAGTGCTGTAAGAAAAATCATGTTTAAAGTTAATTTTAAATTGATTAATTTGCAGGTGCATCATTTTTGTTATTTTTTTTTTAGTCGTTTTAGATAGTTCTTTTTTTATTGTTTTACCCTCGAATCTTCCGACGTGCTTAACACAATATTGAGCTCCGAAGACCTCATCGCACGATGTTGGTTCCATGTCGATATCGCTGGATAGAAATTCATTGCATTGAAAAGGATGAGCGTTGTTTGTGCTGATGCACTGATAACAATCAATGCCTTCGCCTGTCCGGAGGAGAAAAAATCCAATATAACGAAGATAGAAAATATACAAAAATTATGCGCAGTCAGAATTTTCAAAAAAATCGATTTTTTTTAAATTTCATTTTTTTTATGTACATATATTTATTCAAGTATATACACAGAAATTTTCATATCAAGCCGACGAATAATTTTAAAGTTGAATTTGTAAAACCGTAATTACTGCGAGTATTCTCAAAACTGTGTTTTTTGAGTCTGCGAACAAGATTCCTCAATCCTCAGTAACGGCGTAACCAATCAGTCTCAAATTTTTACACGAGCTTCATGAATATATTTTTTAGGAATTGATTGAAGGTTTTTTTGCAACGATGAATATTTTCAATTTTACAAACAAATTTAAGGCAAAAAATCTCATCAAAAATTGAATTTTTTTTTTGAGAAGCTGCTATCGGTTAAAAATTGATATTTTGCTCATTCTTTTGATTAAATACTAGATTATACCTAATATAAATGAAATCTTTTTTATTTAAGGCTTTTTTAGAGGATTTTTGGAAATCGGCTGAAGCCCCTTCAAGAATAATTATTTTTAGGAAAGAAAAATTTCAAAATAGAGTTAAAAGTTAGAAAAAGGTGTTTATTAATTTTTGTGTTAATAAATTAAATGTCTTTCGCGAAAAAATTCTTGAAAAATAGCTTTTTACGGTCTACTGTAATTTGTTTTTGGAATATTAAAATAAAGAAATGAAACTTTCAACAAAATTTTAACGAATGACCACCCGACATAAAATCCAAAGAACAATTTTTCTAATAATATGTATTAAGACAATGAAAAGTAACTCGATAGACTCTCTGCTTCGTTTTCAAGTTTTTGTAATAAACAAGCTACAGCGACTTTAAAAATCATTATTATTTAAAAAGAAAAATTTGGAATTTGAAAAATAAAATGTCTGTCAGAAAAAGTTCTTGAAAAATCGCTTTTTACGATTAAAAATTAGGTTCAAGGATTATTATTAAAGTATAATGAATTTTCATGCTTCAATATAGATGAAAAAAATGTACAAATTTTGTAAACTTACAAAATTTCAAAATTAGTGACTAAAGATTTTTCATAAACTTCAAATAAATCAAGTACGGAGATTCCAAAAATCATACTCCCCACAATACATTTTTTGTGAATATTAGTAAAAAGATATCATATAATTTCAAGATGATCATATAATTGAAAAATCGATAATTGAAAAATAATTGAAAAATTGATAATTGAACAATAATTGAAATTTTTTGAAGAAATTGATAATTGAAAAATAATTGAAAAAATTTTGAAAAATTGATAATTGAAAAATTGAAATTTTTTTGAAAAATTCATAATTGAAAAATAATTGAATTTTTTTTTTAATCGAGCTTTAGGCGAGAAACTGGGCGCGACTCGAGCAGCAAAACAGGGAATGTGAAATGGAATTCAATGACTCTCACCTGGAACGACGCACATCGTTGAAACCAGAAGGGCAAAAAACTCGAGGAAAATTTTCCTGGATCCCATCCTCGTTGTTAAAGTCTCTTCTCTTGTTAAATATAAAAAGACACAACGAATTTTCGTTTATTAAAAAAAAACATAAATTGGCGTAAATTGAGGCGCAATCATTCGCCACGAGCGCACGCAATGCAACGGAATGTTTGAACCAATGTAAACTAGAGCTGGAGGACGATGGTGGGGGTAATTCGGAGGCGGGAGTGGGGGAACTGCCGATTCTCACTGTCGCTGACGTCATCATTTCGACAGAAGCGGCGGGAGAGGGCGCGCGCAAGCGCGAGAGTGGGAGCGATTTTTAGCGGGAAATGCATCGAATACGTTGTAATACGAAAATGCAACCATGTAAAAAAAAACGATATTAATATTAATATTATTAAAAATAATAATAATAATACTATAATTAATATAATAATATTATAATTATCAATATTATTAAAAAAAACTTAATATCAAGTTTGATCTGCTTTATTATGATCCTATGAATGATATTTTGTTAGGGGAGGCTGAATTATTTATTATCCAATTTTTCATGAACCAATAAATGCTGAAAACAGCTGAATCTTGAATTTTTGTCATTTTTATCGCCTTTACGCTGTTCTTTTTTTATTTATGATATAGAATATTATTAAAATGAGATAAATACAATAATTATTGTTGTTAATTATTGTTATAATTATTGCCCTTTTATGTGAATATTCATAACATCAAATGTTTGAAAAACGGGCACAAAAAAATCCAAAGTAAAAAAGTAAAAAATATTTTGTTGATATAAGGTATAATCTAGGATTTGATCGAAAGGTGTCACGATGAAATATCCGTGGACACAATATCCACGACAGAATATCCGTAACAAAATATCAGCAGTAAAAATATTCGCGGTTTGCAAAAAATATCTGCGGTTAAAAATATCCGTCGTAAAAAATATCCACGAGAGAATATCCGCGGTTAAAAATATCCGCTGAAAGAATAACCGCGGCAAATATATGTGGAAAAAGTGGATTGTTGTTGTTATTTTTAACCGCGGATATTCCGACGGTGGATATTTTTAAAAGCGGATATTTTGACTGCGGATATTCTGTCGCGTATATTTTCCCCACAGATATTTTCAACAGCCGATATTTTTTACCGCAAATATTTTGACTGCGCATATTTTGTCACGGATATTGTGTTCACGGATATTTCGTTATAGAATTGATCGAAAGAGCAGGCAAAATATCAATTTTCAACAAAATGAATTTTTGATGAAAATGTTTGCCTCATATTGTTTATAAAATGGAAAATATCGATTGAAAAATACCGCAAAACAAAATTTGCATAATTTGCCAGTTTTTTTAATTTGTACAAATTAACGCCTCGTATGAATAAAGACAAAATTAAATAAAGTGAAAATTATTTTTTTTTCACTAATATTCAATGCCAGATGCAATATATATATTTTTTCACATGGACATTAAGAAATGAAGTCGATTTTTTAAATTATAGAAAATAGCGAGTATTTCTCGGTACGCTTCTAATAAATTTTTGGTTGGACGGAGTTTTCTCTTATATTTATTTGTTTTTTTTTTCGATTATCCGGCGGATCCGTCAGCGTTTGAATTCGTTGGTTTCACTGATGTGATCAATATGCCGGCACTAAAATCTTGGACCTTTCCTTCCTTTACCTAAAAAATTAAAAAAAATATATATTTTTTTTTTAATTAATTTTTTTCATGTATGGGGCGTTCCATGTCAAATCGGACAGTTTGAAAAACTTTTTTAAAAATATTTTTCAGTACTCATCAAAAGACCCTTCCTGTTAAATTTTGAGATTTTTTTAATGACCCGTTCACGAGATATTAAATTTTTTTTTAAACCGCTCTTTTTCGGTTTTTTTCGTCATCACTTCTTTAATAATTGTCCATATTAAGTGTTTTTTTTTTCAAAAATTTTGTATTCTATGGACTTTGCAGAAAAAATACAAAAAAATATTCGACGTGTTTTGGAATAAGTCTTATGAATTTTAAACTTCGAATCGTGTTTTCAAAAGTGAGCGCATATTTTGATTTTTTTTTTTAATTTCTATCTATTCAACAACTTTTAAGACTAGTCCGGTGATGGGCCCTCCATAATTAGTATTTTTGTTTCGATTTTTGAAAAAAAAAAAAAAAAAATTCTGTAAATTATTATGAATTTCAATTTTCGTTAGTGTATACAGTTTTTAGTCATTTTTCTCATTATTTAGAATTTTTTTTACACTTGAGAAAAAAAAAATTTTTTTTTTTTTAAATCAAAATATGGACTTACTTTTGAAAACACGATTCAAAGTTTAAAACTTAACAAACTTATTCAAAAACACGTCGAATATTTTTCATTGTATTTTTTTTCTGAAAAGGCCATAAAAAAACAAAAATTTTGAAAAAAAAAACTTAATTTGGACCATTATTAAAGTTATAACCAAAAAACTGAAAAAAGAGCGGTTTAAAAAAAATTTAATATCTTGTGAACGGGTAATCGAAAAAATTTCAAAATTTAACAGGAAGGGTCTTTTGATGGGTACTAACAAATATTAAAAAATTGAGGAAATAAAAAAAAAAAAAAGTTTTTCAAACTGTCCGATTTGGCATGGAAGGCCCCACATGGACTCACGGCTCTGTAGTCCAAAAACATTTCTTTGAATGCCATAAAATCCGTGAACGTTGACAAAACTTCGAAAACTTCCCCTTCCAATTCGGTCGATTTTTTGCTGAAAAAAAGAATACATTTTGCAAAATTATTTTTAGGATAAGTATAGCTTTATTTTACCTGAGCTGATTCAGAAAAGATTCCATGGAAAATTCTGGCATGGATTTTGTCAAACTTTGATCGATGTAACTTTCGATTGTTTTGTTCTGAAAAAAATGTGAAAAAAAACGTTTTTTAAAAAAAGGAATTTTCGTACGACGGAGAAAAAAAATATTTTTTGATGGAAAACTCACATACTCGTCGAAGATTTCCATGTAAATCAATTTATTCTCATCGACGGGCTCAAAAGTTTCCCAATATTTGTCGAGGAATTTTTGCTGAATATTTTGAAATTCGTCCTCTAAAATACATTCAAGGAATTATACGCAGTCAGGATTTTTAGAAAATCGATTTTTTTCTTTCATTTTCGGAATGAACCCATATGGGTCATTCCATGTCAAATCGACCACTTTTATATTTTTTTTTCGGAAAGTACATTTAAAGACGAAAAGTTGGAAAAAAACGTTCCAATTCGTCCATTTTTGAAGAAGTTATAGCTATTTGAGGAAAAAAGTTTTTTTTTTCGGTTGGGTGAAAAAAATTGAAAATTTCCTGAAAAATGTTTTTAATGAAGTAGAAAAGGAAAAAAAAATTTCAGCCGAATCGAAAGGGGTCAGTTTTAAAAGTGGTTGATTTGACATGGAATGCCCCATATATTTAAGTATATACAAAGCAAATTTTAAATCAATCCGAAATATTGTTAAAGGCGTTTTTCTCAAAACTGGTTTTGAATTGGTGAGCAAGATTTCTTAGAAGCGGAAAAACCGATCAGTCTCAAATTTCTACACAAGCTTTACAAATATATTTTTTGGTAATTAATCGAAGGTTTTTTTTCACTGATAAATCTTTTTCATTTTATAAATAATTACCGGCAAAAATGTTCATCAAAAATCGAAACAAATTTTTTTTCTAAAAGCCACCATTTTGTTAAACATTCATATTTTGCTTATTTCTTCTATTTACTAGATTATATGTTAAGTTAACGAAATATTTTTTATTTGTTAGTTTTGGATGATCCAATCCAAAGATATCGTGCTCAATGCAGGATGCCTTTTTTTAGAGGGCCTCCCGGAGATCGGCTACAGCGACTTCAAGAATTATTTTTGATTATTTTTTAGAAAAAAAATTTTCAAAACTAAGTTAAAATTTACAAAAATATTTATATAAATGTTTACATTGAAAAATCAAAATTTCTTTCCAGAAAAAATTCTTGAAAAATCGCTTTTTTCGATCTCCCAATTGCGTATAACTCCTAAATATTTTATCTTTTTCTAATGATTATGAAATATTGAATTTATTTATTAGTTTTTTTTCAATACCCATCAGAAGATCCTCTATGTGACCGATTATCTCGTCAAAAGTAGCGTCTCCCGTTCCAATTTCGTGTTTGTACTCGAAATTGTCAACGTTTATGGATCGTAAATTGTCCGAAAGATTATCTGAAAGACATTTAATTGATGAATTTGTCGTGTAACGATTTTATCGAGATCCGAAAAAGAGAAGGATACGAATTTCACCTACCCACGAATTCATGAGACATTTTTTTCAATCTCCAAAAAAAACGTTTTTCGTCTACTTTTTACTTGTTTACATTTTGTCACTATTTTTTTGAGGTTAGAGATTTTTTACTCTGCCGGTAACTTACCGACAGTTATTTGCAGCGGTCGGTAAAAGGATCCGAGGCAGAAGAGACGCGTTAGTCCTGACGTCGTACGATAGATGGCGCGAGTTGATACTTCTCGAGCTGCTCCAAACTGTTTTAAAAAGTCTTTTTATAAAAAGTTGTGAAATAGACATGAAATTCACAACAGGTTTTTGCACATATACTTTGCTAATACAATGTTAGTTCGGAAATCACGATTCTTAAGTGCTGAGGCGAAGTAAAAAGAATTCTAAAACATCTTGACGGTGTGAATCAATTGGAAACGTAGTTAAATCAATGGAAAATTGTTAATAAACAATAATAATCGATGAAAAAAAAGTAAAAAGTACGTGGTGAGTATTCTTTTTCAACAGAGATAGTTGGAAACAAGTCAACCCTAGCGGAAGTTGCAACGGTCCAAGCAACGCCAAAGCAACGCGTTGCTTTTCAACTTTTAAAATCTGCAAAACAACGGTGAAAGCAACGTGAAATTCGGTGAAAATCACCTTACACCGCTCCCTACTTGACCGACGGTGGTAAAAAAAACGCTCGGGATGGTTTGGGTGGCGTTGTTTACCGGTAAAGCAGAGAGGAAAAATAGAAATTATCATCGAAAAAGATCGCCGCGCCACCTGTTGGAAAATAGTGAAACCAAAATTTGTACAAAATTCGGTGTTGCTATTGCCGTTGTTTTGACCTATTTTAAAAGTTGATAAGCAACGTTGCTTTTGCCGTTGTTTTGTCCGTTTTTTTTCACTTAGCAACGCGTTGCGAGTTCCGCTAGAGAAAAACTGTATTTTTTTTATCAAAGGCTTATACAAGGGGTGAGTCCATTTACATATCCATTTATGTATTGTAGCATTAAAAAAATCCCTACTTTGTCGACCGTCGGTAAACATGTTCGGTCTTTACGCGTACTTCACATCATTTAACTGCGGCAATCTTCAGTGTGTTGAATTTCAACACACTGTAAAGTTTTTTCGAGCCGTATTTTCACGAATTGTTGATTTGTTTATAAACAAAAGGTTCAAATAAATATCGTAAATAAACGTGAAAAAAATTAAATAAAAATGTCAATCGAAATCGAATCAGCTGAGTGAGTATTTTTTAATAATTTTAGGAAACAGGTCGTAAATAATGTCGAAGCTTCTTGTTTTTCCTTGAATTATTTTTGTTTTTTTTTTATTACAGCGTAATTCGGTTGATACAACAATATCTTAAAGAATCGAATCTCGTCAAAACGCTGCAAACACTCCAGGCAAGGCTTTGTATTACATGTTGACGCTTACATAACCTCCAAAAAAAATATTAACTGGTTTTAAGCAATTAGAAGGTGGAAAAAAGCGATTTTTTGAAAAAAAATTCTGGAAAGACATTTTATTTTAATGTAAGAATTTCCATTTTCCTAAAAAAAATTTTTTAATATTTTTTAGAAATTTTTTATTTTTTCAAAAAAATTAAGAAGATTTATTTAATATAAGGTATAATATAGTATTCAATCTAAGGAATAAGCAAAATATATATCTTAAACAAAATAGTGGCTTCTTGAAATAAAATTTTGATTTTCGATGAAAAGCTTTGTCTCAAATTGTTTATAAAATGGAATATATTTATCGGTAAAATAAAACCTTTGATTAATTGAACTGAAAAATATATTTATAAAGCTTGCCTGAAAATTTGAGACCGATCGATTTTGCCGTTTCTGGGAAATCTGAGAAACTATATTTTTTGAGTCGATGAGCAATCGACTAAAAAAATATAGTTTTGATAAAAACGCGTTCACAGTTTCAAAAATACTTTACGCATATAACTTTACAAATATAACTTAGAAAATATTTGTCGAATAAACATGAAATTTTCTGTGCATATACTTAAATGTATGGGTAATTCCATGTCATATCGACCACTTTGGAACTTGAACCCTTTTGATTTGGCTGAATTTTTTTTTCCTTTTCGATCCCATTAAAAACATTATTCAGGAAATTGTCAAATTTTTTTACCCAACCAAAAAAAACTCTTCATTTTCAAAAAGCCCTCACTTCTTAAAAAAATGACGGATGCGGACGTTTTTTTTCAAAATTTTCATCTTTAAATGTACTTTGCGAAAAGAAAGAACAAAAAAAATTTAAGACATTAAAATCTATGAAAATTTTTACCTTTTCGAGAAAAATTATCTTTTTCTTGAAGCTGGCCATTTTCAATTTTTTTCTTTTTCACTCAAAAAATGCTTCGATCAATTTTCCGCAAAAAATTCCGCCCAACATGGAGTGGACCGACATTTCCTTCTATTTTTTTTTATTGATCGAGAAAAAAAAAATTCCCAACTGGACTTATTTCACGAAATACCACTCTGCAAATTTTTGAGGACTTATAAAGGACCTCAGAGATTGAAAAATTGACAAAAAAAAAAATTGAAAATGGCGTCATTTTTTCCGGAATTGATCAAAGTATTTTTTGAGATTTTTCTCGAAAAAATGAAAAATTTCACAGATTTTAATATCTTAACAGTTTTTTCTATTTTTTTTCGGAAAGTACATTTAGAGACGAAAATTTCGAAAAAAAACGTCCCAATAAGTCAATTTTTGAAGAAGCTATAGCTATTTGAAAAAAGACTTTTTTTGAAAATTTCCTGAAAAATGTTTTTAATGGGGTAGAAAAGAAAAACAAACTTTCAAGCAAATTAAAAGGGGTCTGGTTCAAAAGTGGTCATGTACATGACGAAAATCAAATTTTAAAAAATCGATTTTTTTTAAAACCTGACTGCGTCCCTTAACATATATGGGGCATTCCATAACAACTTGATTGAGATCCTACAGCGATACAATATTTTTTCTAATCATTTTTTTCTATGGGTGTTCAAAATAGAATTTAAATTTTTATTTTATAATTAATATTTCATAATTAATTTTAATTATGGGTGTTCAGAATAGAATTTTAAAAAAAGTTGCAATTTCGAAACTGCCAACCTTCTCATCTTTTTCTCCCCTCGTTAAAGCTTTTCTACCAGGAAATAAATGTAAATAACGGTGGAGCAACTTTCAAATCGACTTTTTGTTTTTCTTTTTAGTATTTCTAGAAAACCTATGAAAAATTAAAAATTGTAGCCTCATTTTGTAAAATTGCCCTTAAGCGCATCCAAAATATTCGCAATTTTATCAAATCTCGACCCGTAAAGCGATTTGTGCGAAATTTAATTGCGCAAACTCTCTCTACATTTTTTCAGAAATTTTTTTAACCCATTTTGCGAAAGTTGAAAGAATTATGTCATTTTCAAAAATTTTCCAGCTGCATAAAATTTGTACATTATGCACATAAATATATGCGCAGCACAAAAAGGAAATTAACTTTTTTTTTTAATTTAAAAAAAATGATTTTTGAAAATCCTGACTGCGTATAACTCCTTGATAAAACTTCTACTTGATAAAAATGCATATATGTAATATAATTTAAGAATAATGTAATTTGATGTAAAAATAGGAAGAAACTAGCGTATCGCTGAATACGGTAGACAGCGTTGATGGATTTGTAGCGGACATAAATAACGGTCATTGGGACACTGTTTTGAAGGCAACGCAGTCACTAAAGTTACCGGACAAAACACTCATCGATCTTTACGAACAAGTCGTACTGGAGCTAATAGAACTAAGAGAATTGGGGGCTGCTCGTTCTTTGCTTCGACAAACAGATCCGATGATAATGATGAAGCAGCAAGAAGCGGAGCGATACATCCATTTAGGTGAGCAACAATTGCTAAAAATTATTATTATATTATTATTATTTATTTTTCTATATTTATTTATTTATTATTTATTGTTTTTTCTAATTTGATTGTTACAACTCGAAAAAACGACTGTATAAAGTTTTTTATAATTCGAATAAATCGAATTATTCGAATTATTCGTAAATTCGAATGTTCGCACACTCCTACAAAATAGCAACAAACTGATTTGTTTTTTTTTTAAGGTGATGTGAAACATTCCCCCACTCCTTTGCTCTCCTAATGCGAGATACGCATTGAGAGGGTTCCCCCTCTCCAATTTTGATTTCCGTTCATTTTTATAGTAAACCGAATGAAATCGTTTGGTAATTGGGGAATAGAGCTGTAATCAATCGATCTACTTCCGAACATTTTCTAAATTGCAAGAATAACAAAAAAAAAAGCAAATCTGGTTACCGGTAGGAATCTGTACGAACGAAACTTCAAATTTCGTGAAATTTTAAAACTCGAACTGTTTAAAAAAATGTTAGTGAGTAAATAATATTTGAATAAATCCATTCTTAGTTTGTTATTGTAAATCGAAGGCGGCACCCTAAAAAAGGAACGGAAATGCATAATTGTACATAACCTTTGATAAATTCATAACGGAACTAAACTGCTGAGTGATATTCAATACAGGGATTTCCCGATAGAGGCGTTAGGTTTCAGAGATCGAATCAGAGATCGAATACGCGATTGTAAAATAATTATTTTACAATTGATTATAATCAATCGTCCGTGAAGAAGAAAAAGCTGAAAAGTTTTCCAATCATTTGATGATTTTTCCTGCACCGCAAGACAAAAATAACCTAAAAAAACCTCGAAAATAGTAAATACGTAGCTGTGGCGCCATCTAGCGGTGGATGACAATACCGTTCGGTCGGTGTTGTCGCGAACCACGCGAGGGGTGGGGGCCTAAAGGAGTGGGGGAATGTTTCACGTCACCTTAAATTCAAGGTTTTAAAATAGTAGTTATCAAAAAAAAATTTAATCCGCTTCGTACAGACTGAGCCAGTGCGATTAAAAATATTGAGAAAAAAAAAATGAATATCGTCTCATAAATTTTCGAGTATTCGCTGCGACAAAGTTGAAAAAAGTAATTTTTAATAAAAAGGCCTTTGAAGTCTTTGTTGGTCCAGACCGGTTGCGCTTTTTCCAAAGTGACCGTAACGCAGTAAATTTTCAGAATTTCAGCTTACAATTTTTATTGTATGCTTTTGAAAAAACGTATGGGTCATTAAACGTCAAATCGACCGCTTTTAACCCCAACTCCTTTCGATTTGGCCGAAACTTTTTTAACTTTTTCTACTCTATCAAAACATTTTTCAGAATTTTTTCCAATTTTTATACCCAACCGATAAAAAGTTATAATTTTTCAAAAAAAAAATGGCTTTTTGTTTTTTAAATATCTATAACTTTTTTTAAAATTGACTTATCGGGACGTTTTTTTTTCAAAATTTTTATTTTTAAATACACTTTTCAGAAAAAAATAGAGAAAAATTATTCAAACCAATTTTCAACGTTTTTTTTAAAATTGCTTTTAAATTTTTTTTTTTTTAATTTCTCGATGATCGCCATTTTTTATTTTTTATTATTTTTTTTTAATAGAAACTTTGCCACTTTCTGCGAATTCTCTGAAATTTCCAGAGTGGGGACTTTCGTTTTCTATTTTTTTTTTCAATTGAAAATAATTTTTTTTTTTTAACTCGGCTTATTTCTCATAATACCACTCTGGGGATTTTTGAGGATATTGAAAGAATCTCAAAGTTTGAAATAAAATAATAATAAATGCAATTGAAAGTGGTAATCATCGAAAAAATTTCAATTTTTCGAAACGTAAGAAAATTATTATTATTATTTATTATTTTCTATTTTTTTCTTAAAAGTACATTTAAAAACAAAAATATTGAAGAAAAAAAAACGTCCTGATAAGTCAATTTTTGAAAAAATTATAGATATTTGAAAAATAAAAAGCCAATTTTTTTGAAAAATTATAACTTTTCATCGGTTGGTTAAAAAAATTTGAAAAAATTCTGAAATTTTTTTTTGATAGAGTAGAAAAAGATGAACAAGTTTCAGCCAAATCGAAAGGGGTCGAGATAAAAAATGGTCGATTTGACGTGGAATGCCCCATGCACTTTAGCGTAAGGCAGAAAAAAACACTCTATTTCTTTCTGGCGGAAGGAAGTTGCGGAGTGTTTTGATTTTGTTCCTCGTAAAGAAGAAATTTTGGTTCTTGCGTAGAAAATTTGCTGGCCCGTTCGTACTTTGATCCTCGCGAAGCTTATCCGGATGGAAGTACGAAAGAGAAGAGGAGAGCTTACATAGCTGGAGCATTGGCCGGTCAAGTTTCAGTGGTGCCGTCGAGTCGTCTTCTGGCATTATTGGGCCAGGCGCTAAAGTGGCAGCAGCATCAGGGTCTCTTGCCCCCCGGAACAACTATCGATCTGTTCCGTGGTAAAGCTGCTGTGCGCGATCAGGAGGACGAAAAATATCCGACTCAATTGTCGAAACAGATAAAATTTGGTCAAAAATCGCACGTCGAGTGCGCGCGATTTTCACCCGATGGGCAATATCTGGTCACCGGTTCGGTCGATGGTTTCATCGAAGTGTGGAATTTCACCACCGGAAAGATGCGAAAGGATCTCAAGTATCAGGCGCAGGACAATTTCATGATGATGGAACAAGCCGTACTGTCAATGTCTTTCAGTCGAGACAGCGAAATGTTGGCCGGTGGCTCGCAGGATGGTAAAATCAAAGTTTGGCGAGTTCAGAGCGGACAGTGTCTCAGAAAATTCGAAAAAGGACACTCGAAAGGCGTCACTTGTCTGCAATTCAGCAGAGACAACAGTCAAATATTGTCCGCTTCCTTTGACACGACCGTTAGGTAATCATCGATCCGTTTTTAAAATCAAAATTGAATAATTTTTGAAAATTAAAATCTCCAAATCCTGTCGATTGTAAAAAAAAAATTGAATTTATGATAAATCAAATTTTTGTTGTGAATCCCGGAAGAAAATCCAGTCGAAAATCATTTGGAGGGAATTTTTTGGCCCATCATTTCACTGATGGGAATATGTGGGAATTTATTGGCCTATTATTTCACGGATGGGAATTTTTTGGCTTGTCATTTCTCGGATGGGAAATAGATGGGATTTTTGGACTATTATTTCACGGATGGGAAACAGATGGGATTTTTGGCATATCATTTCACTGATGGGAATATATGGGATTTTGGCCTATGATTTCATGGATGGAAAATAGATAGCCATTTTTGGCCTATCATTTCATGGATGGGAAATAGATAGTGATTTTTGGTCTATCATTTCACTGATGGGAAATAAATGGAATTTTTTCTCTATCCTTTCATGGATGGGAAATGGATGCGAATTTTTGGCCTATCATTTTACTGATGGGAAATATGTGGGATTTTCAGCCTATCATTTCACTGATGGGAATATATGGAATTTTTGCCTATCACTGCACCGATGAGAAATAGATGGGAATTTTTTGGCCTCTCACAGTGATCGGCAGAATCGATTTTTTTGTCAACGATATTGATTATATTAATCATTTTTCTAAAAAATTAGTAATTAGTGGCAAAATATTTCTAATTTTTCTAAAAAATTAGTATTTAGCGACAAAACATTGTTAATATATTCAAAAAAATTAGTAATTAGCGAAGAAATGTTCCCAATTTTTTTTGTCAATATGGCAATTGGTAAGGCAGATATTACTAATTAATTTAAAAAAAATCGGTGTTTTGGCCTATCATTCCACTGATGGGAATAAATGGGAATTTTTGGCCTCTCATTTCACGGATGGGAAATAGATAGCAATTTTTTGCCTATCATTTCACTTATGAGAAATAGATGGGAATCTTTCGGCCTAAAATTTCACTGATAGGAAATAGATGGGCATTTTTTGGCCCACCATTCCGCGGATAGGAAATAGGTGGGCATAGATGGGATTTTTTAGCCTATTTTTTCACTTATGGGAGATAGATGGGAATTGTTTGGACTATCATTTCACTGATAGGAAATAAATGTTTTTTTGCTTATCATTTCACCGATGGGAAAAAGATGAGATTTTTTGACCGATCATTTCACGGATGGGGAATAGATGGGAATTTGCTGACCTATCATTTCACGGATGGGAAATAGATGTGAATTTGTTGACCTATCATTTCACTGATGGGAAATAGATGGGATTTTTTTTACCTATCATTTCACTGATGGGAAATAGGTGGGAATTTGTTGACCTATCATTCCACTGATGGGAAATAGATGGGAATAGACGATAATTTTTTGTCTCATTGTTTCACTTATGGGAAATAGATGGGATTTTTTTTTTTTGCTCATCATTTCACTGATGGGAAAAATATTTTTTAGAATACACGGTCTCAAATCTGGCAAAGCTCTCAAGGAATTTCGGGGTCACGCCTCATTCGTCAATGAGGCGGTATTCGCTCCCGATGGGCATCACGTGATCAGCGCATCGTCCGATGGGACAGTCAAAATATGGAGCTTGAAGACGACCGAATGCGTGGGAACGTACAAATCATTGGGCTCGGCCGATCTTACCGTCAACAGTATACATCCGCTGCCACGAAATCCCGAACATTTCGTCGTTTGCAACAGATCCAACACCGTCGTTATTATGAATATGCAAGGACAAATAGTCCGATCGTTTTCCAGCGGTAAACGCGAGGGTGGAGATTTCGTCTGCACTGTCGTCAGTCCACGTGGTGAATTTATTTATTGCGTCGGTGAGGATCTTGTTCTCTACTGTTTCTCAACGTCGTCGGGCAAACTCGAGAGAACCCTGAACGTGAGTCTGCTTGGAAATTTTTTTTTTTTTTTCAGCCTAGATGGCTCGCCCCCAGGGGGCCTGTGCCACTCTCATCCTGCTTGGAAATTAAATATTTCGATTAACACGTCATTCATTATGTATATGGGGCGTTCCACGCTAAATCGGACACCATTTGATTTTTGCATCTCCGATTTTTTTGACAACTTTTTATAATGTGGTTGGTTGGTTATAATAATTGGTTGCAAGAGGTCTCCATGATTTTTTTCAATTTTTTTTTGTCGAACCGTTTTCAAGATATTTCTCAATTATTGGAAAAAAATACTATGCACAGGAGCTACTGTCAATAATTATCTTACACATTGTGATTATTAATTAGTTCACAGATTGATTTCAGGAAAAAGATACAGGTGAAATAATTTTTTAAATCGATCAGTGCATGTTTTTTGTAAATCAACAATTTATATTAAAAACTTGAATATCCTATAGAAATACGGTTTGAAATTTTGTTTCAATATTTTTTGATCAAAAGTACGTTTAAAAACAAAAACTTTGAAAAAAAAACGTCCTACTTGGCCCATTTTTCGCAAAGTTATGGGCGTTTAAAAAAAAAAGTAACGTCATTTTTGAAAAATCGATATCTCGAAAACTGTTTGACAAAAAAAATTTTTAAAAATCATCGAAGCCTCTTTCAATCAATACCAAAACAAAATATTTTGAAAAAAATCGGAGATGCAAAACCTAAATGGTGTCCGATTTGCCCCGGAACGTCCCATATGTACATTCTCATTCCAAATTAAGGGGGTATTGTGGTCTAGAATTTTGAAAAATGCATTTTTTTGCATATTCTTAACGATTAGACCTTTTAGAATATATCATTGAAAGGAATTTTTTTAATTCCAATAATTAATTGAGTTATAGCTATTTTAGTGACGCAGCAACTATGGCAATCACGTCGGAGCAGTTTTTCTTAAAACTACTTTCTTACCAATCTTCAATGTATAACTCTCTATCGCCCCTCTATTGCCCTATTTTTATATTAAAATTATTTTTTTTTACTATTTTTAAAAAATTAAAAACTGAAAAAATCATGCAATTGAGTACAACCATTTTTTTTTGTAAATTTCGAAAAAAAAAAATTTATTCCGACCTCTTAAGCGATTTTTCTCATATTCAATCCTAAACGTTCTTACTATAAAGTGTATCGCCACAAAAAATGTCAGCCTCGTAACTGCAAAATTACAAAAGTTAGAGCGCTAGAAAACATTTTTCAAAAAATTAAAAGTCCCGCCAAATTTACAATTTCTTTGCAATTTCGAAAAATTATTTACTTATTTAATATTATTATTATTATTATTGCAGATTCATGAAAAGGACGTAATCGGCTTGGCCCATCATCCCCATCAGAATTTATTGTGTTCGTACAGTGAAGATGGTCTCGTCAAACTCTGGAAACCGTAAACCAACGAAAAATAACCGTCACTTTGGTCGCGCGACTGAAATTCATTCACGCATGTGAGAAATTCCATTTAAGCGTATCCTTTTAAGATAGAGCAAAAAAAATTAAATGACATAAAATATAAATTCCGTCAGCACAAATTACGGTTTCACATGTTTTCTTATGCGATGAACAACTTTTTTCTTCAACTATGGCGACCCATAAGTTTTTGTTAACGTGAGTCAAGAATTGAAATCAAATGATTTTCTTACTGGTAGTGACCAAAAATCAATATTTGGGGCGTCTTCAGCTTGTGAGTTAAAATATCGTCGGTTTCAGAAGAATTTACAAAAATTGAGAAGGAATATGTTGCAAATGATTAAATGTACTTTTTTTTTTTTTTTTTTTTAATTCGTGGTTCTATTATAAAAAACTGGTTATAGACTTATGATTAAATAATCCAAATAAAAAAAATGAAATCGAAGCTAAATAAAGAAGCAATCCGGTCCGTGCATTGGATTAGCTGGAAAAAAAAATTCCAAGTCAGTGGAACCGAAAAAAAAGTAAAAAAAAATTTGCAACATTTTTTTCACACCATTTCTTAGCATTGCGTGAAACCTGGAGCTTTGTAATCTTTTTCGCTGAAAAATCTCAAAACTAGATACTTAAAGCTTCAAAATGCTTTTTTTAAGACCTCGATACGAACATTTTTCACTGAGGTACGGCATTTTTAAAAAGCACTAAAAATTTTGGAAATTTTTTTGATCCCTCAATTGTTTCCAGTAGTGTAAACAATGATCGGTTGAAAAGGATAAGGAATTTTTTAACCATGACGTATTAGAAACGGTATGTAAATATATTGTCTATGGACCATTCCATGTCAATTCAACGACATTTTGTCGGTGATCCTCTTCGATGTTTTTGATTTTGTTATATGTTATTATAGAAGCAAAAAAAAAGAGTCCATGTAAATTCTTAGCACTCTATATTAAACCATACCGAAGTTATTGATTTTTGAAAAAATATTCTCGAAATAGTCACAATTTCTTCAATAACCAAGATATTCTAACTTGTTAGGAGGCCATTTTTGTTTGTTTTTTAATGTACTTTTTGGCCAAAATATCGAAAATTAAGAATTTTTTTAAATGTCTCTTTAGCTGTTTTAAGTTAAAAAATTGGACTTTCTTTCAATGGGACCCCTTTGATTTTTTTCAAAAAAAATTATAATATTCTACGTAAATAAACAAAATTTTCGAGATTTTACCGACGGTGGCATTTAACTAACTTCTTATTTTAAAAAAAAGTGTTAAGACTTTTTTTTTTCGTAATTGAGTGATTCCACGTCAAACCAGCAGGTCGAAAAATTCGATGTCTCTGATCATACTTTCGATATTTTCCTGTGTTCTCTACAATGAGAAAGAATTCGAGAATTTCACTTTATGACGCCACAATCGTAAAACTACGGTTTTTCGAAAATCAAGAATAACTGAAAAACCTCATTTTTTAAAAATCTGAAAAAAATCATATTAAATTTTTACGACAAAAAATCTATATTTCTGTGGAGTTTGAACTAGTTCTGACCAATAGATTTTTAATTATTGATCACTTTCATATTTTAGAAATCAGTTTTACCTATTTTAGGACGTTCAGGTTTTGACTCCAGATTTTCCGAGAATTTCGTCAATAAAATCGATAGTCATTGTTTCAAAAAATTATAAAACAATTTATTTACAATTCTTTGAGACCCATCTCCATCAAATGATGATAATATTTACGAATAATTACTTTTTCTGCAACTTTAGGTCTAAAGTTGCGATTGTTTAAATCTTAAAAAATTATAAAACAATTTATTTACAATTGTTTGAGATTCATCTCCATCAAATGATGACAATATTTACGAATAATTGCTTTTTCTGCAACTTTAGGTCTAAAGTTGCGATCGTTTAAATTGTAAAAAATTATAAAACAATTTATTTACAATTCTATAATTACAATAAAGATGGATCTCAAAGAATTGTAAATAAATTGTTTTATAATTTTTTGAAACAATGACTATCGATTTTATTGCCGAAATTCTCAGAAAACCTAAAGTCAAAACCTGAAAGTCCCAAAATAGCTGAAACTGAATTCTGAAAGATGAAAGTGATCAATAATTAACATCAAGAATTACAATTCAAGTACGTTTTGCACTTTATTCAATTTTTTTTACATAAAAATTGTAATTCGTAATGTTAAATATGATGATTTACAACGAAAATGTATAAGAGGAGTTAAATTATTTATTTTAACATAATTGAAATCAACTATTATAGTCCAGCAGTCGCCATCTGGTTTTTTTAAAATGATAAATAGGCTGAAATTTCGTGAGTCGGTTCCTTTCGCCGAGACGCCCAAGTTTTTCCTCTGTGAAAATTCTCGATAGAGGTAGCTATTTTAGTGCGCAAGCATTAAACATGTCGAGTTGGTTGCGTGTCGAAATTTTCTGAACAACACAAAATATTTTATTTGAATATAAAGATAATTGGACAGTAAACTAGGAAAAACAAATGTCCTACACAATTGATGGTTTAAATGGAGCGTCCTCCAATCAAAATATGTCAAAATAACGAGTTCATTAAATTTATTGATAACAAGCTGATTTTTTGTATGCAGCTTAGTGAATGTTTGGATAATGAAAGGGTGATATGGTCCTACAAATTTAGTGGTAGGTTTTCACAGGCCTACGCTTGGTGGTAGAACTAAACACAAAATTTCAAAAATGACGTAAAAAAGGGCGGTACAAATTATTTGAAAAAAAGGTACAAATGCAACAAACGAGACGAGAAGATTGTCAAGAAAAATGTTGTGATTCCTCAGTTCTATCACCAACCAAACAAGAGCTATTGCAGCCAATTAAAGGAACATCGTACATCTGCAGTATATGGTGTAATGAACACATGCGCGGCCCCACCGAAAGAAATCCGAAAAATTGTGGATGGACATTAATTGAGGGAAATTACCATCATTATTGGTTTGATGGCCTGCACAGTCCATCTCTTGAAGAATTGTCTTCTGATGTTGAAGGTACTCTATTATTACTTTTTTTTTACGTGTTGATGATTAGGCTGAAAACTGTTAATTTTCATAATTATTTTGTTACAGAATCAGAGGTCATTTGTGCTGACGATTACGACGAAGATGAACACGTTCGAGACGAATCTGATAAACCGTTAACATCGGAATCTGACGAAGATTAAGACATATCCAATTAGTTTTATAATTGTATTTCTCATTTTGAATAGAACGAAATAACGTTATTTTCAATTTTCTTGTCGGATTAGCGATACTTACTCATTTTTTGGTACGACATTGTTTGATTTAGGCAAAGAATGCATTAACGTGACATGTGTAATTTTTGTTCTACAGTTATTAAGGGCGGGGTAAAGTATTAATTTTTTTTTCATTTTTTTTTTAAATTTTTTTAATGAATGCATAATATCTCAAGAATATTGTGTTAAAATTTCAAGTCGATCGGAGTAAAATTTACGAAGTTATGAGTATTTGAGCGTCTATTGCTCCATGCCGGGTTTTATACCTGGGCGGCAGCTGCGCGGTGCGCTATTGTTTTTTAATCATTTTGTTATTAACATTTTTGAATTATTATTATGCAAAATCAATCTTTTGAGTACCTTTAATATGCATGAATTTTCTCAGATTTTTATGCAATCGAGAAGTGTTCTCAAACTTATGTGCAATGAGCGCTAAGCGACCAAACTCTTCTGCGTTTTTCAAACCGGTTTTCTGAGACTTATCATATTTGAAGTCCGTGTACACGATAACTCAAAATCTACTGGACCAATCGCTTTGAAATTTTGCACAGTACTTCTTCACATAATTCACCAGGTATTGTCGAGATTTTAATAATTCCTAATTTTTCAACAACAAATTAGCCGATTTTTTTTAGCGAAAATCGGGTTTTTGGCTCCCAAGTGCTACGAAAAATCGAAAAATCGAAAAAAAAATCCTCCCGTCATTACCTCGAGAAACATCTCCTTTAAAAAATGCATTTTGATTTTTTTTGTTTCAGATGATTCTGTTGCGAGTTATGGTGTACAACGCAAACCAACTTTTTTTCGAGGCGCCTCCGGGGTTTAATTTTCACTCGCTCAATTTTGAATATTTTGCAATGCAAATTTAGGAGAATGTTGTTCAAATGTTACTTTATTATATGTAAATTTTTCAATAAACGAACACTATCCGTTGCGCCAAAAAAAAATCTTAAAAACATGCCTTTTTTTCGCCGAATTAACTTTACCCCGCCCTTAATGAAAAAAGTGTTCCAGTGGAGTGAACAACTTCTAAGCGTAGGACTTTGAAAACCTACCACTAAATTTGTAGGACTATGTGGCCCTTTCATTATACAAACATTCACTAAGCTGCATACAAAAAATCAGCTTATTATCAATCAATTTAATGAACTCGTCATTTTGACATATTCGGAGTGGAGGACGCTCCATTCGAACCATCAATTGTGTAGGACATTTGTTTTTCCTAGTTTATTATCCAATTATCTTTATATTCAAATAAAATATTTTGTGTTGTTCAGACAATTTCGACACCCCACCAAATCGACATGTTTAATACCTACGCACTAAAATAGCTACCTCTATCGAGAATTTTCACAGAGGAAAAGCTTGGGCGTCTTAGCGAAAGGAACCGACTCATGAAATTTCAGCCTGTTATTTATCATTAAAAAAACCAGATGGCGGCTGCTGGTCTATTATAGTCATAGAAGGAAAAAAGATCAAAATTACGGAAAAAAATGTTGTTTAATAAGAAGTTATTTGAATCCCATCTTGGGTAAAATCTCTAAAATTTTGTTTTTTTTTTACGTAGAATTTTATAATTTGTTTTGTTTTAAATCCAAGGAGTCCAATTGAAATAAACTCCATTTTTTTTTTTACCTTAAAACAGGTAAAAAGTCATTAACAATATTTTTTCTTAATTTTCGATATTTTCTTCAAAAAGTACATTGAAAAAAAATGACCTCATAACAAGTTAGAATATCTTGGTTATTGTAGAAGTTATGATGATTTTGAGAATATTTTTTCAAAAATCAATAACTTCGGTATGGTTTAAGATAGAGAGCTAAAAATTTACATGGATACTTCTTTTTGCATGTATAATAACATATTGAAAAATCAAAAAAATCGAAGGGGGCCACCGACAAAACGTCGTTGAATTGACATGGAATGACCCTTATATTTTTAAAAAATACGTTTACTCGAATGTCAGATCCCATATTTTTCCAAACAAGTTATATTTTTCTCCTTATCAGTAATTTTTGCAGTGCAGGAACGTGCTGCTCGAGTCCGAGCGTGACTCTAGCATGATCCATTTATATTTCTAGAACAAATTCACTGCGCAGTTACATATATTGCCAATCTGGTCCATTAGTATTGTTTCGTACGAGTTTCTGTCCAGTCGCATCTCTGGTATGAATTTAAAATCCATCTGCATTAATATCCTAGTTGTAAAAACGCTGAGCGACACTTTGTGCATGAAAAGTCTGTTGCAGTGTTGAATTGGCAAAAAAAAAAAGTTATTGAAAAGGGTCATATTTCAAAAAAGGCGATTTGAAAAAAAAAATCACAACTCGAAACCGTTCGATTTAAAAAATCTTTAAAAAAATCAAAAATCTTTTTGTGGGTTGATAAAATAAAAAAAAAAATTGAGAATTAAATCCGAACCGGTGCTGCCAAAAGTAGGTTGACTTCAGTTGGAATACCACGTCCGTAATGTAACAAGTAGCCAACAGTGGGCAAAGTTAATCCAAAAGTTAAGTTCGTTAATTACGTATTATAGTGGTTGCATTACACAAGTGTAAGATCGATTACCTAAGTTGTAACTTCGAGGTTCCATTGCTCTGATGTAACGTGTTCACTGTGTACCTATTTATTCTAATCGGTTACCTGATATTTGGACCAACGACGTTTGATCCGTGACATTTGATCCAACGACATCTTTTCCGTACGAAATCTCAACCAACGATAACTGACCCGCACGACATCTAAACCAATGATAATTGACCCCAGCGGCGCGTAATCGAGACAACAAATCCAGATGAAATTATAATTAATAACACAAAAATAACACAACTCCGCAATAAATACGCTAAAAATATGAACATGAATGTGCACTACTCGCAAAAATTAAGGGAGCAAGAAAAATTTCCAAATTTTTCGGTGATTTTCGACAGGCTGTATTCCAGTGATAAATGGTCATAAAAAAGGATTTTGAAGCTTCAAGATTCTAGTTTTTAGACCTTTTGGTCAAAAAATTTTAAGAGATACGGTTCTTACGAAATTTTATGAAATGGCGCGAAAGAAAATTTTTGCAAATTTTTTAACTTTTTATTTTTGATCCCCGGACTTGGAATTTTTTCCAGCTTAACCAATATATGGAGCGGGTAGCCTGTTTATCCAGCTTCAATTTCCTTTTTTTATTTTTTTTCTGCGTTAATTTCTCGCGGAGATATCCGACTTTGAATGAAAAAGGACCCTTTTGTCTTTAACCACTGATATCTCAGCAACTAATGGCCATATTGAAATTACTCGGGCAGTTTCGGAAACTGGAATAAATTTCCTACAAGATTCCTTCAAGAGTTTTGGGATTTTTTTTCTACCCCCAATATTCAGTTGAAACAAGTACAAAAAAGTGACTTTTTCCCTTGATTTGGTAAATCGAATGCAGCTTTGCTAATATTGATGGGAAGGTTTTCAAGAATTCCAAACACACAAACTTTAGCGTTGAGGCGAGGTTAAATACCGACATTATTTCCGAAGTCCTATATTATCGACTCAAAATCGCTGTCCAAACTTTTTCCAATACCGGTGGATGAATATCAATTAAATTTATGAATGAATGATGAATGAATTGCAAAATGCAAACGCGAGACATAAATCAACGTTTTCGTTAATTGCCACTGACTTGTCAGACAGTTTGGATAGAATCTGATGAGAATAACATTTATTTCATGAGAATTCCACATTGGGCTGCGCTCTTTCGAATTTCTGTGAACTTGATTTCGCCATTTTGTTTTTCGAGAATACACTAAATTTATCAATATTTATCTCGTGATTTGGATTCCAACCTTACGTCGCGGTTTTTTCATAAAATAATGTCGAAGACGTATCGATATTCGTACTTTAGTGTTCGTCATGGAGCCCCACTCTTGGTTTTAGCCGAAATGCAGTAGAAACATTATAATTTGATATTTTCAATTACAGATTTCTGATTATAATCGGATCTGTAATTTTTTTTTGTATTTCGAAAAAATTTTAGTGGGGCTCCACTTGTGCCATAATTCTGATGATACCGTCAAAATTTTATTGATTTCCATCCATTCGTGCCAGAGCAAGTTTGGAATCCATTTTCGAGGTGCAAATGTCGGTATTTAGCCTCTCCTTAAAGGCATGGTGCCTTTAATACTAAAGTTTGTGGGTTTCATGCGAAAGCATGGTGCCAACCCTCGACGCCATTATTGGTACGCATTCCATCATCACGTCGATCAATTATCGACGGATCAATTAACCCATGGATCAATTTCATCGACGGATCTAACGTCGCACGGATCAATAGTCGCGAGGGTAACTTATCGTCGGACCACATGTCGCGGATCAATCGACTACGGACGAAATATCATGCCACCATTCTAATCACAGTGAGATGCGTTATTTTGTTATTTGTCTTCGTAATCTCTGATTTCAGATAGGAAAACTTTCGCAATGGATTCGTTTTGCAGCGAGAGTGACGAAGAGAATAGCGAGCAGGACTTCAGTCAAATGAGTATATTCAACAGTCCGTTACCCTCGTTATCATCGCTAATCCGTGAAGGAATAACATTTCCCTGCTACAAAAATAAGAAACCCATGGTCAAAGGCTGGAACAAGCTGACTCAAACCGTGCCTCATCTGCCTGGCACCTTCTTCGGTGTACTTTGCGGCGAAAGAACCAACATTATCGTCATCGATTGTGATGTACTGAAAAAAGATAGTCCTGAAAAGTATCTTTGCGGAGTGCGCTCCTGGCAAACCTGGTTAGTAAAATACGGCAATCCTAAAGCGCCTACCGTGAAAACTCCATCGGGCGGTTTGCACGTCTATTTTCGTTACTGCGATAAAATACCATCGGGAGTCCAAAAACTCGACGGATTGGCAGTGGGAAGACAACACGCGGGAAAAAAAATTAAAATCGATATACTATCGAGCAACAAGAGCGTGACCGGAGTAACGTCACCGGGATACAACTATGTCGACGCGAAACAACATTTTATTCCAGTTCCCGAAGTTCCACAGTGGTTGATTGACATTGTCGAAACGAACGGTCATCATTCAGCCTCGATAAGAAGAATGACCACTCCATCATCGCCCAAGAGAATGAAGATGGACAACTCGGTCAAACAAATCAGAAGTAAGTGCCTGAGCAAGATTTCTCTCATTCATTTGGTCATGAGTCTGGAACAGAGACACACTGACACATATGACTTGTGGTGTAATGTATTGTGGGCTTTGAACAAATGCGGCCAGGAAAGTGGATACAGTACCCTCGAAATTGCGGACACTTTTTCCAAGCGTTCGTCGAAGTACAAAAACTTGGAGGACGTCAAGAAAATATTCGAATGCTCCAATGGAACTTTGTCCGTTCCGTATCTGATAAGCATTAGCAAAATATACGAAGAAGGTTGCCACAACATGGCAAAGTATCTTAGCACTGTACTACCTTCCACATATTTACCATTGACAGTCATGCGAATAGACATTCGTGACCGTAACAAGTTTCATATAATGGTTCGTTCCGCAAACGAGACACATGTCTTCTTCATTATTCCACATCTGTGCGTGATTACCGATGAAGACGGCAAAATGTTGAATTTTCTTGAAAAGGAAATATCTTCGTGCAGCTCGGAATTAGTGCCGCTGTGTTCCAAAATGGAGAATGGCTTCGTCGTGACCTTGAACAGAGAACGCTTCGTATTTCGAGAAAAGCACGAGTCCGCAGCTGTGGTGACTCTGTATCAGCCGCTCAAAGCTGCCGAGGCTTTTATTATTCTACCGAACGGTAAACAAAGTAACAGGGAGTTCCACTTGCTCAAGGTTAAGAAGGCTCTGCGATCCGAGGTTGTAAAGCTGTTGACCATAAAATCGGGAAAAAATTTTAAGGACGACGACGACGATGATAACATAGTGGAAGTTAAGCGGGATCCCGATACAACTAGATCCGACTCCGAGTTGGTGGAGGCGCTGCTCAACGCGGATCCCAAAATAATGAGCAGGTACTGTTACTTGGGCCACAAAATTTACCATTGCAATCCACAGACGAACGTTTGGTACATGCTTACGGAAAAGTCCTTGGACTGGCACATTCTGGAGGACTTTAAAACAACGGTTAATTTGACCGAGGCCGAGCGGAGATACATTGGCATGAGAAACGGCATCACCAAGATTCGGGATGGAATCTTGGGTAAGATTGAAGATCTGAATTTCGCCGACCGTCTCGATTCGATGTTACAATTATTCGTCACGACAAACAAGACCATAGACATGTCTTGCATTCCGCCGGTAATTCGCAATATACGCAGTGAGGATCTCGTTGAAACGACATGCGGATGGACATACAAAGCAGATTTGGCCAGCAAATATGAGAAATCAGTGGAACTGTACTTCATGCAACTTCTGCCAAGATCTTGCGAACGAAAGTGGTTCCTGTCGTTTGTCGCCAAAATGCTCAATGGACAGAGAACCGAAAAAGTTTTCGTAGTGCTAACTGACAAACGCAGAGGAAACAATGGAAAAACCACTCTGACTTCACTGCTGCACGCGGTATTCGGCAATTATTATCTGGGGAATTCGAAAATCATCGTGGGCGGAGGAATCCAAGATAAAAATCAACATGACGGTGGGACCTACGGCCTAAAAGGAAAGAGGCTTCTGGTCGCGGACGAATTGAAGAAATTCAACACTTTGGACTGTGGCTTCATCAAAGCCATAACGGGCGGATCCAACTATCATCTTTCGGGCCGGAAGATGTACTCCCAGACCCAATTCAAATTTCCGGTGCAGGCGGGATTGATAATGGTTTTCAACGAGAATGACATGCCTACGTATGACACCAGTGATCAGGCTTTCCTCAACAGAATAGTGGTTTGCCCGATGCGCTCGCGTTTTGTGAGCAAACAGGAAATGGAGGAAATGCGGGCAACAGGGGAGGATATGACCGATACGTTCATAGCCGATAATTCACTGAGCCATCAGTTTCCGGAATGGAGATCGGCGACACTGGACTTATTGATGAAGCACTATACCGAGTGTCTTCCTCAGATTCCCGATTCAATGGTCGATTGGAAAGAGATTTTGTGCGACAATAACGATGATTATGGCAACTGGTTGGACACACATGTTTACGAAGACAAGGAGAATAATGGGTTCGTTTCGGCACAGCAGATCATGAATCGAATGAGGAAACCGGGAGAAAGCTGCAAACCAGCCGACATGAAGATGCTGAAGTCCGTTATGGCTGTTTGGGCGACTAAAAATAGATATACTTACAAAGCTAGACATGTCTTCAAACGAGGCAACGGCAGACGTGCCGAAGCTAAATCCGTAATTCTAAGTGCTGCGCTTGATAGTAGCATCGAGTGATGACACCATCAATAGTTTGAGTAATATTTCTTCAATAAATGGATATACACTGTGACGTAACATTTTGGTTGCACTATTTTTACAAAGTATTTTAGTTAAACTGTAGATTTAGGTTTTAAAGGTTTAGACCTTTAAAAATATATTCTTGAAAGGAAATTTTTAAATTCCAATAATTAACGGAGTCGTAGCTTTGGAAGCGCTTTTAGTTTTTGCTTTTAGAAACGACTTTTTCTCAAAACTACGCTACTGGAAAAATTAAGGGAGCAAGCAAAATTTCAAAATTTTTCGGTGACTTTCGACAGGCTGTATTTCAGTGAAAAATGGTCGTATCAAGGTCATAAAAAAAGGATTTTGAAGCTCCAAGATTCTAGTTTTCAGATCTTTTAGTAAAAAATTTTTAGGAGCTACGGTTCTCACGCAATTTTAAGAATTAGCGCGAAAGAAAATTTTTACAAATTTTTTACATTTTATTTTTTGGTCCACGGGCTCGGAATTTTGTTTTCCCAGCTAAACCAATGTATGGACCAGGTAGCCAGTTTATCCAGCTTCAATTTACTTATTTATTTTTTCTCTACGTCGATTTCTCGCGGAGATATCCGACTTTGAATGGAAAATGTTCCTTTTGTCTTTGACCACTGATATCTCAGCAATTAATGGTCGTACGAAAAATTAATCGGGCAGTTTCGGAAACTGGAATAAATTTCCTACAAGATTCCTTCAAAAGTTTTGGAATTTTTTTTTTCTACCCTCAATATTTAGTTAAAAAAAGTACAAAAAGTGACTTTTTCCTTTGTTTTGGTAAATCGACTGCAGTTTTTCTAATATTCATGGGAAGACTAATTTCTTCAGGAATTTTTATAGCTCAATGTACCTATACCTCTATACCAATAACTCTGTAAATTTGCAAGTCGATCCATTGAACGGTTTTTCCAGACCGATTGATCAAATTTTCTAAAAAAATTAAGGAGCAAGGTTTTTGTTTCTGAACATCGAGTAATCTTCTTGAAAATGGAAAAATTGATTTTTTTCGATTTTTTTTACAATCCTACATCTATTATGGGTTAAATGTAAAGAAAAAATTAAAACTTTTAAAACAAAATTTTTTTGAAAATTTTTGAATTTTTTAAAATGCGTTTTCAGGAATTTTTATAGCTCAATGTACCCCCAATACCCTGTTAGTTTCCAGATCGAGCCATTAAACGGTTTTTCCAGACCGATTGATCAAAATTAAGAAAAAAAAATTAAGAGAGCAAGGTTTTTGATTCTAAACATCGAGTAATCTTAAAAAAGGAAAAATTGATTTTTTTCGACTTTTTTTACAATTCTAAATCTGTTATGGGTTAAATGTGAAAAAAAAATGTTCAAGAATTTTTTTTGAAATATTTAAAAAAAATTATTTTTGGCTTCATAATTTTTTTCCATCCTTCGTCAAGCCTCCTTTATGAGGCTTTATGAGGCTCATAATTAAGGAATCAAGCTTCACGAACGACGGAAATAAATGAAGAAGCTATGTGCAAATTTCCAATTTGCATGATTTTTGAGCAATTCCGTTCAATTCCATTATTAATTATTTTTGTCATCTGGTGTATTAGTGCTAAAAAAGTGAACTCGATAAATCAGAAAACTCAGTGTCCGCAAGTATTTTTAGCAAATTTCAAAAAATTTTTGAGCGAGACCCGCACGAGCGTTTTTCAGCAAATTCAATACTAACCATTCTTGTCATCTAGTGTATTCGTGCAAAAAATTTTAGCTCGATGCTTCTAAAAATGCGAATGTTAGAGCGTTCACAAATTTTTTGTTATATTTCAAAAACATTTTTTATCCGAAACACTCTAGCGATAATTTTGAAATTCGGTATTATTTTTCGTTATCATTGAATGTATCGACACAAAAAAAATCAGCTTGGTAAGTGCAAAATTACGAAAGTTAGACTACTCACAAAGTTTATGCAAAGAATTATATTTTTTTTTAAACCTAACCTCTCAAGCAATTTCTCCCACATTCAATCCCAACCGTCCTTATTATAAAGTGTATCTCCACAAAAAAATTCAGCGCGATTACTGCAAAATTACGAAAGTTAGAGCGCCGACAAACATTTATCAAAAATTTAAAAGTCCCGCCAAATTTTCCTTCGCGCGGGGCAAGGGGGAATCCCCGAGAAAGAGGGGCGGTGCTGCTGTTCTCTGATTGGTGGATACCGATACAGGCAGCGCTCGCAGCGGCGGGTGTGATAACTAAAATCACCGCAGCGAAAGCAAGCCAAATGCTTTCATAATCATAAAAACGTGCGCTTCCATCTTCCATCTTTTCGACTTTTGTTGACGCTTTTGCTGCGAAGGGAAGCGTCCCTCACTCGTCGTTTCGAATTTTCGATTTGAATAAACACTCAAAAATAATTAACTTTCCATAAAATTGCGAAACAACGATAATAGGATGGATTTTACGATGGATTGCGTCGACGCGAAAAACGTACTTCAAGTGGGAGTAATGTGAGTAGATAACATAAACATTTTTCTTTTGGTCATTACCTTTTTTTCGACGGTTTGATTTTGTAATCATGTAATTTTTTGTAAACATTTTTTTTTTTTTGTCATTACCATTTTTTGACGGTTTGATTTTGTAATCATGTAATTTTTTGTAAATATTTTTTTTTTCTTTGTCATTACCTTTTTTTCCGCGGTTTGATTTTGTAATCATGTAATTTTTTGTAAACATTTTTTTTTTCTCGGTTTTTATGCTTCAAAATCGATTTTCTACCAGATTTTTCGATGGCTTCAATGGTCGACTCTGGGAATTGTGTCCGTGGGACAAATCCCATTACGCCAGGAAGCAGAATTTGGAGGAACATCTCGAGGAATGCAAAAAACAAGTCCTCAGAAAAACGAAGCAAGTCGAGTGTCCTTTCAACGCTTTCCACATCGTTAATCGCATGGAAATCGAGGTAACGGAAAAAAAAATTTCTTATAAAAAATGCATCATTTTGATGCGACGGAAATAGTAAATTTTTCAATAAATTTCATCGGAAATTTTTTGGAGGACAAAAGCATTGAAATATATTTTGCCCGCAAAACCTGATTTTTGCTCAAAACTAATTTAACACTCCACATTTTGCGTTAAATTGTTAGTAAAAAAAAAAAATTTGGGTGCGATTAATCTTTTTCCTTTAGTTGAGGGTTCAAAGAAGTCCCATGAATTTTTTCAGATTTTTTCAAAAGTTTTAAAATTGTGAAATAAGCAAAAGACACGAAAGACCCGTGTTAGCTTTAACGATTGCTGAAAACACTGTTAGCTAACGAGTGTTAACCGAACATTATTTTTGATGCGTCGCAACAATCGTAACAATCGAACAATCTTCCATATCGTACGTTTTAGAAACATTGCTAAATTACGCGTAAACTGTTTTTTTATCGTACGAAGTTTGTTCGAAGATCCTTAGTGCATAAAATTATGATGCCGAAGTTTGCATAGTTTTAATGCAGCGGTTGCAGTTTGTTTTTTATTAAGATTCATTCTTTCTGAAAAATTTTCTGTGTGAAAAATCTTTACAATGTATTTTGGAGCCTTTATTAAGGACTTGGGATTTTTTATGCACAAGCAAAACATAATTGAGTCATTCCATGTCAAACGAGCAGGTCTAAAAAATTGATGTCTCCGATCATACTCTCGATATTTTCCTGTTTTCTCTACCATGAGAAAACATTGCTGTTAAATCGCTAGCCCAAAATAAAATTATTTATACGAGTTACGATTTTTTGAAAATTGCGTACTTTTAACGACTCGAAAAACAACTTTTTTCTTTTGTATATAACTCCGACGGATTTTGGAATTCGAGAATTTCACTTCGAGAAATCGAAACTGTATTCAAGACCCTTCAAAATGAGCACAAATTAACCTCATTTAGTGCATTTATGGCGCCACAATCGTAAAACTACGTTTTTTCGAAAATCAAGAATAACTGAAAAACCTGATTTTTTAAAAATCTTAAAAAAATCGTATTAAATTTTTACGATAAAAAATCTATATTTCTGTGGAGTTTGAACCAGTTATGACCAATTGATTTTGAATTATTGATCAGTTTCATCTATCAGAAATCAGTTTCAGTTATTTTAGGACTTTCAGGTTTTGACGTTAAATTTTCTGAGAATTTCGTCAATAAAATCGATAGTCATTGTTTCAAAAAGTTATAAATCAATTTATTTACAATTCTTTGAGATCCATCTCCATCAAATGATAATAATATTTACGATGCTTTTTTTTGCAACTTTAGACCTAAATTTGAAGAAAAAGCAATTATTCGTAAATATCATCATTTGATGGAGATGGATCTTAAAAAATTGTAAATAAATTGTTTTATAATTTTTTGAAACAATGACTATCGATTTTATTGACGAAATTCTCAGAAAAACTAATGTCAAAATCTAAATGTGCCAAAATAGCTGAAACTGATTTCTAAAAGATGAAATTCATCGATAATTCAAAATTTATTGGTCAAAACTAGTTCAAACTCTACAGAAATATAGATTTTTTGTCGTTAAATTCTAATGTGATTTTTTCAGATTTTTTAAAAATGAGGCTTTTCAGTTATTCTTGATTTTCGAAAAAAACGTAGTTTTACGATTGTGGCGCCATAAATGCACCAAATGAGGTTAATTTGTGCTCATTTTGAAGGGTTTTGAATACAGTTTCGATTTCTCAAAGTGAAATTCTCGAATTCCAAAATCCGGCGGATTAATACACAAAAGCAAAAAAGTTGTTTTTCGAGCCGTTAAAAGTACGCAATTTTCAAAAAATCATAACTCGTACAAATAATTCGATTTTGGGCTAGCGATTTAACAGCAATGTTTTCTCATGATAGAGAAAACAGAAAAATATCGAGAGCATGATCGGAAACATCGATTTTTTCGACCTGCTGTTTCGACGTGGAATCACTCAATTCACTTTTTTTTTGAGAATTGTACATTATTCTTGGTAATTTTTTTTGCATTTTATTGGTATTATTGGTAATTATTACAATATTTTTGGTATAAAATATTTTTGGTAATTATACAGTATCGGAACCAGGATCAGTATCACAGGTAAAATTTTTCTCCTTTTTTTTAAGTTTCTTCATTTTCTTAAAAATACTTTATTCAATTCTACGAATTATCATTCGTAAAATGATAATTCGTAAAATCAGGTGACGAAGATTAAAAATTTAAGGATTAAGTCGGGAGGTCGAGAAAAAGCGATTTTTCAAAAAAAAATTCTGAAAAGACATTTTCATTTACAAACATCAAAAATACTGTACATATTTTTGTAACTTTTAACTCTATTTTGAAACTTTTCTTTTTGAAAAATAATTATTCTCAAAGCCGCTGCAGTCGATCTCCGGAAGATCCTCTAAAAAGAGGCTCCTCGCAGCGAACACAATATCTCTGAATTGCAGCATGCGAAAGCAAAAAATAAAAAATATTTCGTTAATATACAGCATAATCTAGTATCTGATCGAAGAAATAAGCAAAATATCAATTTTTGACGAAATAGCGGCTCCCAAAAAAAAAATTCGATTTTTGATGAAAACTTTTGCCCCAAATTGATTAAAAAATGAAAAATATTTATCGATAAGAAAGAAACCTTCGATTTTTTACTAAAAAAAAATATTTGCAAAGCTTGCGTAAAAATTTGAGACCGATCGGTTACGCAGTTTTTGAAAAATCTTGCGCACCGACTCAAAAAAACAAAGTTTTGAGAAAAACGCGTTCAAAGTTTCAAAAGCACTTTACAAACAGTAATTACGGATTTACAAATACTGTAACTTCATTACGAAAATGAAATTTAAAAAATCCATTTTTTTGAAAATCCTGACTGCGCATAATCCCATAAAAATACTTTAAAAAATTGAATTTTTCAAATTTATTTATATAATAAAAAACTTTTTTTTTTCACAGCATCACATAATGACTTGTGAAAATCGAACTGTTGTGACGAATTCTCTGCTGGATTTTGAGCCAAAGCGTGAAACGATCGAAGGCGTCAAAATGGAACCCCTCAACGTTGCCTACAAAAAAACCTTCGAGTGGGAAGATGCAAGTATTTTTTGAACGGATAAACGGTTACTTTTTTTTTTTTTAACCATCTCCTAATCAACTAAAAAAAATTAAAGAGGTAAAACATTTTTTTTTTTTCAAAAAAAAAAACCTAACAAAAACCGGAAAGGCCGGAAAAACGGCCTAATTTGGCCGGACAAGGATTGAAAAAGCCTGAAAATTTCAATGATTTTTTTGGCCAGAATTTAAATGTTTCGGAGTCATGAATCAAACATGAATCGCACAAATTTACATTTCCATAAGCCATATCGGGACTCAACTCGACCCTACTATAAATTCTATTGTACTGAAAGACACTTGAACCTTTTTCAGGTACGAAATTCTGAAGAGAAAGTCCGAGAGCGAGGAGCGCTTGCACATCTGCTCCTCTGCTTTCGGCTTCGTATTTTCGAAAATATTTAGAATCAGCCTCTGTAACTTGGTAAATATGGGTCGTTCCATATCAAATCGACCACTTTTGAACTCGACCCCTTTCGATTGGGCTAAATTTTTTTTTCCTTTTCTACCCCATTATAAACATTTTTCAAGAAATTTTCAAAATTTTTTACCCAACAAAAAAAAAGCTTTTTTCCGAATAGCTATAACTTTTTCAAAAATTGACTGATTGGGGAATTTTTTTTTCAAAATTTTTGTCGTTCAATGTACTTTCCGAAAAAAAATATAAAAAAATTGTAAGATATCACAATCTATGAAATTTTTCACGTTTTCCAGAAAAATCATCTTTTTCTCGAAGTTCGCCATTTTTTATTTTTTTTTTTACCCAAAAAAAATGATCAATTTCGGAAATTATGCCGCCTAACATGAAGTGTGCCGGCTTTTCCTTCTATTTTTTTCTTCACTTTTTTGAAAAAAATCAAAATTTTTTCGAGGATTATCACTTTTAATTTTTTTTTTATTCACAATTTTTCAAACTCTGGGATCCTTTAGAAATCCTCAAAAATTTCGAGAGTGGTGTTTTGTGAAATGAGCCCAGCTGGGATTTTTTTTCATTTCAGAAAATTTGCAGAAAATGTCAAAGTTTCTGATAAAAAAAAAAAAAAAAATTTAAATGTCATTCATCGAGAAATGTTCATTTTTCTCCAAAAATAAAAAAAACGTTGAAGATCGGTCTGAATAATTTTATTCTATATTTTACTAAAAGGTACATTCAGGAACAAAAATTTTGAAAAAAAAACCATCCCGGAAAGTCAATTTTCGAAAAGGTTCCAGATAATCGAAAAGTGAAGTCATTTTTTTTTTTTAAATCATAACTTTTTTTCGGTTGGGTAAAAAAAATTCTGAAAAATGTTTTCGATATGGTAGAAAAAGATAAAAAAAAGTTTCAGCACAATCGAAGGAGGTTTCAAAAAATCGATTTTCCATTTTCTTAATGTACATGGGGCATTCCACGCCAAATCGACCATTCTTGACCCAGACATTGAATGCGTGTAAAAATTAAAATAAAAAAATAAATAAAAAATATGGGTCCTTCCATGTCAAATCGACCAAGAGTTAGAATTGACCCCTTTCAATTTCGATGAAATTTGGTCAGAAGGTTTCGTTATTAACAAAACGAAGTTCTACCAAGAAATTTTTTTTTTTTTTTTCGAAAGTTATAACAAATTCAAAATTTCACAGTTTTTTAAATCTTTTTTTATTTTTTAAATATCTCGGAAACTATTATAGTTACGAAAAGTCGTTCTGAATTCGTCTTAAAGAGTATACTTGGGGCTATGAAAAAAAAATATTCCAAATTTTTTTTTGAAAAATGATGCATTTTCAAAAATTTAACCAAAAATTTAATGTTGATCGTGGATTTACACGATTTTCAAAAATTCATGTTTTTGAAAAAACAAAAAACACCTTTCTGAAATTTTCAGGATCTTTCAAGATCAGTACAAGGTATTATATAAAAAAAATTAAACCAAAAATTTAACGTGCAATTTGGATTTCCACCATTTTTGAAAATTCGAAATTCTCAAAATTGATCATTATTCAAAATTTTTTTGCGGAATATTTTTTTTTCTTATAGCCCCAAGTATACGCTTTAAAACGAATTCCGAACAATTTTTCGTAACCATAATAGTTTTCGAGATATTTAAAAAATAAACTCGAAAGATTTGAAAAAATTGTAAAATTTGGATAACTTTCGAAAAAAAAAAATTCAATTTTTTTTCCTTTGGTAGAACTTTGTTATGTTAATAACGAAAACTTATGACCAAAGGGTGTAGCCGGATAAGAATGGTGAATCGGCCCCCAGCGAATTTTGCGTTGCCGATTTTTTTCAAAGTTCCTAACCTAAAAAAACAATTTTGTGCAAAATTACAGTTTTCTACATCGATGTCGAGGGGTTTTCCTGCATTTTTCGATTTTTGCATGTTTTAAATACCAAGGAGCGACCAAAAAATCTTAAAAAATTCTGAAAAATCAAAAACATGTCAAAGACTATGAATTTTTTTTTCTTTTTTTTTTAATGCTAAATTCTATTTTTAATCATCAAATCTTCTTTTAAAAACATTATTTTGTAGCCAAAAGATTTTTCTACTATTATGACAAAAATGGACATGATTTGACTTTTCATTCCCTACATTTAAAAAAAAAAAAATTCTAAAACTCGACCTCCAACTAGAGATGGGCGATGTTTTTTCGATTATCGTATAATCGATTATTTTTCCCACTATCGATGCTGCTTACAGCCCGATTATTTTTGAACCCGATTAATCGATTATCGATGTTTTTTTGGGAACCTTTTCGATTATGGAAGCGTCTCGAATCTCGACTGCTGGTAACGAAATCGGCCGTCGGTACTAGAGATGTTTGACTTTCCAGTTTCCAGTACGAATTGCGAAGCCGGAACCAGAAGCGAACTCATTTTTAATTTGTGCCTCGTGTAGTCGTGTATCGTGTTTCGTTTTCGTCTCTGTTTCGCGTCTCAACTGATTATTTAATAAGAAATCAGTTAAATGAACGGTATAATTTCCAATCCGGTGTACGTGTCCAGCCGTAGAAAAATTGAAATGTTATTAACCAGCGATTAATAAGACTTATTAATAAAAGAATGATAATGGAATGATGATAATTCACCATCAGTCGGTCATAAGACTTTTTATCATGAATACTTCTTAACCAACAGCCGGTAAAAAAACTTCTTACCGACAGATTTTTCGATTATCGATTAATCGACGATTATTTTCATATATTATCGATTGTCAAGAATCGATACTTCGAATAATCGATTAATTTACCATCGATTATTTTTTCAATAATCGCCCATCTCTACCTGCAACACATTGAAAAAAAAAATAAAAACGACAAAATTTCTAATTTTTCATTGGAAATCCATACCTAAATCATTCTTAAGGTTCAATTAATGGGTGATCATGGCTAGAGTAGTTGTGAGACATAATAAATAGATGTAAAAAATACGATTTTATTGCTAATTTTAATCACCCCTACTAGATAGTAGGGGTGAATAACCCTACTAGATAGTAGGGGTGAATAGCAATATAGAGATATATTGCAATAGTAGCAATATAGATATATTGCTACACATTAGTCTTCATCGCTATCCCTGTTGATCACGGCATTGACCTCTTCAACATCGCGGAGTTCTGTTTGCTATTTTCCAGCCATGAGCACCAATTAATTCAACCGAAAGCATGATTTATTTATGAATTTCCAATGAAAAATGAGAAAGGGTTTAGCCGGATAAGAATGGTGAATCCGCCCCCATCAAATTTTGTGGTGCTGATTTTTTCCAAAGTTTCTAACCTAAAAAAACAATTTTGTGCAAAATTACAACTTTCTATATCAATGCCGACGGATCTTCCTGCTAAAAAAATGTGTTTTTTCAATTTTTGCTTTTTTTAAATACCGAGAGAAGACCGAAAGATCTTTAAAAATTCTGTAAAATTACAAACATGTCAATGTTAAGAGGGAAAAAAATTCTTTCTTTTAAATGTTAAAATTTATTTTTAATCATCGAATTTTCGTTTAAAAACGATATTTTGTAGCGAAGCGATTTTTCTATTATTACGACAAATATTGACATGATTTTACTCTTATTCCTTACTGTAGAAAAAAATTCCCAAAATTCGATATGCAACACATTGTAAAATAAATAAAAAAGACAAAATTTCTCATTGCAAAAATATGCAAAAATCGAAAAAAAATACTTTTTTCAGCGGGAAGACCCCTCGGCATCGATGTAGAAAGCTATAATTTTTCACAAAATTGTTTTTTTAGGTTACGAACTTTGGAAAAAATCGGCGACCCAAAATTCCCTGGGGGCTGATTCACCATTCTTATCGACCCCTTTCATCGAAATTGATAGGGGTCGATTTCAACTCCTGGTCGATTTGACATGGAATGACCCATATATATATATATTTTCAAATCCTAGTACCCAAGATGTCATTCTCACGTTTCTGTTTACAGAAAAACAATGTCGAACGCGGCTACGACCCAGATGAAATGACAAAGTTTCGGCTCTTTTACCGCAATCCGCCACCGGGATTGAGCAAGAAGAAGAGGAAAGAGTGGCGCGCCAACGAGTGTAAACGTTGGGCATCGTTAGGGGCTGAGACAAAGCACAAGCCTCCGAGAAGCGCTCCTTATCCGACCGCGACGCAGATTAAAAATGCAAGAGCCGCTTCGCAAAAAGTCGCCGCCGTTAAGAACGAGACCGACATTATCGACATAATCAACGGGCTCGGTGGCGCCAATATCGCTGATCCGCGTGATTCGGCGATGCGGCAAATAAACGCCCGATTGCAGCGCGTTCAAGCTCTGGAGGCGCGATTGAAGGACGAGAAAACGGCGCTTCGAGGCGATCTCGAACAGTATTTGGCCTCGATCGGCGAACTCGACGAAAAACCGGACATAAGTATCCTGGAAATGCAGATAAACATCAACGAGGAAGATCCGAGAATCAATAATAACGATCCGAGGAAATCGATGGCCGATCAAAACGCCAACAAAGATCCAAGGACCGCCATTTTGGAGCACACTTCGAGGATCCTTCCGGACGTCTTTCCTCGATCCTTGGACAAACGATGAAGACAATTTTTTTTTTTTTTTTTTTTATCATGAGCTCGAAGACTCTCGAATACCTTATTTTTTATTGCCATTTGTCGAATCAACGACACACTTACCTCATATATTTGTTAGGAATCGATGGCGAGGATCTTTTTTTCAACTACGGAAATTCTTATTGGCCGATTTCTTTTGATTCACATCTTTATTTTATTAACTCGAAGCAGTGATCGGCAGTATCGATTTTTTCGTCAACGATATTGATTTTATGGATCTTTTTTTTTTCAAAAAATTAATAATTAGTCAAAAAAATATTACTAATTTTTATGCAAAAATTCGTAATTTGCGGAAAAATATTTGTCATTTTTCTAAAAAATTAGTTGTTGGTGACAAAATATTTCCAATTTTTCCAATAAATTTAGTAATTAGTGACAAAATATTTCTAATTTTTCCAAAAAAACATTAGTAATTAGTGACAAAATATTTATAATTTTTCTAAAAAAATTAGTATTTAGCGACAAAATATTCCTAATTTTTCCAAAAAAAATTAGTAATTAGCGAAAAAATATTACCAAGTTTTTTTCTAAATGTTTTAATTGATAAGGAACATATTACTAATTAATTTAAAAAAAAAACAGTAATTTCTAGAAAAGTATTGTGTCATAAGCTCAAACAATTCTATTTAAAAAATTGTTTTATTTTTTATAATAACTAGATCTTTTGAATATTTCACACATTGGTATTTATTGTATCGAATATCAAACGATATGGTCATTATTAATACGAATATTTAATCAGTACCTATAAAAAAATGCATTAGTAATGTTTTTTATTCATTACTTTCTCCAAAATTAATACAACATTTCTCCACAAGTTATTGATTTTTTTTTGTTCTTTTTGCAATATCCTTCTCGCTAATTACTAATTCTTGGAAAAAATTAGTAAGATTTTATCGTTAATTAATATATTTATTTTTTTTTAATTAAAAATGTTTTGTCACTAATTACTTATTTATTAGAAAAATTAGTAATATTTTTTTGCTAATTACTCGTTTTTTAATAAAAATTAGTAATATTTTGTCAGTACTTACTAATTTTTAGAAAAATTAGTCATATGTTCCCGCTGATTACTAATGTCAGAATAAAATTAATAAAATTTTTTTGCCAATTATTAATTTTTCGAAAAAATTGGATAATAAAAAAAGATGGATTTTTTTTGCCGCTCACTGACTCAAAGTCGTATATTGAGAATTTATTTTGTTTCCATTTTTTTTCCGAAAGGTACATTGAAAAACCAAAATTTTGAAAAAAAATCGTCTTGATAAGTCAATTTTTGAGAAAGTTATTGATATTTGAAAAATAAATTGCATGCACAGTCCCAGCCAAAAATGGTATTGGACTGAGATTTCCGTACTTCGTGATACAATAAAATTCTGAAAAAATTCAGCAACGTTTGGCTTGCCATAGACAACAATAATCAATAATAATATTGCCCAAAAGTTATTAATAAATTAATTAAACAAATGATTAACAATTTTTTGATAAGTTCTTTTTTTTCTTATACAAATCGAATGCGTTAATTTTTCTGAAGGTATACGAATTTTTTCTGAATTTTGCTCTCTATTTTGAAATATTATAAAAAACATTCTGAAATACAAACAAAAAATTGCAAATTTTGTAAATGTTTTTGCATATCGTCTCTGAAAATTTTCAAAGACTCTAGGCTAAAAAATACATAAATATACTAAAAATTTCAGCACGGGAATTTCAACATAGAAAGAAAATTCCGAAAAAATTCATTCATCCGAAAAATTGTTGAATATTTGTTTAAACAATTTATTAATAACTTTTGGGCAATATTATTATTATGTTATATTAAATATTATTATTATTTTTTTCACGAAGTACGGAAATTTCAATCAAATGAAATTTTTGGCTGGGACTGTATGGGCAATTCAAGTTCGGGTTAAAGAATATTGACATGAACCGAATTTCCAGTTTTTTTCGTAATTTTTAATGTGGTTTTACGATTTAATGAAAAAAATAATAATCCTGACTTCGAATCGCGGCTCAAATTTTGGTATTTCAGTGACTTTGGACGCTTCATGCGCATTTTTCAATAATGACTTTGAGTTGAATAGAAATAAATAGAAATAAATTTGTTAGATTAAATTAGATTATAAATATATTGTTTAAAGTGGATCAAAAATTGAGGGCCAGACTACGGGAGAATAAAATATATCTATTCGATATGGAATATATAAATATATATCAATGTATATATGGGGCATTCCAGGTCAAATCACGTGCTCATCGGCCTGACCTCGGATTTAATTGACGAATTTTTTTTGGATATATTGTGGTCCAAAAAAAGTGGCAATTTTTTTCCAGATTTTTATCACTAGTTTTACCCCATAAAATAATTTTTTTTTCCATAACTTTTTAGTAACAATGAATTTGGACCAGTTTTCAAATTCTGAATTTTTTTTCCATAAATTCTATAACTAAAAACTGTTTTTTTTTTCATTATAATTTGAGAGTGGGCCGAGAATAATTTTTATTTTATTTTATAATTGAAGAAAAAAAATTTGTTTACAAATTTTGTAAATAAATCATATTCTTGGTAAAAAAAAAATTTTCCCATATTTTGATAATATATTTTCTGTATTTCGATAACAGATTTCGGTAAAAAAGTAATACATTTTTTCAATGACATAATTAATCGATTTTATGAAATCTATTATCGAAATACGCATCGAACCATCATTAAAATATTTAATTTTCAAAATTAGTAAACAATTTTTTTACGTTTAATGAAAAAAAAAATTATTCTCGGCCTATTCTCAAATTATGATGAAAATCCTTGTTTTTAGTTATAGATTTTATGAAAAAGAAATTCAGAATTTCAAACCTGGTCCAAATTCATTTTTACTCAAATGTTATGGAAAAAAAATTATTTTAAGGGGTAAAACGAGTGATAAAAATCTGAAAAAATTTACCTCTTTTTTTAAAATCAAAATAAGCCTGAAAAAAATGTGTCAATTGAATCCGAGGTCAGGCCGACGACCACGTGAGTTGACCTGGAATGCCCCATATATAGCGGTTAAGTTGCCAACTTCAGCTTACAAATTATATCAATTAATATCGATGGTATCGAAAAAATGAGATAATTTTTTCACAATATTTTTTATCTAAACATATATATTTTTTTTTTTTTAGAAAAAAAATGACATCCTCAATGTCATTAATAAATAAATGTTAAACTAGAAAAATTGTTTTTCAAAGCCACGAGATGCTGTTTTTTTAAATGTTAAGACTGATTCCATTCATTTATTGTTAATTTTCTATTCTTTAATTTTATTCATGATCAGTTTTGATAATCGAACAAAAAACGTGAGAAAAATCAAGTGAAAATATCGATTAACAAATCGTCAAAAATTTGTCAATTGATCTTGTGGAATAATCCGAACGTCGAATTATGTGCAATTTTTTAAAATAAACTTATCTATAAAAGCAATTCTGTAATTTTACATGAAACTGCGTTAAAATGGAAAAAACTTTTCCTTCAAAAAATGAATTCGCTATTCGGTGAAATTCCACATCGATTTATTTTTCAACTATTTCTTTCATTACTCGCAAAATTATTATTAGAGATAATATAGCAATTTCGAGTTTTTTTTTTAATGATTTGTTCCTTTGTTTTTTTTTTGTCACGACGATAAAAAATTATACGCTAAAGTAATTACAAATAAGTTTTTAATAGATATAGATATTATGAGATTTACACGAAAATGTTGATTTACATCTTTTACGAAAAAAAATTAATAAATTTCATAAATTCATAGATCCAGATTATTCGAACCCAAATTATTCGAGAAAGCTCATTTTTTTTCTCAGAGGCCGAAAAACCGTTTTTTCCACAATTTTTTCTGGAAAGACATTTTAATGTATTAACGTAAAAATTTATGTGGGTCATTCCATGCCCAATCGACCACTTTTGAACCCGACCTCTTTCGATTTGGCTAAATTTTTTTTTCCTTTTCTACCCCATTAAAAACAATTTTCAGAAAATGTTCAAATTTTTTTAACCAACCCAAAAAAGCCTTTTTTTCAAATAGCTATAACTTTTTCAAAAATTGACTAATTGGAACTTTTTTTTTCACAATTTTCGTCTTGAAATGTACTTTTCGAAAAAAAAAAATTTTTGAGATATAAAAATCTATGAATTTTTTTACTTCGAGAAAAATCATATGTTTCTCGAAGTTCGCCATTTTTAATTTTTTTTGTTCACTCAAAAAATACTCTGAATAATTCCGGAAAAATGCCACCCAACATGGAGTGGCCCGACATTTCCTTCTATTTTTTTTCACTTGAAAAAAAAAAAATCAAATTTTTTTCGAGCTTTTAATTTTTGTTTCCTTAATTTTTCAAACTCTGAGTTCCTAAATCCTCAAAAATTTCCATTGTGGTGTTTTGTGAAATAAGCCCACTTGGGAATTTTTTTTTTTTTATCGATAAAAAAATAGAAGGGAACGTCGATCCTCCCCGTGTTGGGCGGCATTTTTCCGGAATTGATCAAAGTATTTTATGAGTGAAAAAAAAAAAAAAAAAAAAAAATTGCGAACTTGGAGAAAAAGATAATTTTTTATCGAAAAAGTGAACAATTATACAGATTTTTATATTTTAACATTTTTTATGTATTTTTTTTCAGAAAGAACATTTAAAGACGAAAATTTTGAAAAAAAACGTTCCGATTAGTCTATTTTTGAAGAAGTTATAGCTATTTTTAAAAAAGCCTTTTTTGGGTTGCGTAAAAAAATTTTAAAATTTCCCGAAAAATATTTTTAATTTGGTAGAAAAGGAAAAAAAAGTCAGCCAAATTAAAAGACTGACATTTTAGTCGAGAAAATTGAAAATAATCCATAAAAAAATAAAATATACGCGGAATAACAATGATTTTGGATAAACACGGTTTGTGAGAATTAAAAATGTTGCTTTTCTTTTTTTGTTTTGTTATTCTCCATACAAGATCCATATGAACGTTGTAACAAAATAACGTAAATTCTTTTTCTTCGTTATTTCATTAAAATTAAGAAAAAAATGTTGACCATTTATTTTATTTTTTTTTTCGATAAATTTCAACACTGCGATAGAAATGTAGAAAAAGCTTAAAATTTTTTTTTTTTCTCAAATAATGATTATGAAGTGTCAGTGATCGGCAGTATCGATTTTTTCGTCAACGATATTAATTATATTCATTTTTTCAATGAATTAATAGTCAAAAAATAGTACTGATTTTTTATGAAAATTCGTAATTAACGGAAAAATATTAGTAATTTTTCTAAAAAATTAGTAATTAATGAGAAAATGTTTTCAATTTTTCAAAAAAAAAAAAAAAGTAATTAGTGATAAAATATTTCTAATTTTTCCCAAAAAAATGAGTAAATAGTGACTAAATATTTCCAAACTTTCTAAAAAATTAGTATTTATCGACAAAATATTTATAATTTTTCCAAAAGAATTAGTTATTGGCGAAAAAATATTACCAAGTTGTTTTCTAAATACAGTAATTGGTAAGGAAGATATTACTAATTAATTTAAAAAAAACAGTAATTTATAGAAAAGTATTGGGTCATCGTTATAAGCTCAAACAACTCTATTAAAAAAGTCGTTTCATTTTTTATAATAACTAGATCTTTTGAATATTTCACACATTAGTATTTATTCTATCGAATGCGTGTAATTTTTTTTAAATTACTTTTTTCAAAATTAATACAACATTTCTTCACAAATTATCGATTATTTTAGTTATTTAGCAATATCCTTCTCGCTAATTACTAATTCTTGGAAAAAATTAGTAATATTTTATCGTTAATTACTCATTTTTGTTGGAAAAATTATAAATGTTTTGTCACTAATTACTTATTTACTAGAAAAATTAGTAATATTTTCTCGCTAATTATTAATCTTTTCTTGAAAATTTTTCCAAAATTTTAAACGCTGTTTGCAATAAACATGCGGAAAATGTTTTTAAAAAATCTTTTTTTTTCATTTTAATAATTATTATGATGAGCGATAAATATGATCCTTTAATTTTTTTCAAAAATTTGATCGAAACAAAAAAACCGTTCGATAGATCAAATTGAAACTTTACAGGATTTTTGTGGGTAAATTGAGCTGTAAAAGTGACGCTTAACATTAGTCGTTTTATCAATATTTTTAGTTTAGCCGTTGATTTTCTGAAAAACCATAAATAGCCCTTTTTCTCCTGTTTTTTCAAATTCATGTCAAGGATGGAATTTTTTTTTTTTTTCAAAAAGCCATCGTCATTCCTCTTATAGAATTAATTCAAGTTTCTAAAACCCCCCTTTTATCTTAATTTAATTTAATTTAATTTAATTATCAATCAATCAACCAAAAGTCCGATATCTCGGCGAAAAATGGTCGTATCGAGGTCTAAAGAAAGGAAATTGAAGCTGAATAAACAAACTATCCGGTCCATGCAATAGTTTAGCTGGAAAAAAAATTTCCAAGTCACTGCACCCAAAAAAAATGTAAATAAAATTTGCAAAATTTTTTTTCACACTATTTCTTAGGACTGCGTAAAATCTGTAGCTTCGAAATTTTTTTCGCTGAAAGATCTCAAAACTAGAAACTTGAAGCCTCAAAATGCTTTTTTTAGACCTCGATACGACCATTTTTCACTGAGATACAGCATTTTTAAAAAACACCAAAAATTTTGGAAATTTTTCAAATATTAATTTTTTCCAGTAGTGTATATTTATACCACAAAACTTGAATTACAAAGTAATTACTTATGTATCAACATATATATATATAAGGCTAATTTTTAAATCTAGTTGAAAAGGAACGAGATTCCAAAAATCACTTCGCTCTACAAAATATTGCAGATTTGAAGATTTACAAATTAGAGTTCAATAAATCGAGTTTTACATTTTTTGAAATTACATTTTAATTCGTGTTTCAGGACGAAGATTTTTTTTCGTTCAGCGATCCAAAAAACCGCCATTTCTGAACATAATTACATCGACGAAGATCATTCGGGGATTGAAAATTTAGCGCCAATCAATTCCGATCAATTCGTTGATCAAAGATCGAGCAAATTTTCCTTGTCGATCGTTTGAGGATCGGACGATGCGCGTAATTGTTTCTTCAGCACGTGAATTTTTTTATTCGACAAACATATTATGTAACAGTGATCCATGTAAGTGATGGATATTTTTTCAAAAGCTTCGTTCTGCCGAAAAGCTTTTGGATCAATTTTGTCGGTCAAAGTTACCAAACCGGTTACGACGTTTGCAATTCTTTCGTCGTTTTCCAATTCACCGCCGGACTGAAATCACACAAATTTCAAAATTTTAGCTTCTCAATTATCCAGAAAAAACGTTATTTTTTGTACGACGATAAATATTTCCATATTTTGACTATTAGAATATTTAGAAAAAAAAATGTACATTTTTAGTTTTTCAATTTTTCTATTTTAGCAAAATTTTGAAAAACATTTCTGGAATATATGGAATACATTATTTTCAATTTAACTAAATTTGCAATTTGTTTTTTTTTTTCATAACATGCATTTGACTGATCCAGAAATAGTAAAAAATGATAGGAAGCAAAATCGACTTTTTCGGATCAAATTTTAAAAAAAATGGAAAAATTGACTCGCTGGATTTTTTTCTAACATAAAGAATTATTTCGAATAATTAATTTTAATTAAAATAATAGATAAAGTTTTTGAGCAAAATTTCTCAGAATAACCGATCAGTCTCAAATTTTCACGCAAGCTTTATGAATATATTTTTTAGTAATGAACCAAAGTTTTTTTTTTCATCGATAAATATTTTCCATTTTTTTTTAAATTTAAGGCAACAATTGTCGTCAAAAATAGATTTTTTTTTTGAAAGCCGCCATTTTGTTAAAAATTGATATTTTGCTTATTTCTTCGATTACATTATACCTTTTATTTACAAAGTATTTTTTATTTTTTTACTTTGGACGATTCAATCCAATTAACAATAATAAATGAAGTTAATAATTAAAATGTACATTAAATATAAATTTTTGCAAATGTTACCGTTAATACTGCGCCATCTTCTGTAAGGACTAAATAGCCCAATTGGTCCGGAATTCGTTCCATGGACAACATTTTTTATACGAATTATTAAGTCTCCGTTCAATTCCTCACAGACTGTAAAAAGTGATGTTACATTCATGTAAAAAAAAATATCCGAAATACAATAATTGAAATTTCAAAATTATTTTATGAATTTCCTAGAAACAATAAAAATTGAAGACTTTGCGCATTTCGCGATTTCAACACTTTCATTTTTTAGAAGGGTTTCAAGAGAATTTTAATTACCGTCAGTCGGTAACAAAATGGTAAATGAGCACGGAAATGAGTTTAAAAGCCTCCCCTTTTCTTTTATATTTTCTTTAAAAAAAAAGTCTGTGAGTGCAATCCGTGGCTGAAAAAAAATATATAACAGTTTTGCCCCCCGCACGAATTAATTATGCAGAGGGCCCTACTATTTATTTTTTATTCCATCGAGTCATCTTCGATAAAAAAGTGGTAAAAGAGTTTTGAGGTTATGTTGATTTTTTATACAAAAATTCTTACCTCAAAACTTTCAACACATTTTTCTTGGCAATGATGGGGCAAAATATCACGAATTCAAGTCTGTTATTGTAGAATAATAGCACTAAGACGCTTTTATTGTTTTTTTTTTTTCAATTTCATTGAGTCGTTTTCGAGAAAAATGTGTCTTATTTCGGCTCTTTTTTGCCCATAATGCGAAATACTCGCATTTGCGCCTCTCCCAAAATAAAATTAATTAATAATAATAATTGATAAACGGTATAAAAAGGGTTTGTTACGTGCTTACCGAAAGATAGATCCTGTCAATCAACGAGAAAAACAATCGCAGAAAACAAGTGCGCAACAAAGTCTATTGCACGACTGCGCATGCGCGCATTTTGGACCTTCGACAGTGGCGCCGCGTAGCGGTCGTGTTTCAAACCTCCAAGAGCGTTGGGCAGGAAATATGAATGTCGGAAGAATCAAATATACAAAATGATCAAACATTTTTTACAAATTGTCGAGTACAAAATAATCATGGAGTATTTTTAATTCGAATTACAGGAAAGGGCCATCAACGTTGGTTTTTCCAATGAAGGATTACTGACGTGAAACGGAAATGCGCTTGTGTTCCGTTATCTTGAGCTTAAGAGAAAATGTCAACTATGAAAAACGTTGCGTACGTATACACGGAACCGCCTGGAATTATTTCAGAATTTTTTATTTCGGTTCAAAGCACTATACCTATATATATGGCTGGATCCATGATTGCTCGAAGAGCATTCCGGGGTCAAAATTTTGATTCCTTTGCCATTCTCACATCTTATTATATTTTATAAGAAGTGACGATTCACCAAATTACAGCCTCTTCACTCTAGAGGTTTTCGGGAATTTTTTTTTGGGTATTTCCATGTTTAGGAAAGTTAACTTGGTTACTTCCTTGCTCGCTCCTTACGGACAATTGAAGAAAATTATTAAAAAATATTATTCCACGTGAAAGAGTCCAAATTTTCCGAAAAAAATATCAGTTTTACTCTGAGGGTAGTAACTACCCCATAAAAACGTGTTAAATTAAAAAAATCTGTGTTTTAAAGGCGAGCACCGTAAAATAAAATCTTTTTTATTTTTTCTTCGAAAGTTTATGCCATTTTCCACAAATGAAAAAATTAACAGAGTGGGATGAGCAGAGGATCATCGTCGAATAAATTATTTAATTTTTTTTCGATTTTTTTTTCAAACGCATATTTTTTTTCTAAAACTACATTCAATTCAACGTAAGAAAAGTTCTATAGCTATTTTTGCTACTACTGATATGTTCCGAGATATGATTTTTTTAATATTGGACATTTTATGCATGAATAAAATTCGTATCTCGGAAACTACCGATTGTAGCCAACATTATTATAGGACCTTTTCCATGTGAAATTGGCTCATACTTCCGAAAAAAAATACTGCAATTGAAAAAACGATGATTCGCTCTTGTCATTGTCATCAACAATTTATTTTTTTCAAGAATTATATTTTGTTTTCATATCTTAAGCTAATCACACGTGAGAAAAATCTAAATGTAGTTTGAGTTATTACTCCTACATTCCGAAATATGAATTTTTGTCATTAAATTAAAAAAATAAAATTTGTTGTAGTTTTCTCAAAACTTCAACTAATCTGACGTAAGAAAAGTTTAGATTTAAATTCAACTATTGTCTATAGATTCCAAGATATAGATTTTTAGAATATTCGTCATTTTTTCAGCTATGAAGCAGGAGCCGTGCTACTGCATCATAGCTACCACTGAGAGTCTCTGTTTTATATTGAATTAATTTAAAAAGTAATTTGTGGCATTTCTTTTTTTAACTTGAGTGGTTTTTGTTTGGCAAAATCAACCAAATTGCCGTAATAAAAGTCCTATAATCAAGATAGCTGTAATCGAAGATTTTCAAGATTTTGCTTTTGAGTATACTAAAAAAAAATATTTATCAACTTCTTGGCGAAAAATTAACCATGCGTCAATAAATATTTTCATAAAAGATGAATGGATGTTTTTTAAAGTTTGTTTACACACCCATTCCCCGGAATAGTGTATATTATATTGCTTTCAGGGTATTATTATTTTTTCTCATAGTCAAATCCTCCTGTTACAGTACTAATAAATTAAAAGTTAAGTTACAAACCCATAACCTCGATAAAAAATGATAGTAACAATACAATACAATACTAGCGCAGTAAGCATTCTTGTATCCGCACTATTTTCTCGATATTTACAGCACCTCAGATTATATTTAATATATAACGGTCTGATGCTGCAGAGATCGCACTCTTGAAAACGAGTTTTTTCGTGTAAAAAAACCTCTGCAGAAATCCGAAAAATCATGAAAAAACAGATTACAGTGTAGGCTGATCGATAAAATGCTTTTTTGAGGATAAAACCTATTTTTCTTTGCTTATACGAATTGGTACGTATTTGGAAATATTTTTTTTGAGAAGCTGAGATCTTTTTCGATGAAAATATATGTCGAATTTTTTTTTTTTAATTACAGGGGTCTAGAGAAATTGATTAAAACATGACATTCAAGATATTTCAAAAAAATGACGTCATCGGTATAGTGAAACTGGTCGATTTAAAAATCCAAAAAAAATTCTAGAGTGTACTCTCATACTGTACTATGTGTCCCTAAAGTTACAAAACAATCGTCGACTATAAGGCCCAAACGCATGCTGCCGGTCGGAATTTTGACCCATAGATATATACATATATGGGGCTTTCCATCTCAAATCAGACAGTTTGAATTTTTTTTGACTAAATTTTTTCATTTTTTTTAGTAGTCATCAAAAGACTCTTCCTGATAAATTTTGAGATTTTTTTTATTCCTCGTACAAAAGATATAAAATTGTTAAAAAACCGCTCTTTTTTCGGGTTTCCGGTCATAACTTCTTTAATAATGATCCAAATTCAGTGTTTTTTTCTCAACATATTGGTTTTTTATGGCCTCTTCATTAAAAAATAAGAAAAAAAAATTCGACGGGGTTTGAAGAATTTTTTGCGTTTCAAATTTTGAATCGTGTTTTTGAAAGAGCGTGGATATTTTGATTTTTTTGAAATTTTTTTATTTCAAACTTCTATCTGTCAACAACTTTTAAGACCAGTCCGGTCGTGGGCCCTTCATAATTACTATTTGTTTCGATTTTTGAAATTTAAGAAATTTATTTTTTTCTTTAAATTACTGAGAATACCAATTTTCGTTACTGAATGGTATTTTTTAAATTATTTTGAATTACACTGTCAAAAATTTCTTTCTGAAAATTAATACACCGGTGTAGGAATTTCGAATGCATAAATCGTATATGAATTTTCATACACTGAGAAAAAAAAAATGTTGGAATCAACCAAATATTCGTTTGGACGTATTGAATGACATATTTAGTTGATTACAACATTTTTTTTCTCAGTGTATGAACATGCATCAGAAAATCAAGATGCGCGTTATTTAAAAATGATGCACAGTTTATTAAATTTCATATACACCTTCGTTATTTATATAATCAATAGATATTATTTTTAAAAACTTTCAGTAGTTCAATTAATATACAAAAGTATTGTTATATTCAAGATGAAGTTTATGAAAATTGCTGTATTCGGTTAAAAAAAATACATTACTTTCGTATATTAAGGGGACACTGACAGCGTCAAAATGCCGATTTTTGAACATCAATATAAATGTTCATGACATTTGTGGAAATTTCACAGATAGTCTCCAATTTGATGTATCGAATGTAGCAACTTTTGATGCTAGTTAGAGCCCTTAAGGTGCAGCGGTTCTCTCACAAATCAATTTTTGATTTTCACACGCGCACAGTTCTGACCAAACCACTTGACGGATCTTATCTTACGACGTCTCATTTTCTTTGTACAACCTTTGCGGATCGCTTGAGCGTGGCACATTTTTTTTTAGATCCTTATTTTGGAGTTACAAGCCACTTTTTGAATCGTTGACCCATTTTTGGTTTTTAGAGCACTGCACACAAAACAATGTTGATTATAATAAAAATGTGCCGTGCTCAAGCGGTCCGTAAAAATTTTACAAAGAAAATGAGACGTAGGATAAAATCCATGAAGCAGTTTGGTCAGGATTGCGCGCAGAGTTTTTGAAGATCCAGGTTTCGGGAAACAGCCTCCAAAGTTGAAGGTGTGGAAAAACGTTTCCTCAGTCCTTCACTCCACCGATTACTGCATTTGCATAACAAACAATATTTTTCATGGTTATTGCATGCAGAAAATTTTTTTTTAACACGCTTTTCACGGTCTGTTAATATTTATTTTTGTAATTATTTTTAATATTTATAAATATTTTTACACCAAAAATGCTATAAATTTATTATAATATAACCGCCAATCCGTTGACAGTTTGGAGGTTATATTGTACATATAAGGCACGGAATTGAATTCACTTACTGGAAAAAGTGTAAATAAATATGAAAATCAATTCGATTATTTAGTAAAGACGACGAATACCAATGTCTTTACAAATAATTGAATATATAATAAACATATGAACTGACGTATCACTGTAACCACTGTGAAATTGCTCGTGTCGTTTGTCGAGATCGAAAAAGCACTTTCACGTCATTTCTACATCGGTTTAGATATTTTATATTGCTTTTCAATAAATAAATAAACACTCGATAAAAATAAGTGAATACAATAAAAAAACGATAAACCACGCGCGAACGTTTGTTTTCTGTTACACTTTCTGATCACTCGCGACAATTTTTTTGATTGGCCCGTAGTCACTTCTTTCAAGCGTTTTGATTGGTCCGCAGAGTTGTAAGCGCGCAATCGCGCGATTTTCGAATTTCGATTCAACTGTAGAATAATTATTTTTTTACCAACTCTACAGGAATCTGAATGAATAATCAATTGTATATATATATGGGGCATTCCAAGTGAAATCGAGGAGTCATTTCCCTCAGGTAATCAGATCCTTTTTCGTGTTGATTCCACTTCAAAAACAGCCTAATTTTTTTACAGAATTATTTCATCACTCCTTCAAGTGGCGCGACGATCGTTTGTGTGTAAAAAAGGAATAACTAGAAAAACACCATTTTTAAAATTCTGCAATTTTTTCCACAGATTCTGAGTTATAAATAAGTAATATCTATCATGATTAGAAAGTGGGATGCGGTTGCCTCATATTTTTTAAAATAATTTTTTTATTTTTAGTTTCAAAAATGAAATAAGAAAATTAATTCCTAATATTCTGTATCGAAGTAAAAAATAAAATAAAAATAAAACATATCTCGAAAAATTTTGATACTTTGCATATTTTTCAAAATAAATGAGAATATTTTTTTTCCATCAAAGATTTTTCTCACTTACTTTGGAAAATATGCAAAATATCGAAATTTTCCAAGACATGTTTTATTTTTATTTATTAATTTTTTTCATTTTTATAAGGAATATTAAAATTAACTCAAGTTTCCCCGCATAACTTAAGTTACCCCTCATAACTTAAGTTTGCGGCCCCTAACCCAAAACACATCTAAGAAATATACGAGACCGGTTTTTAATACTCATAGCGATATATTGAATTTCCAAAGTGGCTGTATTAATTATGAAATTAATACACCGGGTTCGCAAAATTCAAATCAACATAGTAATTTTACCATAACAATTTTTAAAATTCCATCATAGATTTTGATTTTTAATACATCCTTGGATGAATTTCCATAAAACTGATTGTAATATTCTGAACAATATTGTAATTTTTTGTTACCGATTGCAAGTAAATTCTAACAGCGTTGTGTTGTAATTTTCAAGCCCCGGCAACGAAAATTTTTATGACTTTGTATATTAAAAACTAAAACACATCTAAGAAACATGCAAGACGTGTTATGAATTTCCAAAGCAGGGGTGCATGACTATGAAATTAATATACCGGATTTGTAATTTTTTAATACAGAAATAACAAAGTTCTACACTGAGAGAAAAAATTATTGAATTTGAGAACATGAATTTATTAATTAAATGAAAGTATCAATTCGATTATTTATTTGTTGAACCAAGAAAATCACTCTTCATTTAAAAAAAATTTTTCACGGATCTATTACTCCATTATATTAAACTCTTATTTAATAGTAACAATTAAATGCATGATAGATTTGATTAAATTTGTATTCATTGGATCAATTACATTGATCGCATCATAAACATGAGATTATTTGGATCTAAAAAACGACTTCAACACGAGATTATTTTTTTTTGAAGAAAATTATTTATGGCATCATAAACATGAGATTATTTGGATCTAAATAATGACTTCAATACGAAATTAGTTTTTTCGAACAAAATTATTTCTTTCCAATAAATTCATCTCTATTTTACTTCTAAAAATATCTTTATTTAAATAGATTTTAATAAATTGGCATTCATTGGATTAATTAGATTTATTGCATCATAAACATGAGATTATTTTAATCTGAAAAACGATATCAATATCAAATTATTTTTTTCAAACAAAATGATTTCTTTGCAATAAATTCATCATTATTTTACTTCTAAAAATATTTCTGTAGTATTTTCAATATTTATTAGATATAAAATTGATTGTGATTATTCTAAAAGAAGCTGTACTAAAATAAATAACACATTATTTTATTCCAATAGAATATTTGTTTGGAATGATTTAATTTTTATTTCCTTCAAGCAAAGAACTATCATTTGTATAGTATACTTTAATAGTATACATAAATTGTTAAAAATTAAAAAACTGGTTTTTCAAATGTTTTCTTATATTCGAATCTTTATAACTCCTAACAAAATTGATATTTATAATGATTTATAGAATTTTTTTTAAATTTTCAAAAGTCGAAAAAAAAATTGTAATTATGGAGGACCCACGACCGGACTGGTCATAAAAGTTGTTGTATAGATAGAAGTTTAACATAAAAAGTTTTCAAAAAAATCAAAATATATGCCACTCACTTTTAAAAACACGATTCAAAGTTTAAAACTCAAGAAACTTATTCAAAAACACGTCGAATATTTGTTTTGTATTTTTTTCTGAAAAGGTGAGAAAAAAAAATTACCATAACGAAGAACTTAATTTGGACCGTACAGAAGTTATATGACCAAAAAACCGAAAAAATATTGGTTTTTTTCTTAAATTTGATATCTTGTGATTGGGTAACCAAAAAAATCTCAAAGTTTACCAGGAAGGGTTTTTTGATGGGTACTAAAAAATATAAAAAATTTGATACAATAAAAAAAAAAAAATTTTGAAGTCCGGCGTGGGATGGAACGCCCCAAATATATATATATATATATATATATATATATATATATACATTATATATCTATATAGTGCTTTGAACTCGACACGTTTGGAATGGATCCGTATGTAAAATTTTGCCGGGCCCCAAATGATACAATGTAAATATTACGCACACATAATAATAATTATGGCGCATGATAATTACACTGGAATCCTTCGTATTTGACGAAATTGGGAGACATCGTTAAATACGAGAGCAGCCAATCACGTACTGGAATTACGCGACGGTTCCCCTTCTCACTGCCTATTTCGACAGGAACGTGCCTAGTGTTTTTAAGAATCAAGATGGGGGTTCTTTTGTAAAATTAGAAAAATTACTATTCGAAAGAGTGATATTTTATGCCTTCACGTTTTCAAAATCAAGTATATGTGTGTATGAATATGAATGATTATGATGCGCGACGTAAATTCATTATTGTAATGAATCTTACCCTAGTGGATGAAGTCACCACTGAATCACGGTGATTTTTTACGGTGACAAAGTGCCCACAAAATCACCGAGATCTTGGTGATTTTAAGGCCAGGCTAAAGACCCTCTCTCTCGCTCTTACAGGACCCCTATAGGCGCTCTCTCTCGCACTCACAAGAGCGGCAAGGCGGGGGGGAGGGTTTTTAGCCTGCCCTTAAGGTGATTCCACGGTGATTCTCACGGTGATTGTCACCGTCACAAAATCACCGTGACAATCACCGTGGAATCACGTTGGAATCACCTTAAAATCACCAAGATCTCGGTGATTTTGTGGGCACTTTGTCACCGTAAAAAATCACCGTGATTCAGTGGTTTTTCAGGGTGAAAACATCGTCACCCAATCCGCTAGGGTACTGTCGAGATCCTTTAGTGAGGTTATGTTTATACATTGATGCAACATGTAATAATTACATTGATGCAGCATGTAATACTTACATTGACACAATACGCATGCATTGTCGTATTTTAGGCAGCTCAGTTTATGAGTGCAAATGTTCTTCATTATCTTTCAGACAGTGTGAAATGGTTAGGTTGCACACTAGGTAAAAATTTTAATTTAGAGGTTATGTAGAACGTACATATTTCTACACCCATACTCTATACTACTCGAGCCAGACCTGAGCAGGCGCTGTAACGCCGCCTAATGCTCCGCCCCCGTCAAATCCGAGGAGGTCAAATACGAGGGATTCCAGTGAATGTCCCAGCCGCCACATACAATGTAAACAAGCCTACGTTCTCGAGTTTTTCTCGGAACAGCGCGCGTCGAGCTCCGGCCGCGAGATTTGTCTTTTATATTGAGAGCTCTTATATCGAGAGTTCTTATATCAAGAGCCCAGTGTACTAACAATTACGACAAATTTTAAATCCTCTGAAAATATTAAGCAGTTTTTGTATTTGCAGTATTTAATATAGCAGTATTTGTCAGGGCATGAAACTTTATTTTTTTTTTATTTCTTGAAAATTTAGAAAAAAGACTTGTTCGAAAAATTGTCACTTGTCAATTGTCAAATTGAGAAACCGCTGATCACGAATGTGCAAGTAACAATTGAAATCCGCACGAGAAATATGCAAAAAGATTGTTTTCATTCGTCTTTAGGGTTAGCATACGGTCATGAGAGGTCGTGGTGATGAGCAAAAAAAACGGCATTGTCCTCAGTATATCGCCAGGCGATAAGCCCAGTTATTTCCGGAACGGATATTTTTATTTCTTCTATTTTTAAAATTTGTTTAGCCTCCCAGAATAGTTTTTGACACTTTCAAATATGATTCCTGAGAAATTTATCTATTCATTTTTTGTAGGTAATTCCAATCCTCTATGGGTCAAATATGAAAGATTCTTGGCTGAAGCGCCAAGATTGGCTTTTTAGCCAATCATTAGAAATCGTTTGATAGTTTCTTTCCATGTATCGCTCGGATGTCAAATTAATTGTTTTTTTTACAGCATTTACTGCATCGATCGCATAACGGTGAAGTAAGACATGGAAGTCCTGAGAACCTTCAAAATATAAAATATTGTTTTTTCATTTAAACGAATAAATAACTCATCGATGTGTCATGCAATGATGTAATGATATAATTACACGACGCTTACCGCCGCGAAGTTCTCCATTGACATCGTTATCATCTTACCCGCTGTTAACCGACAAGGTACGTGAGCCCTCATTATTACGAGATTCAGAAGTTTTTTTGTTGTCAATGATGATCTGTACCATTTAGCCTGGTACCTGGAATCACTCGATAAGCTTTATTTGTCCCTGCCTCATCTAGTGGATGTTTACAACGAACGCCTTGTATACGTACAAGTATTCGGAAATTCGTTGACTGTGATCCATCAGCTTCTGCGAGAAGAAACTTATGCCGAATAGGTGAATAATGATGACCATCGGAAATGCCACAAAGCGTACTGCACCGTTTGGATTGTTATCTATCATGAATAAAGTCTATATAGAAATTAGAAAAAAAAATGTTTCATTACATTGGATTATTTGCAATCGAGACAGACAATTATATCGTTCCAAACTAATACTGTAAATTTCATCATTGTCAACTAAAGCCAAGAAATTCTACCTGAACTCCAGCGACACCGATTACCAGCATGCTTACTACGAGGAGGGGTAAAGATATCCAGGTGTAGGATGCCTCGAGTATTCTGCTGAATCTGCGCCAATTATAATAGACTCAGTCAAAAAATTGAAGGAACAGAAAAATTTGCAAGATTTTTCAGCGATTTTCCAAAGGTTGTAACTTTGTTAATTTTAATCGATTTCTTTTTAAGCCTTTTGAAGCTTGAATCTTCTTGATTCGGAATCTTCAGTCGAACAAATTTTTTGGGCCTCACACTCGACGCAGCCGAAAGAAATATCACGGCAAAAATTGTCTCGAAATTTTTGCTTTTTTCAAAACAGTCTATGGGCTCCAAAAATTTTTTTTGAGCTCAACCAATCTATGGGTTATTTAGCTGAATTCTTTGGGTTCAATTTGCTTTTTCTTGTTTTTGTTCTAAGACCATTTTTCGCTGAGATATCGGCGATTGAACAAAAATTTGTCTTTTTTTAAATATATTTTTGATATGTCTGGAGCTTATGATCGTACAGCGAGTAAACGGTGGGTTTCCGGAGCTTAAATCTACCCTCTATAAGTGCCTATTACTGTCATAAACGAAAAAAAATTCGATGCTTAATTTCGACTTGAAAAAGTTAAAAAAAAATAGCCTTTTTTCTTATTTTATAAAATCTACCACAACTTTGCAGATATTGCGAAAAATACCAATGTTTTCAGGTTTTATTTTAGCTCAATACATACCTGAAAACCATGCCAATTTTTAAAACAGTCGGTCGAGCCGTTTTTTGTGACCGAATCATCAAACTTTTAGAAAAATTGAAAGAACACGTTTATTGATCCTTAAAGACCAATTAACGGTGTTAAAAATGCAAAAAAAGTTTTTCTTTTTTTTCTCTCAAATTTGCATTTGATGAGCGTGAGAGCTAAAAAAAAATCCAAATTTCGAAAAAAAAATTATTGACATTTTTTCACAATGTTGCATTTAATATTTAATAAATATCGGAAAAAAATTTAGTGCTCAATTTTGACTTAAAAAATCCAAAAAAGGGTTTTTTCTTGTTTTGGAAAATCTACCACAACTTCGTGAATATTGCGAAAAAAACTTGTTCATTTTTACCATCATTAATTGGTGATTAAGGATCAATAAACATGCTCCTTTAATTTTTATTTGAGCAAAAAAAGAGTAGGGTCCGATCCTACACAATTTTGATTCCACACAAGGAGATCCTACACAAGGAATGCTACACAAAATATCCTACGCAAATTTTTGACCAGCATTTATTATCGTACACAAAATTAATGACTCCCCTCATAACATCCTACACAATTATTAAAACCGAAATTATAATCCTACACATATTTTCCTACACAATTATTTTTTCGAATAGAGCCCGTCGTCCTACACATAGTTTCCTACACAATTATAAAAACAGCCGTCGCGTCCTGCACATATATTTTCCTACACAATTTTACTCCTACATAAAGGGGATCCTACAAAAGAAATGCTACACAATATCCTACATAAAGTTTTGACCAGCCTTTGTCATCCTACACAAAGTTTTGACCAGCATTCATTATCCTACACAAAGTTTTGACCAGCATTTATTATCCTACACAAAGTTTTGACCAGCATTTATTATCCTACACAAAATTAATGATCTCCCATGACATCCTACCCAATTGTTAAAACCAAATTCATAATCCTACACATACATATTTTGCTGCACAATTATTTTTTTAAATAGAGGCCGTCGTCCTCCACATAATTTCCTACACATATTTTCCTACACATTTTAATCTTATAATACAGACACATAATTTCTTACAGAACTCGTTGTGTAGGATATGGTCATGTGTACGACAACAGCCTGTATTAAAAGATTCAATTGTGTAGGAAAATATGCGTAGGAAAATAGTCTACGTTATGATCGTTGTGTAGAATTTCATGTATACGACAACAGCCTGGATTGTAAGATTTAATTGTGTAGGAAAATAGTCTACGTTATAATCGTTATGTAGGATATCATGTGCCTGTATTATAAGATTAAAATGTGTAGTAAAATGTGTAGGAAATTATGTGTAGGACAACGGCCTCTATTCAAAAAAATAATTGTGTAGGAAAATATGTGTAGGATTATAAATTTGGTTTTAATAATTGTGTAGGATATCATGGGAAGTCTTTAATTTTGTGGAGGATAATAAATGCCGGTCAAAACTTTGGGCAGGATAATAAATGCTGGTCAAAACTTTGTGTAGGATAATAAATTCTGGTCAAAACTTTGTGTAGGATAACAAATGCTGGTCAAAACTTTGTGTAGGATATTTTGTGTAGCATTTCTTTTGTAGGATCACCTTTATGTAAGAGCAAAATTGTGTAGGAAATATGTGTAGGACGCGACGGCGGTGTTTTTATGATTTTGTAGGAAATTATGTGTAGGACGACGGCCTCTACTCGAAAAAATAATTGTGTAGGAAAATATGGGTAGGATTATAATTTTGGTTTTAATAATTGTGTAGAATGTTATGGAGGGGGGGGGGTCATTAATTTTGTGTAGGATAATAAATACTGGTTAAAATTGTGTGTAGCATTTCTTTCGTAGGATTACCTTTATGTGTAGGAGCAAAATTGTATAGGAAAATATGTGTAGGATGCGACTGCTGTGTTTTTATAATTGTGTAGGAAACCATGTGTAGGACGACGGACTCTATTCAAAAAAATAATTGTGTAGGAAAATATGTATAGGATTATAATTTTGGTTTTAATAATTGTGGAGGATGTCATGGGAGGTCATTAATTGTGTATAGAATAATAAATGCTGGTCAAAAATTTGTGTAGCATTTCTTGTGTAGGATCACCTTGTGTAGGATTGACCACCTCCCCTTTTTGGACTTTCTGAAGTCAAAATTGAGCATCGATTTTTTTTTCGTTTATGACAGTAACAGGCGTTTATAGAGGGTAGATTCAAGTTCCCGCAACCCACCGTTTACTCGCTGTATGATCATTAGTTCCAGAGATATCAAAAATAAATAAAAACGACAAATTTTTGTTTAATCGCCGATATGTCAGCGAAAAATGGTCGTAGAACAAAAATAAAAAAAGAAAATTGAAGCCAAAGAACCCAGTTAAATGATCCACAGATTCGTTAAGCTCGAAAAAATTTGTTGAGCCGAATACTGTTTTGAAAAAAGCAAAAATTTTGAGAACATTTTTGCCGTGATATTTCTTTCGGCTGCGTCGAGGGTGAGGCCCAAAAAATGTTTCGACCAAAATTGACCAAGTTACAGCCTTTGGAAAATCGCTGAAAAATCTCGCAAATTTTTCTGTTCCTTTAATTTTTTGACTGAGTATATTTATTGGTTGAAAACGGTATACAATTATCCGACGAAACTTACTCAATTACATCGTTATGCTTCTCAATGCAAACGATGAAATGTCGAAATGCAGTATCTAACTTAGGTTGAGAATTTAGGTCCGCAAATTCTTCAGTTATATCATCGGCCAAGCGTTTCAGTTGATTACTGCAATCGTCTAAGTTAGCTATCTACCCCAATGGCAAAGTTGTCGAGGTAACGGATTCACCTACTCACCCAACCACTGTAAACATACCACAAGCGTGTTGCACCAGTACAATAAACGTCGTTTCCATTGCAACGGAGTATAGAACAATATACATATCGGAAAAGAGCATGTAAGTGAGCATATAGTAGTAATAAAAATCAACGTCTAGACCGAAATAGTTGACCGGAAGAGGCAAACTTTTCGATGTTGTTTCGTTGCTGAGTCCCATGACTTTTTGAAATCCGGGTAAAAATGGTTGACTCATGTATAGAATCGTTAGAAGGCATATTCCGACTAAACAAACAATTGAACGATCGCTGTATTTTTAAGAGATTTTATTTACATTGGAAGAATCGTCTTTATTAAACCTAACCTTATTCATATTAAATAAGACTAATAAAATTTTAATGTAAATGTAAATTTAGATGAATTTTTTTTTGTACTGATGATATTACTAGATAAAATCGTAATACTAAACGTATTTGGACCGTTTGCATTTCTTGCGTTCCCACACAGCAATATGAAGTCTGAATGAACGTCTGAAGTCACTTTGAAGAATGATTTTGATATCTGTGAAAAGTTGTCTTGAAGATAATTTTTTCAGACTTCTCCAAAAAAATATCGTAAAGACGACTATTCCGAGATTTCTTCACAAGACTTCGTCGAGATAACTATTTGAGGGTTTCTTTAAAATTTTGAAAATTAATTTTTTTCTTATTTCTATCGTTTGCAAAAAATTTTAATACGTATTTTTATTTATTTACATAGCTACTGGACCGACTGCATTTAAAAAAAATAGAAAAAAACTCAATTTTATCATTTCAATTTCATCTGCCTCCGCTGGGATTCGAATCTGCGACCTGCCTATCTATCCTACTTAAGAACCTCTAACACGCTACCTATCACGCTACCGACTACTTAAGAATTCTTTTTACTTAAATGATATATCAGTGGTGAAATTCCAGAGTTTCAACGGTTTCGATATGTATTCGAACAAATATTATCACGTGGTTCATATGGATATGCGATTTCTAATATTCATTCCGAAGATCTCTTAAGGGCAGGCTAAAGACCCTCTCTCTCGCTCTCACAGGATTCCTATAGGCTGTCTCTCTCGTACTCACAAGAGCGGAAAGGCGGGGGGAGGGTGTTTAGCCTGCCCTTAAGGGGAGGGTAAATCCCCTCCTCCGCCTCTCCGCTCTCGTGAGTGCGAGGGAGAGATAGAGCTAAAACTTTTAACCTATTATTCTCGGAGATGGCTTGATGGAATAAAAAAAGAATAGTGAGGCCACCTGTACACATTAATTATGCAGGCGACCCCACTAATCTTTTTTCATTTCATCAAGCCATCTTCGAGAAAAATGTGTTAAAAAAATTTTGAGGTTATGTTGATCCTTACACTCTTCTTAAGTAATTCTTATTTCAGACTTCTTCAGACTAACGTCTGCGAGATATCATACGTATTGCTATAGAGTAGTCTTGAAAAAGAGTTCGCGAGGAAGTATTTCTGACTTTTGTGCTGTGTGAGATATAACGCTTTGGGATATCTATAATGTGCACCACACTAGTAATTTAACGATAAGTTCCAGTGTGATTTTTTACAATGTTTTAGGGTGATCCAAGGGCGCATCCAGCTTGAAATGAAAGAGGGGGGGGGGCAGTTTTCTGAATTTAACTTTTTTCATAGCGAGAGGGGTTCTGTAGTATCATCAAATAATACACAATAACCTAAAAAGGAATACCATATATTAACAAAATTAATTCTCGAACAATAGTTTGCGAGGATTAGTTGCAAATTTTCTAACAACATGCAGCGTCCACTAATTGCTCATTGTTTACGAAAACCCATTGACGGTGGATCCTAAGCATGAGCAAACAAAAAATCTTCCAATTTGACATTTTTCAGAGTTCCCCCTAGTGGATGAAGTCACCACTGAATCACGGTGATTTTTTACGGTGACAAAGTGCCCACAAAATCACCGAGATCTTGGTGATTTTGAGGTGATTCCACGGTGATTCTCACGGTGATTGTCATCGTCACAAAATCACCGTGACAATCACCGTGGAATCACGTTGGAATCACCTTAAAATCACCAAGATCTCGGTGATTTTGTGGGCACTTTGTCACCGTAAAAAATCACCGTGATTCAGTGGTTTTTCAGGGTGAAAACATCGTCACCCAATATGCTAGGGCCGTTTGCCCTTTTCAAAGAGTTTTACAATTTATCCCTATACATTTTTTCGATCCGACCAATACTTTGGTTAGTATGACCACAGAAAGTTTCCGATTTGTGAAGTCAGGCTCCCATTAAAAAAAAACGTTCGAGTAAAAAATCAACAGAACTAGTGATAAAAAGTATATAGAACTCCAGAACTCTATATGAAGCAACTTGAATTCAGGTTATATACACGAACTTGAAACCCAACATAATCTTCCTATACTGCAGTTATTTAAACGTTTTATTATTAGTGTAGTTATTAAAATCGGATTGAAATCCAAATCGGCTTTGGTGGGAGGCATATTCGCGTGAATAAGAGTGCGCAGCGATCGTGACTGGAATTTTCTCAATTTTCTTTAATACTTAGCGTCGAGACGCTGCCGCGTCTCTTGGTGTGTAGGGCAATGCCCTGTATTATAAAATATAATTGTGTAGGAAAATATGTGTAGGACGTTCAAATAATTGCGTAGGACAAATATGTTGGGCTATAAGTTCGTGTAGGGCGATCAAATAATGGTGTAGGACGTGAGATGGTGGATAATAATATGTGTAGGACGAAAAGTACTGGACATAATTACGTGGAGGACATTTTGTGTAGGATTTTTTGTGTAGGATGACCCTTGTGTAGGATAGAAAATGTGTAGGATCGAACCTCACTCATTTTTACCTTAATTGGAAGGGGGGGCAGCTGCTCGCCCTATCCTGGATACGCCTATGGGGTGATCTGACAAAAATCAAAGTCGAAGAAATTACTGTTTTCATTTACCTGCATAAACGATCGTGAAATGTTTTCCTTTTTCCACATACTCACGAAGCACATGGATCTCTGGTTGTTGAGCCATAAAGATCCAATCGATTTCGATACGTTGAAACATTTTCAACAACTGTATAACAATTATATCGTGAAAGTTTTTTTTATTATTGGATAATTTTGAAATTATTATCATAATGCAACCGACCTTGTCCGAATTGATAGTTACGTTTATTATTTCAGCGATGCAATTTAAAGAAACTATGAGCGGTGGCGTACTCTCAGTGATGACCTCAACATCCCAAAACCTTACAACGCCTAGGATCTGTATTTTGAACGAATCAACCCCGAAAAATTTGATATTTAATCTCACGAAAAACTAACATAACGATATACATCACGGACGGCGTTAGACGAAAATCAAATTGTAAACTATTCACCTGAGATATTATTTGCAAAGTTTCAAGTGATGCTATAAGAGCCAGTAGGAGGAACCTCTTTGCTCGACTTTGATATGGCCATTGGCCTGTGAGGCACATGAGAAGTTTATTGACTCTATAGTAAGGTTGCTGAAAAATATCTGTCATTATTGCCCGACAGCCAGGTATTGTTGACTGACGTTTTGCCGACTGTGCGTTGAAGTTTCCTCTACAATATCCTAGTAGCCATGCGCGGCGGATCGAAGAAATACAACTACCCAAAGACAAGCGGCGGGTGGTGTTGACAGGTGGATAGACATCTAAATTAGTTGTCAGAAAACTGTCTGCAGGATGAGGCTTATTGCCGTCCCCCAACCATGTACCGTGGCGATCGATATACTACTTGCCACTAATATATTCACTCGTTACGTTACATCATTTCTCGTATGTTAGACTGTTCTACGATAGCAAACATCCGTCTTGTACAAGACTTTGAATATATTTTCAAACAGGGTGTCAAGTGGTAAAGGCAAGATAAACGATTGTCGGAATCGCTAAGATAAAGAATCATAAGAACCTGCGCGGCAGGTGGGGAATCGAACTACGCTGATGTATGGTTGGGGAACAGTTATAGTTTTCTCCCCGCAAGCAATGTACTGACAAGCGATTTAGATGTCTATCCACCTGTCAACACCACCCATAGTTATTCTTTGCGCAATCGCAGCCCTCTGCTCCAACATGTATACCTAAAAGGGTTTTGTAAAGATGAGACCAACGCTGGGTCGGGAAAGTATCAGTCAACAAGAACGGTCCGTCGGAGAATAGTGACTGATATTTTGCGGGAACGTTTCTATAAATTCAATAAATTTCTCTCGACCTTTATGGACCATTGGCAATACCAGAGTAGAGGCAAAACGTTCCTCATATTGGCTTTCATAATATCATTCGGAATTTCGCAGTTTATGTCGCAGGTAAAAAGTTTACAATTGGACTTTTATTTAGCACTCGCGTGATTTTTATCGTTATGCAATTTTCTTTTTGATATAAAATATCCAATTTTTTCCAATTGATTAGTTCAACGCTCAGATTATAACCGCTGTGAAATTCCACAAAGTTCTACGATTTGATTTTGAGAGAAACGGAGCTCGTAAGGGGGTTTTCTCAAACAAAAAGGATCGATTTTTTGTCCATTACTTGAAATTCGTACTGATTGTTTTTGTTTGTGTAATTATTTTTTTTAGTTGAATAAAAAAAGTTGAAGCACGTTTTGTTCTCAAAATATATAAAAAATAATTCATTAATAAGAACAAATGAAGGGACGTTACGTTTTGTATTTCAGGAAACTAGTTTTGTTACCTGATCAGAGGTAGTCGAGTGATAATTTTTATTTACTTTATAGTGATGATTGATTATTAAAGATTACTTGAGAAATAATTTATTCTGTAGAGTATAAAAGTCTAAGACTCTTATATATAGTGTTGATTGTTGATTAGGGGAGTCTGATTATTAGAAGTTACAAATGTACAAAAAGTTAAGACTATTGAAGTGTTTATCGCCGATTAAAGGAGAATAATTTTAAAAAATTGCAAAGATATCGTGTTTATTTTAGAATTAAGGCATAAAATTCTTGGTTTTTCAGTGTCCGACCTTGATATCCAAAAGCCAAAGTGAACTGGCTGAGCAGTCCGGCTTCTCCGCTTTAAGACCTGGCAACCTTAGGCTCACCGGAAGGACTTTTTCGAAATATTTTGCGCTTTTTCATTATACGTATACTTCCCCAGCGACAATGTTTAAACAGCCTCGGTGTAGCGCAACTTAGGATAAGAAAACGTGACAAGAGCAGTGACGAAGGATTGAGTCGCGCATATACCGTCTCGAAGTTCACAAAAATTCCCATGCCGTCCCCGTATAAATACACGCTCCGTTAAAATCGACATGAGACATCAGCTGCCGACTTTTAAAAAGTACCCCGTACCGAGTTTTTCCGATAGTTTGAATGCGCCATTCAGTACATTGTATGTCAGAATTCGATTTAATTCCGCCTCAATTTAAGCCCATCAAGATTTTTCCGTTTTTACTCGTTTTGCAAATAATTTATAATTTTTTCCGGCCAAACTGGTATTTTGCTATACTGTTCTCAGGGAATCAATTTTTTTCCACTTAAGTTTATAATTCACACGTTTTATTTTGTTGCGGTTTCTTAGAACGAGAATGAAGAGAAAATAATCGAGTCGCTGGCAGGTAATATTAAATCAGTCTCCAGGATGATCTTCCTGTTGTTTCTACTATCAATTTATCGACTTTCAATACGCAAATTCTCAAGAATTGAATCAATTACAAGAAGCCCATCGTCGAAGTGGAGAATCTTGGAATATGTTGAGGTAATATAATTTTAATAATTATCGGTAAAAGAGAAAAATTGTTTTTTGTTAGGAAATGATTCTAGTTACGATGTGAACATTGAGTATATTATGACTTAACTGAGCCCGCGATCAATTGACGATTGATTTGTGTGTTTGCGATTGATAACAGCGATGCCGCTGTGTGGACTGAATTCTAACGAGATTCTTAATCGCATTTGATGAATTTGAGCATTTTAACATGACTTTGAAAACAATGTTCATTTGAGATTGAAGATATTCTTGCAAGACCCCTTGCATTAGCGTTGAGGGGGGGGGGGGGAGTTCTGGTAGTTTGAGGGTTGTGGAATCGGATCAAATTCAAATGTGGATTCCTTTTATCCACTTGCGAAAATGGATTGTTCTTCAATTTTGCCCTCTCAACATCCGTCTATTAGATTTTTTGATGATGGGGGTGGTTTTTCGTCAATCGAGGATGAACGACCGGCAAAAAAATTTTGGCTCACATTTTCCTAGTAATTTCCCACTTCATTTGAAGGCATTTTCGTCTCACATTTTCCTAGTAATTTCCTACTTTATTTAAAGGCATTTTTGACCACCCCCCCCCCCCTCACAAGCAATCTTAGGGTTAAAACAAAAAATTTGTCGGACAAAAGATTTCTTTTTTCATTTGAAGAATTGAATCCAATGAAAAAAAATAGGGGTTGCCATTTGAAATTTTTGAGTTACCCCCCCCCCCCCCCGCGGGGCCGGCCCCCGGGGGGGACCTTTCACTTGCCCGATGTTCGTCTCTTTCAATTGGATAACTTTCTTCGGAAACCTTTTCCATGAAAACTTCATCCCTTCGAGATATGCCGGCGTTTCTAGACTTTTTGAACAGCTATATATATTATTTGATGATTCTCTGCGAGATTTTGTTAGAGAGAGAGATAGATTTCCGTACATCGTGCGAATATTGCATTTTAATAAAATGGTCTTATATCTATATTGAAACTTATCGCTTTTTGCGATTTTGGAATTTAAATGTGTGCGGGACCGTGAAAAGAGGACTCTTTTTTGTTGGAGTGGGGGAAAAACTTCAGTCTTGTCTTCTCAGTTGCATAAAATGCGTACTGGAGACTGCATCATCATCCGTTTGTAGAAATGGATAGGTTAGGATGATGGAAAATCTTTATTTAAGAGGAGGCTAAATACCATTTTCATTAAATCCCTACATCATCGACGTATCATCGTCGTTCCAGTCTTTCTCCGAGAACCGTGGATGAAAATTAATTACATTTTGACAATTAAGAGGGGGATAAATTAATTAACAATTAATTGTCAATTGAGAGGCTAAAATGCGTTACGGCTAATGCCAACGAACTCATTCGAACCCCCTAAATATTATAGGTTACTCGTCAGAATCCATGGTGCTGCCCTCACTCGCACGTCTATGAACTACATTTCGCCATTTCTTTTTTCAATAAAACTACAATTTATCGATATTTATCTCTTGATGCGCCTCCAAACTTACGGCGTGTCATTTTGATAAAATAATGTCGAAAACGTCTCGATATTTATATCGTAGCGCTCTTCATCTCACTCTTGGTTTTACCCGAAATGCAGTAAAAGTTTAATAATTTAAGTTTTTCAATTACAGTTTCTTGGTGGTAAGTGAATCTGTAAATTTTTTGTTTGTTTTTCGAAAAAGTTTTAGTGAGGCTCCATTCCTGCCATTGTTTTGATGACGTTGTTAAAATTTTATTCAATTTCATCCATTTGTATTAGAGCAAGTTTGGATGGCAATTTCGAGGTGTTAGTGTCGGTATTTAGCCTCCTCTTAATATCTAAGTTCGAGCTAACGTTCGAGCTAACGATTAAGGTGTGTTGATTATAAAATTCTATAAAGGGCCATTTACACCCGAAATCATGCCTGTTCTCTTTTGAGTCGATTTTCTTTTATTGAACCATGCCATCACGTTCAGCATTTCGTGTCCCTACTATCCTCATCGTCGCTTTCATTATTCTATTATTCGTTTATATTCGACAGTCACTATCTTTGTCCATTACTGTGATATTCAAAATTACTCCTCCTAATCGATAAATAACAAGATTATTTTTTCTGTTATAATAAAAATAATATTTTCGCTTTTTTTCATTTTTTTTGTTGCACTACCTAAATCATTACAAATTGAGGAAGTAGAGAGAGTCAAATACGGCAGAAAATAACGGACGGTGACACAGAGGGAGTAGAGAGAATAATACGGAGGGTAACACAGATAAAAACGGACCAGGAATTACAGGTAAATTACAATCATTAGAAATCGTTTGATAGTTTCATTCCATGTATCGCTCGGATGTCAAATTAATTTTTTTTACAGCGTTTACTGCATCGATCGCATAACGGTGAAGTAAGACATGGAAGTCCTGAGAACCTTTAAAATATAAAATATTGTTTTCTCATTTAAACGAATAAATAACTCATCGATGCATGCAAATACACGACGCTTACCGCCGCGAAGTTCTCCATTGACATCGTTATCATTTTACCCGCTGTTAACCGACAAGGTACGTGAGCCCTCATTATTACGAAATTCAGAAGTTTTTGAGTTGCCAATGATGTTCTGTACCATTCAGCCTGGCACCTGGAATCACTCGATAAGTTTTATTTGTCCCCACCTCAACTCGTGGATGTTTACAACGAATGCCTTGTATATGTACAAGTATTCGGAAATTCGTTGACTGTGATCCATCAGCTTCTGCGAGAACAAACTTATGCCGAATTGGTGAACAATGACGACCATCGGAAATGCCACAAAGCGTACTGCACCTTTTGGATTGTTATCTATCATGAATAAAGTCTGTACAGAAATTAGAAAAAAATATTTCATTACATTGGATCATTTGTAATCAAGACAGACGGTTATATCGTTTCAAACTAATACTGTAAATTTTATAATTATCGACTAAAGCCGAGAAATTCCACCTGAACTCCAGCGACACCGATTACCAGCATGCTTATTACGAGGAGGGGTAAAGATATCCAGGTGTAGGATGACTCGAGTATTCTGCTGAATCTGCGCCAATCATAATATATTTATTGATTGAAAGCGGTACAAAATTATCCGACGAAACTTACTCAATTACATCGTTATGCTTCTTAATGCAAACGATGAAATGTTGAAATGCAGAATCTAATTTAGGTTGGGAATTTAGGTTCGCAAATTCTTCATCTATATCATCGGCCAAGCGTTGCAGTTGATGACTGCAATCGTTTGAGTTAGCTATCCCAATGGCAAAGTTGCCTGAGTGTGTCAAGGAAACTTATTCTCCTACTCACCCAACCACTGTAAACATTCCGCAAGTGTGTTGCACTAGTAAAATAAACGTCGTTTCCATAGCAACTGAGTATAGAACACCGTAAATATTGATAAAGAACATGTAAGCGAGCATATAGTAGTAATAAACATCAACGTCTAGACCGAAATAGTCGACCGGAAGAGGCAAATTTTTCGACGTTGTTTCGTTGCTGAGTTCCATGACTTTTTGAAATCCGGGTAAAAATGGTTGACTCATGTATAGAATCGTTAGAAAGCATATTCCGACTAAACAAACAATTGCACGATCGCTGTATTTTTACCAGATTTTATCTAGATTGAAAGAATCGTCTTCATTAAACCTAACCTTACTTATATTAAATGTAAAAGTTTCCTAAACCCATAAGATTTCATTGTAAATGTAGATTTTGACGTATTTTTTTTTAACTATTGATATCACTAGATAAAACCGTGTTAAAACCCAAGAAGTACATTTCTTGCGTTATTACGTTTTGGGATATCTATAATGTGCACCACACTAGTCATTTAACGAACAGTTCCAGTGTGATTTTTCACAATGTTCATAGGGTGATCTGACAAAAGTCAAAATCAAAGAGATTACTGTTTTCATTTACCTGTATAAACGATCGTGAAATGTTTTCCTTTTTCCGCATACTCACGAAGCATATGGATGTCTGGTTGTTCAGCTATAAACATCCAATCGACTTCGATACGTTGAAACATTTTCAACAACTGTATAACAATTATATCGTGAAAGTTTTTTATTATTGGATAATTTTGAAATTATTATCATGATGCAACTGACCTTGTCCGAATTGAGAGTTACGTTTATTATTTCAGCGATGAAATTTAAAGAAACTATGAGTGGTGGCGTACTCTCAGTGATGACCTCAACATCCCAAAATCTTACAACGCCTAGGATCTGTATTTTGAACGAATCAACCCCGAAAAATTTGATATTTTATCTCATGAAAAACTAACATAACGATATACATCAAGGACGACGTTAGACGAAAATCAAATTGTTAACTTTTCACCTGAGATATTATTTGCAAAATTCCAAGCGAAGCTATAAGAGCCAGTAGCAGGAACCTTTTGGCTCGGGTTTGATATGGCCATTGGCCTGTAAGGCACATAAGAAGTTTATTAACTCTATAGTAAGGTCGCTGGAATATATCCGTCATTATTGCCCAAGAGTCAGGTATTGTTTACTGACGTCTTGCCGACTGTGCGTTAAAGTTTCCTCCACAATATCCTAATAGTCATGCGCGGCGGAGCGGAGAAATGCAACTACGCAAAGACAAGCGGTGGGTGGTGTTGACAGGTGGATAGACATCTAAATTTGTTGTCAGAAAACTGTCTGCAGGAAGAAAATTATTGCCAGCCTCCAACCATGTATCGCAGCGATCGATATACCACTTATTGCCACTTATATATTCACCCTTTACACGATAGCAAACATCCGTCTTGTACAAGACTTTGAATAAATTTTCAAACAGGGTATCAAGTGGTAAAGGTAAGATAAACGATCGTCAAAATCGCTAAGACAAAGAATCATAAGAACCCGCGCGGCAGGTGGGGAATCGAACGACGCTGATATATGGTTGGGGAACAGTTATAGTTTTCTCCCCGCAAGCAATGTTCTGACAAGTGATTTAGATGTCTATCTACCTGTCAACATCACCCATAGTTATTCTTTGCGCAAACGCAGCCCTCTGCTCCAACATGTATACCTAAAAGGGTTTTGTAAAGATGAGACCTGCAACGCTGGGTCGGGAAAGGATCAGTCAACAAGAACGGCCTGTCGGAAAATAGTGACTGATATTTTGCGGGAACGTTTCTATAAATTCAATAAATTTCTCCTAACCTTTATGGACTATTGGCAATACCAACGTCGAGGCAAAACGTTCCTCATATTGGCTTTCATAATATCACTCGTAACTTTGCAGTTTATATCGCAGGTAAAACCTTTACAATTGGACTTTTATCTACACTGAGAGAAAAAATTACTGGAATCAATGAAATAAAGTTTTGAAGGCAAAAAATGATTTTTTTTCATTATTTGCCAAAACATATTAGATTGGTTCCCTTATATATTTACTTGGTTCATTTTTTTCAGTCAATTCCATAAATTTCCGTTTCAATAAACGAATTTACTTGAATCTAACAATATGTTATCAATTATATGTAATATGTTGTTTGAATCAAGAACACATTTTATCATTCAAAACATGCATGTCTTTTTATACAGGAAGCACTGAGAAAAAATGTGTTGAATCAACAAATTAATTAGTCCAAGCAACAGGAAAAATGATTGATTCAATCAAATGCGTGTTTATTAATTGTTGCAAAACATTTTATAAAAAATATATAGCCCTCGCCAAATAATTTAATATGCATAGTTTAGTGACCCCAAAAAGAGATAAATAGAAAAAAAAGACAAATCTGCCCCAATTCTCCGATCTAATTTCTCTGTCCGACCGAGATTCGAACCCTCGACCCTACCTACCATCATACCTATCCTACCTAGCTACCTAACACGCTACCTATTACGCTATCGACTACTACTATGCACTTGAAAAAAGTTAGGAGTTATGAAGATTCGAATATAAGAAAACATTTTAAAAACCAGTTTTTTAATTTTTAACAACTTACGTATACTATTAAAGTATACTATAGAAATGATAGTTCTTTGCTTGAAGGAAATAAAAATTTCATCATTTCAAACAAATATTCTATTGGAATAAAATAATGTGTTATTTATTTTACTACAGCTTCTTTTCAAATAATCACAATTAATTTTATATCTAATAAAAATTGAAAATACTACAGAAATATTTTTAGAAGTAAAATAATGATGAATTTATTGCAAAGAAATAATTTTGTTTGAAAAAAATATTTAATATTGATGTCGTTTTTCAGATTCAAATAATCTCATGTTTATGATGCGATAAATCTAATTAATCCCGTGAATGCAAATTTATTAAAATCTATTTAAATGAAGATATTTTTAGAAGTAAAATAATGATGAATTCATTGCAAAGAAATAATTTTGTTGGAAAAAAATAATTTCGTATTGACGTCATTTTATAGATCCAAATAATCTCACGTTTATGATGCGATCAATGTAATTAATCCAATGAATACAAATTTAATCAAATCTATCATGCATTTAATTGTTACTATTGAATAAGAGTTTAATATAATAGCATAATAGATTCGTGAAAATATTTTTTTAAATGAAGAGTGATTTTCTTGGTTCAACAAATAAGTAATCGAATTAATACTTTCATTTAATAAAATCATGTTCTCAAATTCAGTGCAGGTCTGGAAACTCGAGCCAATTTCGGTGGTGGGGGTAGAACGTTCTGCGGGGTCGAATTTAGTTCTCAGCGCAGCCGCACCTTGTCGCCAGTCAGTCCGCGTTTGAGCATAACCTAAAAATTCGTTCTCGGTCTCGCTCAGTTTATCGTTGCGACAGAAAAAAAAACAGCTGATAGTTTTTCGGACCTTGATTTTTCGTTAAAAGAAAAAACAAAGCTCTCAGTTTTGCGTTGCAATTTAAAAAAATGACAAAGTGATATGTGGTGCCGAACTGCACAACCGGGAGACCATGTGTGAGACGGAGACAGTCAGATATCCTCTGCCCCTCCACCCTCCACGTCCCTCCCCTAAGTTTTTTTTTTTTTAGCCTAGTATGGCTCGCCCTCTTTAGAAGGCCTGTGCCACTCACATCAACAATTTCAGGTCGGCCTGCAGTCCCGAACCTATTACACCTCAACTCCGAGCTGTATCGCAATTTTGCCGAGGGTGGAGGGAAACTGCAGAAGACCTCCACCGATACAGCCAGTAGCCTACCTAATTCCCTTGATAGCAATGCGAAAAGGCTCTCACACGACTACCAACGGTTGGTTAGGCAGCTACCTCCTCCATTGCGATCTGGTGAGTCGGCCGTTCACTCGGTTAAGAGATAGACATCCGCGTGATAAGGACCGCGCGGATGCCACCCCCGAAACCGTGTGACGACTCCCACCCATCGCAATGAGGTATTGGGACAAACTTATTTAAGGTGGTGTCCAAACCACCGGGGATTACAGCCGAAAACACTTGAAAAAACCCGATACATTTTTTCAGTGGTGTCGCCGGGATCGAACCCGGGTCCGCAACTTGCGAACCCGCGCTCGACCCACACGGCTACTGCTCTCCCCCCCTCCCCTAAGTGAGATAATCACCCGGAGCGAAACCATGTGTGAGACAGAGACAGACAGATATCCTCCGTCTCTCCCCAAGCGCATTACTAACCCGCAGCGGTTCTAGCGGCACCGGAAGGAACTAAAAGCGACCCCGCAGAACGTTCATACCCCCACCACTGGAGTTTCCAGACCTGTATGTACGACCGTGAGCGCAATCAAGACATGGGAGATTAAGTTGTGGGAGCGTACGCTGTACTTTCATATCGAATAATATTTTGATTATATTCAAATCTGTCATTAATAACGATTTATATAATTTATCAGAATAATTAATCGATGTTCACAATGAATCAAAGAGTTTGAATTACGGTATGAGTGCCTATTAAAACGTCCCTACCCCTACAGCAAATAACGTTGCTGCAATGTTGCAGCAATGTTGTCATATCGCACGTGCAATGATATATTGCAGATATGTTGTGGCAACATGGCTACGCAACATTGCACTAAAACTTCTCAACAATGTTTCGGGAATGTGATTGAATGAAATTGCAGCAATATTGGTGAGATCGAACTTCAAATTTTACAACTACACGAGCGTAATAAATATGGAAAAGATCAATTAAAAAAGATCTATTCATTTATTCCTTATAAAATATCAATAACGATTGATTTCACGTCATTTTCCCTTTCTTTTTCTTTTTTTATATTTATTTTCAAAATTTTGTTGTGCTTTTGACATTAATAAGACATGTATAATGGGAAATTTCAGCCTCCATCGATGAAATGACACTTACTATGATGGATTAAATGACATCATGGTAGAACAAAAAATTTCCCGTCGTTTTTCGGAAAAGGCATCGAACTACATAACTACTCAAACGTTCAGAGAGGACGTATCAAAACAAAGAAAGCTAAATATTTCGTCGTTTAGATATTTTGACGTTCAATCTATGCTACGCAAAAGCGTGTGTGATGGGCCTTACTCTAGTCTCCCTGCTTTGTTTCTCAACGTGGAAATATGGCGCGTGCCAACCCGCGTAGAAAAAAAGAATCTTTGAAAGAATCTTGAAAAGTATCTTTGAAAGGATCTTACAAAGATTTTTTGAATCTTAGAAAGAATCTTTTTAAGATTCTTTCCAAGATTCTAAGAATCTTTTTAAGATTCTTGCAAAGATTCTTTCCAAGATTCTAAGAGACTTTTTAAGATTCTTTCAAAGATTTTTGAAATGATTCTTTCAAAGATTCTCTTGTCGCATTGGATGAGAATCTTTCGAAGAATCTTCAAAAGATTCTTTGAAACAATAAGGTTTTTTCGAAACCCCACGAAAAAATAAAAACTGACCAATTTGAGTCAATTTTCGAAAAAGAAGAAATTTGAGAAAATCGAAAAACTTTATTTAGAAAAAAGATATAAAATCAAAAATAAAAAACCCTATCATGACCAAATTCATTTACAAAATCTTGGAAATCTTGGAAAAAACAAAATTATTTCCAATATTCTCCCGACCGATCTGCTTATACAAGATTTTTTATATTAGTCTCTGAGATTTTTCCAATTAATCTTTCCAAGATTTTTTGAATGAACGTTTTCAAGATTCTTTAAATGAATTTTTCCAAGATTCTTTAAATTCAATTAATCTTTCCAAGATTTTTTGAATGAACGTTTTCAAGATTCTTTAAATGAATTTTTCCAAGATTCTTTAAATTAATATTTCTAAGATTCTTCCAATTAATCTTTCAAAGTTCCTTTGAATAAATTTTTCCAAGATTTAACGACGTGTTAAAACGGAATTTGGCCATGCTGGTCATCTTTATTTTTGATTTTCTATCTTTTCCAAAATAAAGTTTTTCGATTTTCTCAAGTTTCTTCTTTTTCGAAAATTGACTCGAATATGTCAGTTTTTAGTTTTTCGTAAGGTTTCTAAAAAACCTCATTGTTTCAAAGAATCTTTTAAAGATTCTCCGAAAGATTTTCATCCGATGCGACAAAAGAATCTTTGGAAGAATCGTTTAAAAAATCGTTGAAAGAATCTTAAAAAGATTCTTAGAATCTTGGAAAGAATCTTTGCAAGAATCTTAAAAGGATTCCTAGAATCTTGGAAAGAATCCCGCTCCGGATCGTATCCGTGATTCTTTTCAAGATTCTTCCCAAGATTCTTTCCAAGATTCTAAGAATGTCTTTAAGATTCTTTCTGAGATTCAAAGAATCTTTGTAAGATCCTTTCAAAGATCCTTTCCAAGATTCTATCGAAGATTCTTTTTTTTTTACGCGGGAACGCGACATAACCCCCAGCGCCACTCATTTCGTGCGGGTAATTCAAATGACAGAAACTGACTTCAACATGTGTTTACTTTAAATTCTTCAAGCAAGCTATCACTGAGATTCAATCGTTTATTCGTCGATCGAAGTTATCACAAGGATTTCATCGCCGAGTTAAATCCTCTTAAGGCGGATTATTCGTGAGCGAGAAGGACTCCGAGAATGTGCGACATGTTCCGGCCGTTGGCTGAACTCTCTTATGTGCCTGGGGCTGCATTACACTGGTCCTTACGGGGGTGTTGACGAATTTTGACAAGTGCGCCCCCCCAGATAGGTTCGAAATAAAAATCAATAAAAATGTGTGCCAAACCCCAGCGCTGTAGTCCAATGGGAAGACGTGCCTGTAAGGTCGTTTTGTTTCCCATTTGAATAACATGGGATTTTCAGACTAATTCAGTCATTATTTCTTCGAGTTGTCCCTAAGCACGCAAAAAATTATTTATCCACATTAATCTTTTGTTAATGGATATAACTACGTGTACAATTTTTTACAAGGCGTTATCACCCAGCAACCCCCTTATATTAGAAATGACGGCAAATTGATCAACTTGATAACCTTTTTTTAAGTCTTATTAGGTAGTCTTATTTACGTCATACTTATGACGCAAACAAGACTGCCTTTTAATGGATGAAAAACTGTAAAGCACCAATCAGCTAAAAACAGGTAGTCAAGTTGGTCAATTTGCCGTTGTGTATAATATAAGAGGGGTTGGGGGAAGTGAGGGTTGGATAACGCCTTGTAAAAAATTTTACATGTAGTTCATGAACAAGAGATTTATGTGAATAAAGAATTGTTTGCTTGCTTAGGGACAACGCGAAAAAATAATGACTGAATTAGTCTGAAAATCCCATGTTATTCAAATGGGAAACAAAACGAGCTTACAGGCACGTCTTTCCATTGGACTACAGTGCTGGGGTTTTGCACAAATTTTCATTTATTTATTTCGAACCCACCTGGGGGGCGCACTTGTCGAAATTCGTCAACAACCTCATTAAGGACCATTCTAGTCTGCATATATATTATGTAACGGTTAAGAATATTGGTTATACAAGTGAAATATTATAAGGTTTCATAACGTTTCTGCTGCATGCATATTGCCAATATTATGTATATAATGTTGCATGCCGTAACGTTGTACCGTCACGTATATTGTGTAACGATTACAAATATTAATTATGTAACTGCAATATTACTACGATGTACAATATTTGTGATATATGCGTACTACCAATATTATGTACATGATGTTACATGCATGTTATGTAAGGGCTATGAATATTTATTTTGCAAATGTGATATTATAAGGTTTTATAACATTATAGTGCTGCATGCATATTACTAATATTATGTATTCAACTTAATACGCGTCATAAGTAATGGTTACAAAAACTGGTTACACAATTGCGATTGTAACGTTCCATAACTGTTGTGACCTGCATGGAACCATCATTATATGAGGTATTTCCTCTCAATTGGACCCCCTTTTAGGCCAACCTCTTTCGAATTGCTTCAAACTTGAGGATGTTTTAGTGTTGTCTGAAAGTATATTGGACACCAATTTTCAGGTCTCTAATTATAATACTCCTTGGAATACATCAAAACTTACATTTTAAACTTTTTCCGTATCCAGCTCTTCGGAGCTTAGACAAAGGGCGAAATGAAATCAAAAAAATTATTTTCCAATAGCTTTCGATTGGAAAATTCTCGCGCTTTTCGAAAAAACTATCAGCGATTTTCAGCCAGAAAATGAAAAAATTGATTTACAAAAAAAGCATAATTTAATTCAATTTTTTAAATGTTTTGTATATATCTGAGAAGTCACAATATAAATTTCAAGTTGGAATTCGCATCCGTTTAGTAATGCCAAGTCTTTTGGTAGGATAAAAATTCTTAAATATCGTGTTTTTCGTATTCAACAGTTCTCTGATATATTATATAGTTTTTTTTAACAAATTTTGAATTTGAAAAATGTATTAAAGTCAAAATTCGTTTAAAAAAACTCTTTAACTAATAAATTTATCTTGAATATCTTAATAAATTTATTGAATTCAAAATTCGAGTTTTGAATTTTGAATTTCGACGAATTTTGAATTTCGGATCAAAAATGATATATCAAAAACAAACTTATTGTGTGGTGGTTCACCACTTTGCAGACGGGGTTCGTGAAATATTCAAGTGCCGAATTTCATAATTTACGACAAGGAAAACTTTTTAATTGGTTTCATTTCGATTGGTCAAAGCCTTTTAGATGAAACTGCGAAATCACCCATTATCGGGCCTATTTATAAGAGGCCAATTTTAACCCCTAAAACCAATTTTGGTTCGACTTAAAAAAAGACATGCTCTTCATTTTTCAACGATAGTTCGTTGTAGTCAACATATGTATTTCGAAGCCCATACAATTGGAGAGAACTTCTCACCGTTTCTTTATTAGTTAAATTGTATACAACTAACAAATGTAGAACATTTACCCATGACAAGTAACAGATTGAGTAACACCTTGAGTTTCGTTTATCCACAGTGATTAGCCGCGATGAAATAAATTATCGATTCAGAAATTTACTGTATTGATCGCATAACCGTGAAGTAAGACACAGATGTCTTCAGGATCTTTAATAAATAAGGAAATACATTTTTGCTCTTACTCGCTTTAATGAATCCCAGATTGCCGTGACTTACATTTATATACGACGGAATTGCATGACACTTACCATAACGAAGTTCTGCAATGATATCACCATGAATTTACCTGCCGTTAACTGACAAGATACATGAGTCCTCATTGTTATCAGATTCAGAAGTTTTTGAGTGGCCAGAGATGTTTTGTACCATTTGGCTTGGCATCTGAAAATCACTCTTTAATTTTTATCGATCCTTCAGTCTGTTGCTGGGCATTAATCACCAATAGCTCAGAAGCATACATGTATTCACCAATTTGTTGACTATGATCTAACAGCCTTTGCGAAAAGAAACAGTAAAAGAACAGATCAACGATCAAAATAATTTCATATACCACGAAACGTACTGCCCATATTGGGTTTATCTTCATTAACAACACGGCCTGAATAGCAGTAAGAAAAAAATTGCGTCAACGTCTTTCAATAATCTTCATCAGTATAGACGGGGCTTCCTCTAGAACAGGTAAGCAAAATTTCATTATCGAAAGAAACTATGGACGAATAATGACACCTGAAGGCTACCATAACTGATGGTAAATATATCTACTGCGAAGGTCGTGAATTGATTCCAAGTTAAAGTTGCCTCGATTATTTCGCTGAATCTGCGCAAATCGTCATTTATTAAGGGATTGAGAACTGCTCAAGGTCGACAGACGTAACTCACTCGATGACATCTCTGTGTTTTCTAATGCAAACGATCAATTTTTGATACGTGGAATCCAACTTAGGGTGAAAATGATTCCCGTAGTCTTCGGTCGTTTCATTGGCAATGCGTTGCAGCTGATGACTGCAAATGCTCGAATGAAACTTAAAAGTAACATTGCCAATCCGCTAATCGATATAACTTCTTCCTTAACATACCCAACGACTGCAAACATTCCGCAAGCATGTTCGACTACTGTCATAAACATTGTATCCGAAGCGATGATAACGATACAGACAAGCATTGCACCGATATATTCGGTGGTGAGTATGTAGTAGAAATAAGTATCAAGCTCAAGACCGTAATAGTCGACTGGAAATATTAATGTTTTTGGTAGCGTTTCATTGGTGAGTTTCATGAATTCTAGAATTCTGGGTACGATTGGTCGAATCCCATATAGCGTCATCGTAAAGTACACTGCAACTAAAATAAAGAATGGGATGATCAACGTATTTTTCCATGGAATTTGACCAACATTGAAGGAATCATTTTCACGCTTCGAAATCGTCATCATTGAGAACAGATAGCTTGGAAGTAGAAATTTCAGTTCAATTTCGACATTCGAGATAAACCATTATTGATTCCGTATTGCCACTGAGGGCAGTAAGAAAATCAATTAATTCACTTCACTATATCGATGAAATTTTTGGCGTAAAATAATATTTTACGATGCTCAATGTCAACAATATAGCAAGGTGTACTGTTGCGAATGCGTCCATCGACGCACGAAGAATCTTGATGCCCATATTTGACTAACAAGGGGACCTTGCCAGGCACGCAATCAATTTTGGCACGTCCTTCGAAGGTAGTGTGGAGGTTTGTCCCAAGTGTCACCCCCTGCTACCGTTCCTCTGGTGGGTCATCGTTTTCGCGAAATCATAGAAAATTATTTGTGTTACGATTTTTCAACCTCGAAAATAACAAGAATTTTCGGAGCGGCGCGATAGGTCCTACCGGTTAAGGTCTTCGGTTATGTATTTCGCGCGTTTTGGATTCGATTCCTGCTACCGCTATTTTTTTTTCAATCGATATGCTTGTATACGTTATCTTTATATTTTTTACTTGGATTTAAATCCAACTTTTCTATATTGCGTTAAGAATTCTTGACCAGGTGATTGTAATCACCGTTTCAAATACTTTGTATATCCAATTTTTTTCTCATATTCTTCATCTAGTTTGTAATTATTATTCGCTTTTTTATTGTTTCTATTAATTTCTATTATTTTAAATATGAGGAAATGAAACAATTATCGCTCTGTCTATATTAAATAAGAATACGAAACACTAGTTTCACATTATGTGGTAAAGTGGGGGGTATTCCACGGGTTCCGGGACAGGTTTTGGCCGCGGGTCTCAAATTTTTTCGTCCATCGCGTCTTCTAATATCATATTGAAACATTTCCATATAGTTATGGACCCCAATTGAGTCTGGGTTCTCGTTAAGTTCTAATCGAAAAATAAAAAAATAAAAAAGTCGGAATAACAGATTTCATACATTTTACTAATGCTAAACTTGTACAATATTAGTATTTACATTGACTCACATTTTAACTCCATTGGAGCACTTCAATACAATATTGATGCAATTCAATTATTCAAGACAAAACTTATTAATTTTATTGCCGGTGAAAGAAAAAAAAGGCAAGCTGAAAATTTTACTGAACATTTCTTACGTGTTGAACTATGTTCAGTAAAATTTTTAAGAAAATTCAGTAGAACCTAAGGGCCGAAAAAAAATCAAAACGGTTCTTTTCTCAGTTTTTTGGTTGACCATTTTTTTTTTTACATATCCGATTAATAGTCCATTTGTTTTATTGAAGAGACCTTTTTTCCAGTTAAAAAGCACTGGTAAGATTTAAAGTTTGCTGTATTAACACGTAAGACGCACAATTAAAGGTACGTTTAATATTTTATTTTTTTATTTTTCGATTAGAACTCAACGAGATCCCAGACTCAATTGGGGTCCATAACTATATGGAAATATTTCTATATGATATAAGAAGACGATACACTGATGGACGAAAAAATTGAAGACCCGCGGCCAAAACATGTCACGGTACCCGTGGAATACCCCTGTATATCATTTATTGTTCGATCTAAGATTGAAATTTTACAAAATTTATATTTGTATAGAATTGCGAAGATAAAAAACGAAATATTAGTTGTACCTACAATGGATGGGAGGGATCGAACTACAAAAAAAAATTAATTCTACACGTTGAACCCGGCGTTGGTCCCTAGGGACCGACAGTGGACTTTTCCACGTGCTGTTTCAAAATGCTCGCTTGCTGCTAGCTGAATGGAAAGGCCAGCAATATCGACTTGGAACTCAAAAGAAAATATATAAGGACAATTAAAAAAAAAAACATTGTTAGCAGGAATCGAACCCAAAATCAACAGCGTATGCAAGCTGAAAACCTTAACCAGTAGGCTACCGCACCGCTTCGAAAATTTTCGTCATTTTCGAGGTTCAAAAAACGTCTTACAAATTTTGTTTGATCGATTTCGCGAAAACAATGGCCCACCAGGGTGAACGGTAGCAAGTGGTAACACTTGGGACCGAACTCTACACTACCCTGCAAGAACGTCCCGAAATCGATTGTAAGGTCCCCTTGCAATGCGTGGTGCAAAATCAGACTTTGATTCCATGTTTTTCTATTTTAACTATTGACCGTTGATGGCAAGAATTTTTTTTTTATTGTTAATAAAAATCATTCCGGGAAATCGAGGAAGAATGACATTACATTAAGAGGGTCGAGTCAGCGTCACAACGGCGATTTTTAAGAATAATTTATAATTTTTAGGCACTCACTCATTTATGACAGAAAGTGCCTAATGCAATCGCCTCGAAATCTGTGTCGGATGTCCGTCCAGACCCAGATCTCAGAAACCGGTGTACGGAATTCAATTTCCTTTGGAGGGTAGTTGTGTATGGTTGTAATCTCTATGCCCAAGGAGTTTAAATCCAAACGGATATTGTAAAACAAAGATTTTTGAAAAAAATAGCCATTTTTGAGCAAAAAAAAGACGTTTTATGACCATATGCAGTTGAAACTTGGAATTTCTCTAACGAATTTTTCTGTAACTCACAGTATGTGTGTATATGATTGTGAACAAATATCTGACGAAGTATGAATGCAGTCAGACACTATCAACGTTGCAATTTTGGCAAAAAACACAATTTTAACCAAAAAATGCTATTTCTATCTATATGCACTTGGATCTCCGAAGTTCACGGACGAATTTTTCTCTAACTCACACAATGTCTGTATATGATTGTAAACAAATGTACCACGAAGTATGAATCCAATCAGACACCATTAAGCTTACAATTTTTGCAAAAAAAACACGATTTTTAACGAAAAAACAGCTATTTCTGTCCATATACACTTGGATCTCCGAAGTTCACGGACGATTTTTTTTCTAACTTACAGAATTTCTTTATATGATTATGAACAAATGTCCCATGAAGTTTCAATCCAATTAGATACTGCTAAGTGAAAAACTTTTGCACAAAGACAATATTTTTAACAAAAAAAAAGACTATTTTTCTCACTGACAGAATTTCTATATGACTGTAAACAAGCACATATCACTTTCACCGCTTTCACGTAAGGCATAGACTGGCGCACCGCGCACGCGACGTCGCCACGTACGTCACGACGCCGCTACGCCACGTACAGAGTAAAAGAGGAACTAAACATGGCCTGAGCGCGCCAAATTCAAAACCCATATTTCGCTCTTATAAAAAGTACATAGTTCTTTAGTGTGCTTGCGTTCCATTGGCAATATGGCGATCACCCACGCGTTTCAAACGTGAAAAAACAGAATCTGAGCATTGATTTATAACCGAAAGCTTTTTTTACCTATTATAAATGGACTAATAATCATTAGTGTTATGATAAATATGCCCATCTCAAATGTCACTAATATTCTTCATTACTGCCTAATATTGTAACAATTCTGTGAATATAATCTATCAAAACTTTTAAATGATATGATTAATTAGATACTTTTATATCATATTGATTATATTCAAATCTGTCTTTTTAATAATGATTAATAGAATTTATACGACTACACGATGTTCACAATGAATCAAAGAGTTTAACTAACGGTGTGAGTGCCTGTTAAAACGTCCCTAAGGGACATGTTAACCAACATTCAAAATATATCACAAAAACAAAGTATATGATCATTATATTATGAAATTGTGAGTGCCTACTAATATAATTCTTAAAATTCGGTCATTAACTTTATGAATCATTGCCCCCATTGAGAATGAAAAATGTGACTCAATATTATCAAAAACAATGTTCAATAACATAAAAACAATATAGTATTTACATACCGAATAAATGAAGATAATGGTGAAGAATACGGAGCGCAAAACAAAACGTTAAGGGGGGTTTGGGGGGCGGAGCCCCCCAACCAGTACGTGAAGCGTACTTGTTATAGAATGCCTCGAAATATGATGTATCGTCGACTATTTGAAGTACCAATTGAACAATTTTTTGGGACTAGTTCGAACCCTTAAGGTGCACCGGTTTCCCGACGAACTTAGTTTTGAGTTTTTACACTCCGCGCGTGATTCGAAATAAACCGCTCAACGGATTTTACTCTTCGACGTTTCATTTTCTTCGTGACACTTTTACCCATAGGATGACCGAGGCACATCTCTTTTGTAGCCCTTTATTTCAGAGTTGCAGGCCTGTTTTGAAATTGTTAGCCTATTTTGAACTTTTCAGGCATTGCCCTGGTTACAATTCTGACTTTAATCAAAATGTGCTGCGTTCATCCCGTGGAAAAAGTGTTGCGAAGAAAATGAGACGTCGCAGAACAAAATCCGTCGAGCGGTTTATTCTGAATCACGCGCAGAGTGTAAAAACTCAAAACTAGGGTTTTGAGGAAACCGGTGCACCTTAAGGGTTCTAACTAGTCCCAAAAAATTATTCATTTGGTACCTCAAATGGTGGACGATACATCATGGGCGTAGGCATTCTACAAAAATTATAATCAACGGGTGATATCACGATCGTTAAAATGAACGGTGAGCCATCTATTTTCACCTGAATAAGTGATCGCAAATTGTCTTCCCCTTGCTGCATAGTTGTGGAGTATATGTATCTCTGGATGTTGAGCGAGCCATATCCAATCTATTTCAATATGTTGCCAAATTTCCAACGTCTGTATACCAATTGCATTATCAAAATTGTATGTTATCAGCTATTTCTCTACTTATCACAACTATAGAACTAACCTTGTCCAAAGTCATAAGCATAGTTATCTCTTTAATTAACGACAAAAAAATCGACACAATAGGCATTGTACACTCAGCGAACATTTCCGGATCGTCGCGAGACTCCATCATGACGATAATCTGATCGTTGAAATAATCAACCGCGAATTCGCAACATTTTTTTTACACAACAAAATTGCACACCCATAAAATCGCAGACACTGTGTTAAGATTTTACAGTCAGCTCTTTACCTGAGGTGGTACGAGCACAGCTCCAAGAAACAGTGCGAGAGTGATCCGGAGGAACCTCTGGCGTCGACTCTGATATGGCCATAGACCTATCAAGCTGAGGTGAAATCGATTGATTTTATAGTATCGGTGCTGTAAACTAACCGACATTATTGTAGAACGGTTCGCTATTGCTGAGTGACGGTATCACGATACCGCTTTGTCTCACCCTCTTAGTCGTACTGCGTGACGTGGGGGGGGGGGGGGGGGGGGAAGGGTGATTAAATTGCGTGAAAAAAAACGGCTGGTGACGATGACAGGTGAATAGACATCTAAATTGCTCGTCAGGAAACTTTCTGCAAAGAAAACTACTATTTCCTGACAATCGTTCCGACTGATGGCACTCATATTGTGCAGCTCTTATTCTTTCATATTTTGTGCCTTGCATTTTCCGTATATTAAAAACCGCAAGAGCCGTTGACAGTTGAATAGACGTTGAAATTGCTCGTCAGGCCACTGTCTGTAGAAAAAACGGTAATATCCTTCGACTATGGACTAGGCCGGTTTGACGAATCTTCTACAGCTTATATTTTCACCCTTCCTGTTTTACATTGCCGGGTGTATCATTTTATGCGATGATACTATCCCGCAGTCGCTTCAAGTCTATCCTACTGGATAGACCGTTTTGTTTTATGAACACCGTTGAACAATCGTATTTTAAAAATAACTATCGAAAAACTTATTCAACGATGTAACTAATAGTACATTATGATACGAGTACGATAAAACTTTTTCTGACAAGTGTCATACTAAATTTTATTGCACGAGTGCGTAAAATGAGCACTTTACGCACGGAGTGCAATAATAGTATATTACGATACTAGTGCGATGAAACTTTTTCTGACGAGTGTGAGTTTGCAGCATGAGCCGAAGGCGAATGTTGTAATCACACGAGTTGAGAAAAAGTTTCTCGCACAAGTATCGTACGAAATTTTATTGTACGAGTGCGCAAAGTGCCACTTTGCGCACTCGCGCAATAAAATAAGTTGTTCAGACGCTGAAAATCAAGTTATTACCAAAAAGTTCATTAGCATAATAAGTGTACAAAATACCGGTTCGATGAAAATTATGAAAATGCATGATTTATTTTGATATTTTTTGCCTCTCATGATGAAAGAGGAATAATGTATAGTTTCTTGTTATCGCATAATCGAATCTAAATTCGACGTGCAAGGAGTTTTACGATTTAAATTTGAGAGAATCGGAGCTCTTAACGGGTTTCCTCAAACAAAAAATATTGACTACTTTTGTTTGTACTATTCATAATTCGGACTGATTGTTTTTGTTCCTCATATCATTTTTTCAGTTAGTTAGATAAAGTTGAAGCACGCTTTGTTTTTGAATATGAAAAAGACTGATTCATTAATATAAAGCAACTAATAGACGTTATGGTTTATATTTAAGGAAACTGGTTCCGTTACCTCATTAATGGTAATGAAGCGATAATTTTTATTTTATTTATAGTGCTGATCAACCCTAGCAGATTCGTCGACCCGAAATTTAGGGTCGTAAACAGTTTCGGTCGAAAGTGGTCGTTTTGTCGACCGTTATTTTTTGGTCGTATGAAGGATCGTCGCAGTCCGCTCGTGGGTCGTTACGACTGAGAATTATTAGTCGTAACGACCCATTCCGAGGGCCAGTTGGCTGGTCGTAACAACTGAGAATTATTAGTCGTAACGACCCATCCCGGGGGCCAGTTGGCTGGTCGTTACGACTGAGAATTATTAATCGTAACGACCCATTCCGGGGGCCAGTTGGCTGGTCGTTACGACTGAGAATTATTAGTCGTAACGACCCATTCCGGGGCCCTTTGCTGGTCGTTACGACCCGAAATCCTTAGTCTCCAAGTACTTACCTAGCGCAGAGGTTACCGTGATGATTAAGGCGGTTTCTCCAGGGCGAAGCTCTTCCATTGCACTTTCGGTCGAGCTGACCCTTGCGAATATCCCTAAGTATTGTGGATATCTCGGGCGTACAATTTTATTAGTTCCGATTGCATGGGTGCTATTTCAGAATAAACTATACAAATTTTTGTATTAATTTGCGCTGAGAAAAAAATATTCGACTAAGGATTTCGGGTCGTAACGACCAGCAAACGGGCCCCGAAATAGGTCGTCACGACTAATAATTCTCAGTCGTAACGACCAGCCAACTGGCCCCCGGAATGGGTCGTTGCGACTAATAATTCTCAGTCGTAACGACCAGCCAACTGGCCCCCGGAATGGGTCGTTACGACTAATAATTCTCAGTCGTAACGACCAGCCACCTGGCCCCGGAATGGGTCGTAACGACTAATAATTCTCAGTCGTAACGACCAGCAAACGGACCCAGGAACGGGTTGTTACGACTAATAATTTTTGGTCGTAACGACCCACAAGCAAAATGCGATGCTTTTTCTGACGACCACAAAAGTACGGTCGACAAAACGACCATTTTCGACCGTATGTACGGTCGTCGAATCCGCTAGGGAATGATTAAAGAAGGTAATTATCAAAAATTACTTGAGAAGTAATTTCTTCTGTATAAAAGGTTAAGACTCTTATAGTGTTGATTGTTGATTATAAGAGACTGATAATCATCGAATGATTATTAGGAATAGTATAAAAAGTTGAGACTTTCGTGGTGTTCATTGTCGATTAAGGGTGACTTATAAGAAATTGCAGATATATCGCTTTTATTTTAGAATCTAGGCATAAAATCCATGGTTTTGGTTAATATTTATTCTAAGAACATCCATCCGCCATCTTGCAAAGTTCCAAATCCCAAAAAAAGTCCAAGCCACTGACTTAGAAGTGCTGCTGCTAGTCCGATAGTTGCAATAAAAAATTGTTAATAATTATTTCGAGAACCATACCCCTAAATACTTATATTCTTTAACCATCTCTACACTATTGAAAAAAATTTATTTGATCCAAATAAATGAAATAACTCGAGTGGCATTTATTTGAGACAAATCGATTTTTCTTTGCATTGAATAAAAACAGAAATTGCGCTCAGTAAGTCATTTTCTTGGTAGCAGTTGTTTGGTCAAAATAATCTAATTCATTGATACTAGTTACAGTTATTTCATTCGAATACAGGAATTCTACGAACAGCAAGGCACAAATATTAATCGGAAATAATTAATATTTTTTATCGTAAACTTTATTTGGTCAACACCAACCGGAGTTATTAGTTACGAATATGTAATATGTTTGATTGGATAAACCAAAAATACTGTGACCAAGTAATTTACAGTTTTTACATCAATTGTGTTTTTCTTTGGTACAAGAAAATATATCCAGATGCAAAGATTTGATATCCTGGGATACGACAAAAAATTACTTGATTCAACTACTTCAAATGGTCCATCGGAACATTCTGTTTTATCAAGCTAAATAAAAATTATTTAATATTAAAATAGGATTTTTTTCATTTTAAAAATCAATATTATTTATCTGAATTGATTATTACGTCGATTCCTGAAAAAAAAAAATGCGATACGCCCTTATGGCTTTCCAGCCCCACCTTTTGCTGGCATACGCCCTTATGGCAGCTGGAACGCGTAATTTTAACACCTAAAATCAATTTTTGTTCGATCTAAAAAAAGACGTGCTCATCATTTTTCAATGAACTACAACATATGTATTTTAAAGACCGCCCTACCAGGACGAACGACAGTAACCGACAGTCGTTTGTCTTAAATTCCGACAGTTCCCGGCGGTCCAACCGTCGGAATTCATCACTCAACCGTCGGAATTTAAGACAAACGACGTTGGTTACTGTCGTTCGTCCTGGTAGGGCGTCTAATTGAAGAGAGAGATCTCAACGTTTCTTTGTTAATCAAATTGTGTACAACCATCAAATGTAGAAAATTTATCCATTCCAAGTAACAGATTAAGTGATAAATTGAGGTTCCATAGTGATTGATTGCGATGAAATAAATTATCAATCCAGGAATTTACTGCATTGATCGCATAACCGTGAAGTAAGACACAGATGTCTTCAAGATCTGAAACAAATACAAAAAAACATTGGGTATTCTTGCTCGCTTTAATGAATCCTAGATCGCCGTGTCTTTCATTTATACGACGGAATTGTACGACACTTACCCAAACGAAGTTCTCCAATGACATCACCATGAGTTTACCTGCCGTTATCTAACAAGGTACATGAGTCCTCATTGTTATAAGATTCAGAAGTTTTTGAGTGGCCAGCGAAGTTTTGTACCATTCAGTTTGGAATCTGAAAACCAATCGTTAATTGTTGCCTATATCCTTTAGTCTGTTGTTGGGCATCAACCACCTATAGCTCATGCACGTACATGTGTTTACCAATTTGTTGACTATGATCCGACAGATTTTGCGAGAAAAAAGAGCAAAAGAATAGAGTAAGGATAAAAACAATGTCATATAGCACGGAACGTACCGCCGATTTTGGGTTTATGTTCATCAACAATACAGTCTGAATAGTAATGAGAAAAAAAATGCGTTAACATCTTTCATTAATATTCATTAGTGTAGACGAATTTTTCCTTCAGAACAGGTAAGCAAAATTTCTTCATCGAGGGAAACTATGGACGAATTATTACACCTGAAGGCTACCGTAACTGATCACCAATATGGCTGCTGCGATGCCCGTAAATAAACTCCAAGTCAAGGTTGCCTCGATTAGTCCGCTGAATCTGCGCAATTCTTCATTTATTAAACGATCGAGAACTGCTTAAAATCATCCGACGTAACTCACTCAATGACATCTCTGTGTTTTCTAATGCAAACGATCAAGTTTTGAAACGTAGAATCCAACTTTGGGTGAGAATGATTTCCGTATTTTTTGGTTTCGTTATTGACAATGCGTTGCAGCTGATGACTGTAAATGCTCGAATGAAACTTAAAAGTAACTTTACCAATTCGCATATCGATATAACTTCTTCCCTGACATACCCAACCACTGCGAACATTCCGCAAGCATGTTGGACTTCTATTATAAACATCGTATCCATAGCGATAATAACGATACAGATAAGCATTGCACCGATGTATTCGGTGGTGAGTATGTAGTAGAAATAAGTATCAAGGTCAAGGCCGTAATAGTCAACTGGGAACATTAATGTTTTTGGTAGCGTTTCGTTGGTGTGATTCATGAATTCCAGAATTCTGGGTACGATTGGTCGAATACCATATAGCGTCATCGTAAAGTATATTCCAACTAAAATAAAGAATGGCATGATCAACGTGTTTTCCCATGGGCATTGACCGACATTGAAAGAATCATTTTCACGCTTCAAAATCATTATCATTGACAACAGAGTGCTTGGTAGTAGAAATTCCAGTTTAATTTCGACATGCATGATAAATCATTATTAATTCTTCTCTGCCAATGGAGTAAGTGAAAAAAGTTTTATCGATGAAATGTTCGGCATAAAGTAACGTTTTACGTTGCCCAATGTCGACAATGTAGCAAGGTCTAGTGTTGCGAATACTCGCGAAAACGCACGAAGAATCTTGATGCCCATATTTGACTAACAAGTGGACCTTGCCAGGCACGCAATCAATTTTGGCACGTTCTTTCAGGGTACCCTAGAGGATAAAGTTACCACTGAATCACGGTGATTTTTTACGGTGACAAAGTGCCCACTTGGTCACCACAAAATCACCGAGTTCTTGGTGATTTTTAATCACCGTGACAATCACATTAAAAATCACCAAGATCTCGGTGATTTTGTGGTGACCAAGTGGGCACTTTTTCACCGTAAAAAATCACCGTGATTCAGTGGTTTTTCAGAGTGAAAACATCGTCACCTAATCCGCTAGGGTAGTGTGGGGTTTGGTTCCAAGTGTTACCCCCTACCGCCGTAAACCCTGGTGGGCCATCGTTTTCGCGAAATCGATGAAGCAAAATTTGTGTAACGGTTTTTGAACCTCGAAAATAACAAGAATTTTCTGAGTGCAGGTTAAGGTCCTCGGCTAGTACGGCGCTGGTTTTGAGTTCGACTCCTGCTACCGCTATTTTTTTTCAATTGAAATGCTTGCATACGTTATTTCCATTTTTTTTTACTTTAATTTAAATCCAACTTTTTTTATATTGCGTTCAGTATTCTTCACCACGTGATTGTAATCATCGTTTCAAATACTTCGTTATTCCAATTTTTTTTCTCATATTTTCCATCCAGTTTGTAATTATTGCTCGCTTTTTCATTGTTTCTTTGAACTTCTGTTATTGTTAATATGAGGAAATCCGAAAATTGTCGCTCTGTCGATTAAATAACCCATACAGCAATATGACGTCTGAAAGAATCGCTGTAGATTTCTTATGTAAGATTTGGACATCCGAATACATTTTCCGAAAGACATCTTAATGAGTTCCGAAAGTAGTCGAATGCGCCACTTTGAGGGATGATTTTGATATCTGTGAAAAGTTGTCTTGAAGATAACTTTTTCAGACTTCTCAAAAAAGATATCGTAAAGACTACTATTTCGAGATTTCTTCACAAGCCATCGTCAAGATAACTTTTTCAGGGTTCCTTTAAAATTATCAAAAATTAATTTTTTTCTTATTTCTATCGTTTGCAAAATTTTTTAATACGTATTTTTATTTATTTACATAGTTACTGGACCGACTGTATTAAAAAAAAATTATAAAAAAACTCGATTTCATCATTTCAATTTCATCTGCCTCCACGGGGATTCGAACCTGCGACCTGCCTATCTATCCCAGTGGACACAGTAATGTTGCAGCAATGTTACGGCAATGTTACCGTTTGTAACATGTAACATTACATGGACGTTACATGTAAGTTACATGTAAGTTACAATTTCCTACTCAGCAATGTAACATTGTTACATAACAGTTATGTAACGTTATGTAACAGTTACGTAACAGTTATGTAACAGTTACGTAACAGTTACGTAACAGTTATGTAACAGTTATGTAACAGTTACGTAACAGTTATGTAATTGTGTAACGTTACTGTAACTAGAATTAATTGTTGTTAAACATGTTATAAAAAATATATAGCTCTCGCAAAATAATTTAATATGCATAGTTTACCGGCCCGAAAGAGATTCATAGAAAAAAAAAAATCTGCACGAATTGTCTGATCTAACTTTTCTCAGAGACTGGGAATCGAACCCTCGACCCTACCTACCATCCTACCTATCTACCTAACACGCTACCGATTACGCTACCGACTACTTATGAATTCTCTCTACTTGTATAATATATGAATGCTGGAGTGCCGAACAAATAATAGTAGTATAATAATGGTAGTAAAATAATAATAATAATAATAATAATAATAATAATAATAATAATAATAATAATAATAATAATAATAATATATGCATTTGAATGAGCAATAAACCATGAAAGTTCGTTTTTTTATTTGCGAATTCCAATCCCCTGATCCCTCATAAGTTATGTAAACTTTATTCCAGAATACCTGAACCCTCATAACTTACGTTACCCTTCATAACTTAATTTCAGAGCTTCTAACCTCTCATAAATTATGTAAGCCCTCAAAACATGTTTGAAAGAGCTGTGACCTCTCATAAGTTAAGTGACCTCTCATAATTTAATTTGGGGGCCTCCGACCCCTAGTGTCATGTGAACTCTCAAAACTTCATTCCAAAATACCTGACCCCTCATAACTTACGCCATCCCTCATAACTTGATTTCACGACCCCTGACCCCTCGTAGTAAAAATGTTTACAGTGTGTAACTTCTATGGTATATTGCCGCAATAGAACATATGTTACATTACCGTAATGTAACAAGGTTATATAGCAGTTATGTAACCTACATGTAACAAATGTTACATAACATGTTACTTGCACGTTATATAACAGCAACGTTACATAGGAATAACATTGTAACATTACATGTAACTTCCATGTTATATTGCCGCAATATAACATTTGCTACGTTACTGTAATGTAACAAATTTATATTGCCGCAATATAACATATGTTACATTGCTGTAATGTAACAAAGTTATATTGCAGTTATGTAACCTACATGTAACAAATGTTACATAACATTGTTACTTGCATGTTATATAACAGCAACGTTACATAGGGATAACATTGTAACATTACATGTAACTTCCATGTTACATTGCGGCAACATAACGTGTTCACTGGGATCCTACTTGAGAACCTATCACGCTACCTATTACGCTACCGACTACTTATGAATTCTATTTACTTATATGATATGTCAGTGGTGAAATCCAAGAATTTAAACGGTTCCGATATGTATCCGAACAAATATTATCACGTAGTCTATCTGAATATGCGATTTCTAATAACTTTTTAATATTCATTCCGAAGATCTCTTAAGGGGAGGTTCAACCCCCTCCCCCGCCTTTCCGCTCTCGTGAGTGCGAGAGAGATAGAGCTAAAACGTTTAACACATTTTTCGCGGAGATGACTTGATGGAATAAAAAAAGAATATAGTGGGGCCATGACCTGTGCACATTAATTACGCAGGCGACCCCACATTATCTTTTTTCATTTCATCAAGCCATCTCCGATAAAAATGCGTCAAGAATTTTTTGAGGTTATGTTGACCTTTTTACACTCTTCTTAAGTAGGTCTTATTTCAGACTTCTTCGGACTAACGTCTGCGAGATATCATACGTGTTGCTCTAGAAGTAGTCTTAAAAAAGAGTTCGCGAGGAAGTATTTCTGACTTTTGTGCTGTGTGGGAAGGATACAAAATACTAGTTTCACGTTATTTGGAAATGTCTATGTCATTTATTTTTCGTTACAAGATTTGAATTTTACAATATTTTTATTTGTATAACATGGCGAAAATAAACGCGAAAGTCGCTTTGCGGACTCGTTGGGGAGCTTGGCTCCCCAAAATACCCGCGCTTCGCGCGTTAGGATGGTCGCGCTTCGCGCTTCATATCCTTATACTCATTGTCTTAGTCAAACTATTCCGTACGGAAATATTATATTGTTTTCATTTGATTTTTCATTATTTTTGATAATATTGAGTCACATGGTTCATTCTTAATAGGGACAACTGTTCATAAAGATGATGATCAAATTTTAAGGATTATATGAGTAGGCACTCACAACTTTACAATATAAAGATCGTACATTTTGTTTTTGTGATATATTTTCAATGTTGGTTAACATGTCCTTTTGGGACGTTTTAATAGGCACTCACACCATAATTCAAACTCTCTGTTTCATTGTGAACATCGATATACAAACTTTGTTCGGTCGATTTCACGAAAACGATGGCCAACCAAGGTGAACGGTGGCAGGGGATGACACTTGGGACCGAACCCTACCCTGAAATGACGTCCCGAAATCGTTTGCATGCCTGGCAAGGTCCCCTTATAATTCGTCGTACAAAATCAGACTTCGCCTCCATGTTTTTTATTTTAACTATTGAAAGTTAATAACAAAAAAAAATTGCCCAACTCAACCAATTTTAATCGATACATATTTTTTTTTGTTAGTAAAAGTCATTCTGGGAAACCGGGGAAGAAATATATTACAATGAAGAAAAATTGTCCAGTAGTTTTAAATTGATTAAAATGTGCATCATACCACCAATTTACCACTAAGTTCATTGCGCAGAGATCTTTCAAAAAATCTACGGGGGATATCGCGGTCGGTAAAAATTAAAGGCGAACCGTCCATTTTTACCTGAATAAGTGATCGCAAATTGTCTTCCCCTTGTTGCATAGTTGTGGAGTATATGTATGTCTGGATGTTGACACAGCGATATCCAATCGATTTCAATACGTCGCCAAATTTCTAAGGTCTTATCAATTGCATTATCAAAATAGTCTATTATTGGCTATTTCAAAGCTTATTACAACTATAGAACTAACCTTGTCCGATGTCATAACCATAGTTACCAGTTTAATTAACGAAAGAGAAATCGACGCAATAGGTACTGTGCACTCAGCGAACATTTCCGGATCGTCTTGTGACTCCACAGTGGCGATAATCTGAACGTTAAAATTATCAACCCCGAATTTCGGATAATATTTTTACCCAAAAAGTTTCACACCGATGAATCGCAGACACAGTGCCAATATTCTACAGTCAACACTTTACCTGAGGTGGTATGATCACAGCTCCAATAAACCCTACCAGAGTAAGCCGGAGGAACATCTGGCATCGGCTCTGATATGGCCATAGACCTATAAAGCTGAGGTGAAATTTATTGATTTCATAGTATCGTTGCTGTAAAATATCCGACATTATTGTACGACGGTTCACCATTGCTGAGTGACGTTTTCACGGTAGAGCTTTGGCTCAGCCTCATAGCCGTACTTCGTAAAGCGGGTGAGTAAGGGGGGTTGAATTGCGTAAGAAAAAACGGTGGATGACGATGACAGGTTGATAGACATCTAAATTGGTCGTCAGAACACTGCCTGCAAAGAAAACTACTATTTCCTAACCACCAATGGGGTTGACTGCACTTATATTTTGCAGCTAATTCTTTTACCCTTTGTGTTTTCCAATATACGTATATTTAGAACCGCAATTGCCGTTGACAGTTGAATAGACGTTGAAATTTCTCGTCAGACACCTGCCAGCAGAGAAAACGGTAATGTCTTTCAACCATGGACTAGGCTGGCTTGACTTATATTTTGCCGCTTATATTCTCTCCTTTTCTGTTTTACATTGCCAGGGGTATCAAATCATCCTATGATACCACCCTGCAGTCGCTACAAGTCTATCGTACTGGATAGGCGCTTTTGTTTTATGACCACCGTTGAACAGTCGTACTGTAAAAATAACTATCGAGAAACGTATTCAACAGTGTAATGAAAATAAGTTTTTCAGACGCTGGGAATCAAGTCATTACCAAAATGTGCATAAGTATAATAAGTGTACGAAATACCTGTTCGATGAAAATCATAAAAATACGCCGTCATTTATTTGGAAATTTTCCGCTTCTTACAATGAAAAAGGTGTTGTATGTGTTTTTGTTATCGCATAATCTAAACTTTCAATAAACTTCAAATGAATTGAAAATTTTGTCACAGATACGTAATTACCCAGGTAGCAATATGATAACTCATTGTAATCCAAACGGGATCCAAAATAAGTCAAGGATAACTTTTTGGATGGCCAAAAAGATGCCTTTCGGGATCCCAAATTGATAACTTATGTCCGCCCGGCAGATAACTTTACGGGTGGCTGTTGACGCTACGTAACCTAAAAAATAAGTACACGACACATTTGTATGAAATGAGAATTTTTTAACATTATAAAAATACACTACATATATACTTAGGAATCTGCAGAAATATTTAACAATTAACGCTCAACTTTTTGCGATTACCTCATGGGCGCACGCACTATATCCGATGCCCTAAACCCGATGCCTACGAATCCCGTAGACGCATGCACATCACAATCCCATGTACCACACCCGAAGCGCAAACTTACCTCACAAATCCACGTATCCCATGGACGCATTGTTTCCATCGAGTATTTTCTCCATCAGGTATTTTTTCTATCAGGTATCTTATCCACGGGTGCTTTTTCCGTCGGGTATTTTCCGCGCAAGTATTTTTTCCTGTACTATTTTTTTCTAGATTGATGGATATCGCACCGTGTTAACTATACGTATATATTGATCTATCTTGCAAGATAGTACGATACTTGTAATTTTCCAATTTTGTCGAAACGTCCGGCCGCCGAAACATCTCGGCGTTGAAACGTCCCAGCACCAAAACGTTCCCACGCTCAAACGTTCCGGCGCGGAGACGCCGCGGTACCGGAACATCACGTAGCCGAATCGTCCCAGCGCCAAAACACCCGCGCTGAAACAACGCGGTGCCGGAACGGCACCACCGAAACGCAATGCACCCCATTATCTGTATTGTTTGGACAAATCGGAAGCGGCACTCCCAGCATTATACGAAGTCAATAACCAAAAACTTCAGAGGACCAAATGTTAATCTGATACACTGGAATCTCAGCTTAAGGAGGTTCATCTGGTACCGAGTGAGTCAAAAGAAAAATGGCAATGCTTAACCTCAAAATAAGCTGTGACTAGCGTAGTCATTGACAATGCTTAACCTTAAAATAATCAGCATTTTCGAAACTAATAAATTTATTATCAATCTCACAAGTACCTAATCGATTTTATGAAGCTCTAAAAATATTCCTTAGATACTTTTTCATAATTTCTTGAATTTTTGTCAAAATCTGTATTGTTATGATTGTGAATTGAATATTTATAGGCTGAATCCCATAAGAGCCCATGTTATTTAGGAATTACATTTCTATTTATTTCTCACGAACAAGGTATCCTCGGGTCTTGAAATTTTAACAGATGACTTTTTAGATACTAATAACTATATTCTGATTTTTTTTATCAACATCTGTATTGAAAATAGTGTACCAGATAAATCTCCTTAACGCGGACCACGAAGGGTTTGCGTGTTAAACCAGGAGACAAATATATAAATATAGTGCTCTGAACTCTACACGCTTGAAACAGTGCCGGAGTAAACACCACACATATAATGCGTCATACATATATACGTGTACACTCCTGAGTTTTTTCTCGGAACCCAGCGCGTCGAGCCCTGGCCGTCAGATTTCCGTGTTAAACTGGAAAGCAGTAAAGTGATGATGTAGTGTATTGGCAAAAAGTTCTTTAAAAAAATCTTCAAGAAAAATAATCCATTTTGACAGTTCGTTCGATCATAGCTTTTGGCGTTAACCAAACAACCTTTCAGAGGGATTTTTTGGACATATTCTTATCTTGGCAACCTTTTGCTCTAGCTAGGATTGCCATGCACCAGAATTTTTAAATGTTTGTCCGGCCAAATTAGACGGCATTTGGCCTGTCCAATTTTGATTATTTTTCTACCTCTTTGTTCAATTCTTTTTAGTCGATTAAAAAAAGGCAAAGCATTTTTTGTTTAGAATAAAGATATAAAGACTGATTCATTAATAACAAAAAACTGATGGCCGTTATGTTTTATATGCAACGCATCTGGTTTTGTTACCCGATTAAAAGATAATTGTGATTTTAACAATCCGTTAAACACGATTCTGTACCGATAATGTAACGTCAATGTAACCGAATGTAACCGAATATTAAGAGTAATGTTAACCAAATATAACATGTAACTCACATGTTCAGCCAGCTGCACACAACTCCTGTTTCGGTGGTTGTTCGTAGGCAAGGAGCTAGGTTGGCTACCGCGCAGGCTGCGGTGATGCAAAATGACGTCACTGCGTGCTTCTCTGCACGGTTACGTGCTAGATTCTGGTGAATGATCCGGTGTTATTTTCTGTGCTTGTTTCTCCGATGATTCAGATTAAAACCAATCTCAAGGCAGTATTTAGTCACATGGGGTGACAGTTGAACTGTTCAATGCGTTCCAATCATAGAGGTAGTATACATAGAGGAGGTGAGCCATAGGGCTGCCTGTAAGTGGAAGCGTGGCCCGGCAAACAGAGACAGCAAGCGTTACCTGGTAAAGCTGTCCTTGTCTTGCCGCATGCGCAATGGCAACATAGTGAAGTCAGTATAGTACCAGAGGCCAATCGTTTACTGCGCATGCGTGATCAGACAAGGAAGTCCTTACCATGAAAATATCTCTCTCTTTTCATGGAGCCACGCGTTTCTGGCTGTCTCACCTCCTCTATGTATACTATCTCTATGGTTCTAATTTTCGCATACACCTCGTGGCAGCGCGCTGGAACCTACTTGGCAACAAGCATCGAGTGAAACCAACGGTACGAGAAAGCCACCACATCTCCCAGCACTGAACCAATCTTTCCACCAAGTAGCGAAATCCGGCACACAATCGAGGAGCAAAACAGACGTCGTGTGCAGCGGGCTGTCGTCATTATTTCCCACTTAGCTCTACCAATCCACCAGACGGTAATTGTAACGGTCAATGATTAGCTTTTCCGACCGGTTGGATTTAGCAGTATAAACACGATCGAATCGACGTCGGAAGGCGGTATGAACATGGTCGGATCGACGTCCAAAGGCGGTATGGACACGGCTAGATCGACGTCAGAAGGCGGTTTGGTGGCGGTCGATCCGACCGTGTCCATTCATCGTACCGCCACCATTTTGAATTTTGGACCGAGAAACATTTTTTTTCTAACGTCCCTTTTTGAACCCTAAAAGTTTCATTGCACTCAAATTTTTATCGGAGCAGTATTTTTCGGGATAAATCAGATGTGAGATTTAAATGGGACACCCTGTATATTACGTTACATGCATGTCATGTAATGGTTGAAAATATTACTTACGAAACTGAAATACAGATACGGTTCATAACATTTACCTTACCTGTCGTAACATGACGGTTACACGTTTTGGTCGTGCAACTATAAATTAAAAACGGTGCATAATAACATAATACATATTGTAACGGGATGGCCTGGGGCCTGCCACGATCTCGCACTTCCCCCGAGATCCGTTAGGTGGCGTAGGTCAGCGCGCGCTCTCGCGCAAGCGAACACCGAAAAGTTTGAGTGTATTACCAGCATCGGGGTCCTCAATTAACATTAAATTGTTGAAACATTACCCGCGCTCTGTGATCGCACAGTCCTATGAACTAAAGACTACATCGTTTATTAGATCAAGTTAAGCTTTCGCTTAAGGTGGTAGTCCAATGTTTTTTAAAATAACAAAATAAAATGCGATTGTCTTGAAATTTTTACATGTTGTCATTTGTATCTTGAAGAGTACAAAAAAATTTTGTTTGCTCAATTTTACATGAATTTGTTTATGATTTTGTACGTCAAAGTGGAGTCCTCGAAAAAGAGGTGACTTGTTTCGGGGAAGCACACAGCCTTCCGTAGTCATCTGAAACGAAAAATCCAAAGAGATTATTATTTTGTAGACTTTAATTCTAATAAACTAACCTACAATAATATGCATATTATAAAAAAAAAACGAAATGGCGGACTCGTGAACAAAAAGGTCTTCGAAGTCGATTTTTGTTTGATACATTGTAGAAAAAAATTCATTTATTATAAAAAATTAAATGATTTGAAGGTTAGGTATTTAGCTATGATATGAATATTTAGCAAAATCGGTTTAATAGTTTTTAGTCAGTGCTTCCCCGAAATTTCAAAAACGTAGTTTCGAAAAAAACGTCTTTCAAGTTTTGACAATAGATATTGTATAAAAATATTATAAGTCCTTACATTGATCAGCTATGCCTGGTGCGTAGAGCAATCCTTCCGTTTCCTCAAAGTTATCTGAAAGCTCTTTTAATTTCTCCGAGAGATTTATAGTTTCTGGTGATTGTCAAACCGTAGTATTAGTCATTTTTAACAATAACTTATTAGTTAATTGCGCTCTTCTTTTGGCTATAAGTTTTAAAGTATAATTTTTAAAGTATATTCTTAAGATATTTTCCTTGCAAAAAATAAACCCAAATTCTTAAATATTTGAAAAAATTCAAATTTATCCAAATATCGAAACGTTTAAATGTATAGTGTGAAGATAATATGTGTGCCACAAACGTGTTACTTCCATGTTACATAGTAGTTACGTTACGTAAGTTTAACGTGGGTTAAGTTAGTTGTAACTTCCCTGTTACATTGCTCTAATGTAACGTGTTTACTGGGTGGTTATTGCGCTCTCGCCATCGATTTTTGGCGATTTTAAAAGTTTTCTAGAGCCGCTAAAATTGAAGATATCGAGATGATATCTTCAATTTGTCGTGTCTTCGTCGATCGGACGAGATGACACGTCCGATCGACTTAAAAAAAGGATTCCTGATCGGATTAAGGACATCGGTGTTATAACCCTTCGAAGTATCGATTTTTCGTTTTTATCTGGTCGAATCTGACCAAAATGGTTCTTGGCACTTTTAAGCATGATTCGCGAGGAATTTATTGATCACAAATAGCATATTCGCGTGCCTGGAAAATTTCTGATCTATAACACACGCTATGAACTTTTGAATGATGGAAAAAAATTGTTACCATCTAGCAGGATCACGAATCAACCGAAGTCGATTTGCAAATAGACAGGCCTCATGAGAGAAAAAAAAAGTATTTTTTGTTCCATTCATCTTTATAAACATCTTAAAGGCGATATTTATGGGAAAGCGACCGCTGATCACGAATATCCAATTTAAAAAAAAAATCACGACAAATAAGCGAAAAGACTGTTTTTATGCAACTGTTGGATAAGGCTAAAGAAATGGGAAGTCAGGGAAAACGAGATGCAACAGTATTCTCCTCAGTATATCATTAAGATATGAGCCAAATTAAGCCCGCAACGAAAAAGACGAGAATTTTATTATTTTTCTAATTGTTCTCTTTTGTAAGCTTTTCCCTTACGGTATAAAATTGTTAGAAATTCAAAATGGTATAGAAAGTAAGAGCGTTAGGAAAGTCAATGGACACCGAGACATTAATATATGAATGCAGAAGGTCGAAAAAACTGAAACATAATTACTTGGATTAATGTTAAAGGGACAATGCTTTCTTTAAGCATTAAGAAGAATGTATAAAAACTTTTTGTGTGGTGGGGTTCACCACTCTGCAGACGGGGTTCGTGAAATGTTCAAGTGCAAAATTTCATCATTCACCACAAGGAATACTTTTTGATTGGTTTCATTTCGATCATTCAAAGCCTTTTGGATAAAACTGCGAAACCACCCCTTATCGGGCCTATTTATAAAAGGCTAATTTTAACCCCTAAAATCAATTTTGGTTCAATTTAAAAAAAGACGTAGGGGGAAGTCCCTCAGTACCGGACACTTAAGGTTATTCATTAATAAAACTATTATATATATAAGAACTTCGATTTCTTATATTTTTTTAACAAACTTTGGAGTATTCTTTGGTGTGTTAATGATAGTACGTAAAACTAAGAAAAATATGTTTTTGAATTTAATAGTTAAAATGGTAGAGTCCGAAAAGTGGCACCTAGTACCAGACACTATGAATATTATTTGAAACAATGGATTAAAAGTGGTTAAATTTTGCAATGATCGCAAATATATTCATCGGAACACTCCGGAATACCTGTGCACGCCTTATGAGCTCATTGCTTACAATTGGCGCACTGGATCCAGTCATTATTGTCATCGGGGCTTTTTTCATATTTTTCTCGGGCCATTTTCCTTTTGTCATTATTTTTAACTGGTTTGTCATAGTGAAATACCACCACAACAAAAACAACATGTTTTACATAAATATTCCAATAACGAACAAAAATGGCGTCCGGTACTGGAGAAAAATCGAGTGTCCGGTATCAGGAACTCAACATGCAAGATTAAATAACAAAACGCGTTGCCATTTGACAAACATTTGGAAATTTAACCATCATTATTTGAAAGAATACGTATCAGAAAGCATCCCAAGATAAATAACGCCCCGCAAAACCCCTATTTTTTAAACAATGAATGTGTAAAAATTACGGCTGACACGAAATATTAATCGCCTCCAACGAAAATCAACTCTCGACAACACGCACATGCGCACTGCGGCTAGCTCTCTAGCACCACCGTCACCACTGTGGTCACTGTTCGAACTACGCACGAGAACTATTGTCATAGCTCTCTAGTTTGGCTTATATCAACAGTGTCCGGCGTTAGGGGACTCTTACCTCTACTCTTCATTTGTTAACGAACTGCAAAATATGTATTTCAACGACCATAAAATTGGAGAGGGATTTAAATTGGGGAGTTAAATTGTATACAACTAACAAATGTAGAACATTTATCCATTCCAAGTAACAGATAGTGACAAATTGAGGTTTGTTTATCAACAGTGATTAGCTGCGATGAAATAAATGATTGATCCAGGAATTTACTGTATTGATCGCATAACCGTGAAGTAAGACGCGGATGTCTTCAGAATCTTTGACAAATAAGAAACAACATTTGTATTTTTATTCTCTTTAATGACTCCCAGATCGTCGTGACTTGTACTTGTACGACGGAGTTGGATGACACTTACCCTAACGAAGTTCTCCAATGACACCACCATGAGTTTACCTGCCGTTATCTGGCAAGGTACACGAGTCCTCATTATTATGAGATTCAGAAGTTTTTGAGTGGCCAGCGATGTTTTGTACCAGTCAGCTTGAAATCTGAAAACCACTCGTTAATTTTTATCTATCCTTTATTCTGTTGTTGGGCATTCAACCATCAATGGCTCATACACGTACATGTATTCACCAATTTTTTGACTATGATCCAGCAGCCTTTGCGAGAACAAACAGTAAAGGAACAGATCAATGATCAAAATAATTTCATATGCCACGTAACGTACTGCCCATATTGGATTTATGTTCATCAACAACACAGTCTGAATAGTAATGAGAAAAAGAATGCATCAACGTCTTTCAATCATTTTCATTAGTATAGAGAGGGGCTTCCTTTAAAACAGGTAAGGGAAATTTTATTATCGGAAGAAACTACGGAAGAATAATGACACCTGAAGGCTGCCGTAACTGATCGTAAATATGGCTACTGCGAAGGCCGTGAACAGATTCCAAGTTAAGGTTGCCGCGATTGTTTCGCTGAACCTGCGCAAATATTCATTTATTAAGCAATGGACAATTGGTTAAAATCAACAAACATAACTCACTCAATGACATCTCTGTGTTTTCTAATGCAAACGATCAACTTTTGAAACGTAGGATCCATCTTAGGGTGAGAATGATTCACGTTCTCCTCGGTTTTGTCATTGGCAATGCGTTGCAGCTGATGACTGTAAATGCTTGAATGGAACTTGACAGTAACATTACCCGTTCCATATAGGTATAATTTCTTTGCTGTCATACCCAACCACTGCAAACATTCCGCAAGCATGCTGGATTTCTATCATGAGTATCGTATCCATAGCGATGATAATGATACAGACAAGCATTAGACCGATGTACTCGGTGGTGAGTATGTAGTAGAAATAAGTGTCAAGATCGACACCGTAATAGTCAACTGGAAACATTAATGTTTTTGGTAGCGTTTCGTTGGTGAGTTTCATAAATTCCTGAATTCTGGGTACGATTGGTCGAATCCCATACAGCATCACCGTAAAGTATACTCCAACTAAAATAAAGAATAGCGTGATGGACGTATTTTTCCATGGAATTTGACCTACATTGAAAGAATCATGTTCACGCTTCGAAATCATTATCTTTCATGACAGAGTTCCTGGCAGTATCAATTCCAGGCACAGAACCCTACACTTCCCTGAAAGGACATCCCGAAATCAATTGCATGCCTGGGCAAGACCCCCTCGTAATTCGTGTTACGAAATCCGACTTTGACTCCATGCTTTTTTATGTTAACCATTGAAAGTTGATCGCAAGAAAAAATTGTGCAACTCAACCAATTTCAATCGATACATATTGTTTTTGTTAGTAAAAGTCATTCAGAAAAATCGAGGAAGAAATACACTACATTGAAGAAATATTTTTCAATTCTTTTAGACTGATTAAAATGTGCATTATATCACAAATTTACCACCAGGTCCGTTGCATTGCGATCTTTCCAAAAATCTACGGGTGATATCACGATCGTTAAAATTAACGGTGAGCCATCCGTTTTTACCTGAAAAAGTGATCGCAAATCTCCTTCCCCTTGCTGCATAGTTGTGGAGTATTTGTATCTCTGGATATTGAGCAAGCCATATCCAATCGATTTCAATACGTCGCCAAATTTCGAACGTCTGTATATCAATTGCATTATCAAAATGGTCTATTATTGGCTGTTTCTCTACTTATTGCAGCTATAGAACTAACCTTGTCCGAAGTCAAAAGCATAGCTAACCCTTTGATAGACGACAACAAAATCGAAACAATAGGCACTGTACACTCAGCGAACATTTCCAGATCGTTCCGAGACTCCACCGTGGCGATAATCTGATCGTTAAAATGATCAACCTTAAATTCCCGATATTATTTTTACGCGAAAAATTGCACACTAAGAAAATCGCAGGCAACGTGCCAAGATTCTACAGTCAGCTTTTCACCTGAGGTGGTATGATCACAGCTCCAAGAAACAATGCCAGAGTGATCCGGAGGAACTTCTGGCGTCGACTCTGAAATGGCCAGAAACCTATCAAGCTGAGGTGAAATTGATTGATTTTATAGTATCGCTGCTGTGAAATATCCGACATTATTGTACGACGGTCTGCTATTGCTGAGTGATGCTTTCACGATACCGCTTTGTCTCAGCCTCATAGCCGTTATAGCTAGAGCGGTCGAGGAAGGAGGGTTGAATTGCGTAAGAAAAAACCGCGGATGTCGGTGACAGGTGGGTAGACATCTAAATTGCTCGTCCGAACACTGTCTGCAAAGGAAATTATTATTTCCTCATCATCGATCGGGTTGACTGCACTCATATTTTGCAGCTTATTCTTTTTCCCTTTATCTTTTGCATTTTCCGTATATTAAAAACCGCAATTGCCGTTGACAGTTGAATAGATGTTGAAATTGCTCGACAGATCACTGTCTGTAGAAAAAAGCGTAATGTCTTTTAACCATGCACTAGGCTGTAATATTTTGCAGCTTATATTTTCACCCTTCCTGTTTTACATGATCGGGTGTATAATTTTATCCGATGATACCACCCGGCAGTCGCTTCAAGTCTGTCCTACTGAACAGTCTGTTTTGTTTTAAGAACACCGTTGAACAGTCATATTTTAAAAATAACTATCGAAAACTGATTCACCGGCGTAATAAAAATAAGTCGTTCGGACGCTGGAAAACAAGCCATTACCAAAAAGTTCATTAGCGTAACAAGTGTACAAAATACCTCTTCGATGAAAATCATAAAAATACGTGATTGATTTTGATATTTTTCGCCTGTCATAATCCAAGAGGGAAGTATAGTTTCTTGTTATCGCATAATCTAAGCCAAATTTGACGTGCAAAAAGTTCTACGATTAAATTTTGTGAGAATCGGAGATCTGAACGGGTTTCCTCAAACAAAAAATATTGACTATTTTTGTTTTTACTATTCATAATTTGTACTGATTGTTTTTGTTCCTGATATCATTTTTTTTATTTGATTAGAAAATGTCGAAGCATGCTGCGTTTTCAAATATAAAAAAGACTGATTCATTAATATGAAGAAATTAATAGACGTTATGATTTGATGACAAAATGATTTTCTAACCTTGTTAAAGGTAGTGAAGTAATAATTTTTATTAGGTTTATAGTAATGATCAATGACTACCGAAGGTAATTATTAGAAATTACTTGAGAAATAATTTATTCTGTTAAGTATAAAAGATTGAGACTCTTATAGTGTTGATTAGAGGAGACTGATCACTAGGAATTCAATGATTATTAACAAATTGTATAACATTTCATAGTGTTGATTATTGATTGAAGGAGACGTATTATGAAAAACATTGCGAATACATCACCTTTATTTTAGAATTGAAGCATACAATTTTCGTTATTTTAGGGTATCTGACCTTGATACTCAAAAGTCGGGGCAAATTAACGGGCTGGTCAGTCCGGCTTCTCGATTTTAAGACCTGGCAACTCTAGCTATCGTGGATTTGTGAAACTGTTGTTTTGTGGTTTGGGAAGAATAATGGAAATGGGAAGAAGAGATCCTGCACAACTTCACGAATAGATCGACATATCATCTAGGTTTGATTGATGCAGTAATATATACACATTCGGCATTAACAATTATTTGCGTACAATTTGATATCCTTAGATATGCTGCGACTAGCCCGATAGCGGCGATAAGAAATTGTTAATAATTATTTAATCGCAGCGTCCCCTCGCGAATTTAGTTAATATATATTCTAGAAACGTCTATCTATCATCCTGCAATGTTCCAAATCCTAAAAAAATTGCGGCTACAAGCCACCGCCTTAGATGTGCTGCGTGCACCACCCGGGCATTCACCCCCCTTATCAACTGCTATTGTTCCCCCTCTCCTACCTCTTGCATCGCCTTCTTCAGCTCCCTACTTCGTCATATTTCCGTCTAGAATTCCTCTTGCTTCTTCTTTGAGGCTTTTTTTTACGCATCTGTTATAATCCATCCTCATGATCCATCCTCCAAAATATACCTCGCTGCTCGATTCCAGATTTGTATTCCTATCATTCTGCTCCCAGATTCCACTCTCCAGATATATTCTGGCGTGTTTCTGCTGCGTCCCATAGACATTTCGACAAATTACGGCTCAGTGCAGCATTCCACTCTTGACTACCGTGTTCATTAAGTACAGTCTTCTTTTTAGACTATTTATCCTCTTTGATCTTTCTGTTGATCTTCTCTCTAGCATACCCTAGCGGATTGGGTGACGATGTTTTCACCCTGAAAAACCACTGAATCACGGTGATTTTTTACGGTGACAAAGTGCCCACAAAATCACCGAGATCTTGGTGATTTTAAGGTGATTCCACGGTGATTCTCACGGTGATTGTCACCGTCACAAAATCACCGTGACAATCACCGTGGAATCACGTTGGAATCACCTTAAAATCACCAAGATCTCGGTGATTTTGTGGGCACTTTGTCACCGTAAAAAATCACCGTGATTCAGTGGTTTTTCAGGGTGAAAACATCGTCACCCAATCCGCTAGGGCACCGCAGGAACCACGGTCCTGTGTCGAGCGTGGTCGTTTCATAACCACGGTCGTGCATTTAGGTCTGGAACCTCTTATGGGGAGGGGGGGGGGGTGACTCACTTAGTGCGGCAAATTTTGAGTAGTTTCAGGGGGGCCATTACGATTCCCAGATTGAGTGAAAATGACGAAATTGAGCGACTCACCCTATTACGGTCGGTTTCACTTTGTGAAAAGACGAGATTATTCATGTGAGAGTGAGCTCAACAAAAAATTTCATGCCAAAAGCGCCAATCCCATATAGCGTCATCGTAAAGTATACTCCAACTAAAATAAAGAATAGTGCGATCAACGTATTTCTATGGAATTTTACCGCCATTGAAACAACCATTTTCATGCTTCCAAACCGTTATCTTTGATAACAGAGTGTTTGGAAATAAAAATTTCAATTTAATTTCGACGTTCAAGATAACCCTAGTGGATGAAGTCACCACTGAATCACGGTGATTTTTTACGGTGACAAAGTGCCCACAAAATCACCGAGATCTTGGTGATTTTAAGGTGATTCCACGGTGATTCTCACGGTGATTGTCACCGTCACAAAATCACCGTGACAATCACCGTGGAATCACGTTGGAATCACCTCAAAATCACCAAGATCTCGGTGATTTTGTGGGCACTTTGTCACCGTAAAAAATCACCGTGATTCAGTGGTTTTTCAGGGTGAAAACATCGTCACCCAATCCGCTAGGGTTGTCATAAAGACCTCCAAAAAGGATGAAAAAGGTCGACAAACAGTCAACTTAATGACATCCGAAAGATGTCTCATTTGGGTTATGTATGAGAAGCGTATATATTTCATGCAAATGTGTCGTGTACTTATTTTTTGAGGTTACGTCGCGTCAACGATTCCCGGCATTTTTCACTTATTATTTCGTCGTTCAGGTGGAATAACCGGTACGTAAAATTCAATAGATCTATCGAATTTTACCTCCCGGTTATTCTACTTGAACGAAGAAATAATAAACGAAAAATGCCGGGAATCGTTGACGCTACGTAACCTAAAAAAATAGGTACACGACACATTTGTATGAAATGAGAATTTTTTAACATTATAAAAAAACATTACATATATACTTAGGAACCTGCAGAAATATTTAACAATCAACGAACAACCTTTTGCAATTACATATCCAAAATATAAATTTTGGCACACACGGAGTGTATTAATAATAACAAAGCTCGCCACTTGTCTAAAGTGATCTGTTAAATGTCACCTTTTCGATGACATTTGGATTAGGCTATTGGATGACAACTTCGAGACTACGCATTGCTAACCTCCAAAATGCCAACATTAAGAATGCGCCAAAAGATATCCTTTGGACGACTTTTTAACACATACATTAGTTAGCAATAAATTGACAACTTTTCGATATCTTCAAATAGTCATCTTTTGGACTCCACAATAAGATATCATTTTGATTAGTCGTTTCGATAACCTTAAAAAGCCATCTTTAAGGCAACCATAAATTGATATCCAATTACAAGTGACTTCTAGTTATCTTGTAGTCATATCCAAAAGGCAACCTAAAAACGATAACTTTTAGGTATCATTTTGACATGTGTGTTACCTGGGCGATAAGGTCCGGTGTATTACCAGCATCGGGGTCCTCAATTAACAATCAATTGTTGGAATATTTACCTGTGCTCTGTGGTCGCGCAGTACTATGGACTTAAAACTACATATTTTTATTTTATGCAATAATTCAAATGATAAAGTTTCCATTGCAGGTAATATTCCTGAAATATTGAATATCCAATACAAGTGATATTGCTGGAATATTGCTTATTGATTGGATGCAATATTTCTAGAATATTGCGGAACATTGCAGCAATATTTCACTCGTCAGACATAGCAAGATTGCAGCAATGTTTTTTGCAATATTACAATGTTGTCGTGCAACATTTCAGCAACATAATTGCAGAATATTGTGTGCTGTAGCTGTAAGGGACAGGTTAACCAACATTCAAAATATATTCGATCACAAAGGAATAAATCAAGACAATTAATGATCAAGAATGCAAAGCGCGAAGCGCGACGACAACCACGCGCGATTCGCGTACTTGTTTATTGTTTCTATTAACTTCTATTATTTTTTTATATGAGGGAATGAAAAAATTATCGCTCTGTCGATTCAATAAGAATGCAAAACACTAGTTTCACATTATGTGGGAAAGTGTATATCATATATTGTTCGTTATAAGATTGAATTTTTACAAAATTTATAATTGCATAGAATTGCGAAAATAAAAAACGAATTATCAGTTGTACCTACAATAGATGGGAGAGATTGAACTACAAAAGAAAATTAATTCACCACGCCGAACCCGGCGTCGGTCCCTATGGACCAACAGTGGACTTTTCCACGTGCTGTTTCGAAATGCTCGCTTGGTGCTAACTGAATGAAAGGGACAGCAACATCGGCTTAGAGCCCAACGCGTTAAACAAAGGAATATAAGGACAATTTAAAAAAAAAATCGTCCACTGTCTCGCCAAAGTCTTGCACATGCGAATTGAAACGACAGGTCTCGAAAATCCCATTTTTTTTCGATTAAAATAATTCGTGAAATCAGTCAACACTCCGTCTAGCGTTTTCGACTCTGTGTCTGGTAGAATCTGAGTTAATATTTCTTCACTTTTTTTTCTCATGGAGTAGCATAGAATGTCAATTTCTATGATATCGGGCTTGGCCCCGATGCCTGAGACGTTCAGGTATCGTTAGAACCGTTTCATCCACAGTTTCCATTGCATACACACATTATGATACACGTTTTGATAATGCAACTATATCGTCACAACGGTACATAATACATATAGTATAATGTAAAGCTAACAAGTGTGAAATAAACATGTTACTTCTATGTTACATAGTGGCTACGTTACATAAGTTTAACATGTTGCATTGCTGTAATGTAATGTGTTTACTGGGTGGTTGTTGCACTTACCGTCAATTTTTGGCGATTTTAAAAATCCTCTGGAGCTGCAAAAATTCAACATGTCGAGATTATCCTTGAGCCATTCGATTCAAACAAAGAAATCCCCGATTGGATAGAGGAGATCAATGTTATAGCTCTTTGAAGTATCGGTTTTTCGATTTTATTCGGTCGAATCTGACGAAACTGGTTCTTGGAACTTTTAAGCATGATTTGCGAGGAATTTATGGATCGCAAATAGCATATTCGTGTTGCCCGGAAAATTTCTAATCAATAACACACACTATAAACGTGTGAATGATGGAAAACAAAATTGCGACCACCTCCAGGGGTCACGGATCAGCCGAAGTCGATTTGCAAATGAATAGGCCGAATGAGAGAAAAAAAAGTATTTTTGGTTCGATTCATCTTTATAAATCTTAATAGCTATAAACTGCATTGTCCTCAGGATATCATCAGGATGAGCCAAATTATGCTCGCAACGAAAAAGGAGAGAATTTTATTATTTTTTAAATTCCTTCATTTTCCAAACTTTTCCCTTACGGTATGAAATTGTGAGGAATTCAAAATATTATAGAGATGAAAAGCGCGCGCGGTAAATAAATGGACACCGAGACATTAGTATATAAATGCAGGAGGTTGAAATTGAAATAGTGCGAAGAAACTGAAACATAATTACTAGGAATAATGTTGAAGGGAGAATATTTTTCCAAGCATTAAGAAGAATGTATTAGAGCTATGAAACAACTAATAGAACTAAAGTTTTATCAAATTTATATCAAAAACAAACTTTTTGTGTGGTGTTTCACCACTTTACAGACGGGATTCGTGAAATGTTCAAGTGCCAGATTTCATCATTCACCACAGGAAACACTTTTTAATTGGTTTCATTTCGATTGGTCAAAGCCTTTTGGATAAAACTGCGAAACCACCGCTAATCGGGCCTATTTATAAGAGGCTAATTCCAACCCCTAAAATCAATTTTGGTTTGATTTAAAAAAAAGGCGTGCTCTTCATTTTTCAACGAACTACAAAATATGTATTTCAAGGACCATAAAATTGGTGAAGGACTTCTCAACATTTCTTTATTAGTTAAGTCGTATACAACTAACAAATGTAGAACATTTATCCATTCCAAGTGACAGATTGAGTGACAAATTGAGGTTCGTTTATCAACACTTATAAGCTGCGATGAAACAAATTATTGATCCAGGAATCTACTGTATTGATCGCATAACCGTGAAGTAAGACACGGATGTCTTCAGCATCTTTGACAAATAAGAAATAACATTTGTGTTTTTATTCTCTTTAATGACTCCCAGATCGTCGTGACTTGTATTTATACGACGGAATTGGATGACACTTACCCTAACGAAGTTCTCCAATGTCACCACCATGAGTTTACCTGCCGTTATCTGGCAAGGTACACGAGTTCTCATTATTATTAGATTCAGAAGTTTTTGAGTGGCCAACGATGTTTTGTACCAGTCAGCTTGAAATCTGAAAACCAATCGTTAATTTTTATCTATCCTTTATTACTCTGTTGTTGGGAATTTAACCATCAATAGCTCATACACATACATGTATTCACCAATTTGTTGACTATGATCCAACATCCTTTGCGAGAACAAACAGTAAAGGAACAGATCAACGATCAAAATAATTCCATATGCCACGTAACGTACGGCCCATATTGGATTTATGTTCATCAACAACACAGTCTGAATAGTTATGAGAAAAAGATTGGGTCAACGTTTTTCAATAATTTCCACTGGTATAGACAGGGACTTCCATTAGAACAGGTAACCGAAATTTCATCATCGAAAAAAACTATGGAAGCATAATGACACCTGAAGGCTACCGTAACTGATCGCAAATATGACTACTGCGAAGACCATGAATAGATACCAAGTCAAGGTTGCCTCGATTATTTCACTGAATCTGCGCAAATCTTCAGTTATTAAACGATGGACTGCTTAAAATGAACAGACATAACTCACTCAATGACATCTTGGTGTTTTCTGATGCAAACGATCAAGTTTTGAAACATAGGATCCAACTTAGGGTGAGAATGATTCACGTATTCCTCAGTTTTGTCATTGGCAATGCGTTGCAGCTGATGACTGTAAATGCTTGAATGAAACTTGACAGTATAATTGCCCATCCGCATATCGATATAACTTCTTCCCTGACATACCCAACCACTGCAAACATTCCGCAAGCATGCTGGATTTCTATCATAAGCATCGTATCCATAGCGATGATAATGATGCAGACAAGCATTAGACCGATGTACTCGGTGGTGAGTATGTGGTAGAAATAAGTGTCAAGATCAACACCGTAATAGTCAACTGGAAACATTAATGTTTTCGGTAGCGTTTCGTTGGTGAGTTTCATGAATTCCAGAAACCTGGGTACGATTGGTCGAATCCCATATAGCATCACCGTAAAGTATACTCCAACTAAAATAAAGAATGGCGTGATGAACGTATTTTTCCATAGAATTTGACCTACATTGAAAGAATCATTTTCACGCTTCGAAATCATTATCTTTCACGACAGAGTTCCTGGCAGTATAAATTTCAGGCACAGAACTGTGACAGGGGGTGACACTTGGGACCGAACCCTACACTACCCCTAAGGGACGTCCCGGAATCAATTGCATGCCTGGCAAGTCCCCCTCGTAATTCGTGTTACGAAATCCGACTTTGACTCCATGCTTTTTTATGTTGACCATTGAAAGTTGATCGCAAGAAAAAATTGTGCAACTCAACCAATTTCAATCGATACATATTGTTTTTGTTAGTAAAAGTCATTCAGAAAAATCGAGGAAGAAATACACTACATTGAAGAAATATTTTTCAATTCTTTTACTAGACTGATTAAAATGTGCATTATATCACAAATTTACCACCAGGTCCGATGCATTGCGATCTTTCCAAAAATCTACGGGTGATATCACGATCGTTAAAATTAACGGTGAGCCATCCGTTTTTACCTGAATAAGTGACCGCAAATCTCCTTCCCCTTGCTGCATAGTTGTGGAGTATTTGTATCTCTGGATATTGAGCAAGCCATATCCAATCGATTTCAATACGTCGCCAAATTTCGAACGTCTGTATATCAATTGCATTATCAAAATGGTCTATTATTGGCTGTTTCTCTACTTATTGCAGCTATAGAACTAACCTTGTCCGAAGTCAAAATCATAGCTAACCCTTTGATAGACGACAACAAAATCGAAACAATAGGCACTGTACACTCAGCGAACATTTCCAGATTGTTCCGAGACTCCACCGTGGCGATAATCTGATCGTTGAAATGATCAACCTCAAATTCCCGATATTATTTTTACACAAAAAATTGCACACCGATAAAATCGCAGACATCGTGGCAAGATTCTAGGATCAGCTCTTTACCTGAGGTGGTATGAGCACAGCTCCAATAAACAATACCAGAGTGATCCGGAGGAATTTCTGGCGTCGACTCTGATATGGCCATAGACCTATCAAGCTAAGGTGAAATCGATTGATGTTATAGTATCGGTGCTGTAAAATATCCGACATTACTGTACGACGGTCTGCTATTGTTGAGTGACGCTTTCACCATACCGCTTTGTCTCACCCTCATAGCCATTATAGCTAAATCGGAGGAGGAAGGGGGGTTGAATTGCGTAAGAAAAAACCTTGGATGATGATGACAGGTGGGTAGACATCTAAATTGCTCGTCCGAACACTGTCTGCAAAGGAAACTACTATTTCCTCATCATCGATCGGGTTGACTGCACTCATATTTCGCAGCTTATTCTTTTTCCCTTTGTCTTTTGCATTTTCCGTATATTAAAAACCGCAATTGCCGTTGACAGTTGAATAGATATTGAAATTGCTCGTCAGATCACTGTCTGTAGAAAAAAGCGTAATGTCTTTTAACCATGGACTAGGCTGTAATATTTTGCAGCTTATATTTTCACCCTTCCTGTTTTACATGATCGGGTGTAAAATTTTATCCGATGATACCACTCTGCAGTCGCTTCAAGTCTATCCTACTGAATAGACTCTTTTGTTTTATGAACACCGTTGAACAGTCATATTTTGAGAATAACTATCGAAAAACTGATTCACCGGCGTAATAAAAATAAGTCGTTCAGACGCTGGAAAACAAGTCATTACCAAAAAGTTAATCAGCGTAACAAGTGTACAAAATACCTCTTCGATGAAAATCATAAAAATACGTGATTGATTTTGATATTTTTCGCCTGTCATAATCCAAGAGGGAAGTATAGTTTCTTGTTATCGCATAATCTAAGCCAAATTTGACGTGCAAAAAGTTCTACGATTAAATTTTGTGAGAATCGGAGATCTGAACGGGTTTCCTCAAACAAAAAATATTGACTATTTTTGTTTTTACTGTTCATAATTCGTACTGATTGTTTTTGTTCCTGATATCATTTTTTTATTTGATTAGAAAATGCTGCAAATGCTGAAAATGCTGAAAATGAAAATGCTGCTGTCGAAGCATGCTGCGTTTGCAAATATAAAAAAGACTGATTCATTAATATGAAGAAATTAATAGACGTTATGATTTGATGACAAAAAGATTTTCTGTTAAGTATAAAAGATTGAGACTCTTATAGTGTTGATTAGAGGAGACTGATCGCTAGGAATTCAATGATTATTAAAAAATTGTATAAAATTTCATAGTGTTGATTATCGATTGAAGGAGACTTATTATGAAAAAAATTGTGAATACATCACTTTTATTTTAGAATTGAAGCATACAATTTTCGGTTCTTCAGGGTATCTGACCTTGATACTCAAAAGTCGGGGCAAATTAACGGGCTGGTCAGTCCGGCTTCTCGATTTTAAGACCTGGCAACTCTAGCTATCGTGGATTTGTGAAACTGTTGTTTTGTGGTTTGGGAAGAATAATGGAAATGGGAAGAAGAGATCCCGCACAACTTCACGAATAGATCGACATATGATCTAGGTTTGATTGATGCAGTAATATATACACATTCGGCATTAACAATTATTTGCGTACAATTTGATATCCTTAGATATGCTGCGACTAGCCCGATAGCGGCGATAAGAAATTGTTAATAATTATTTAATCGCAGCGTCCCCTCGCGAATTTAGTTAATATATATTCTAGAAACGTCTATCTATCATCCTGCAATGTTCCAAATCCTAAAAAAATTGCGGCTACAAGCCACCGCCTTAGATGTGCTGCGTGCACCACCCGGGCATTCACCCCCCTTATCAACTGCTATTGTTCCCCCTCTCCTACCGCTTGCATCGCCTTCTTCAGCTCCCTACTTTGTCATATTTCCGTCTAGAATTCTTCTTGCTTCTTCTTTGAGGCTTTTTTTTACGCATCTGTTATAATCCATCCTCATGACTTCCAAAATATACCTCGCTGCTCGATTCCAGATTTGTATTCCTATCATTCTGCTCCCTGATTCCACTCTCCAGATATATTCTGGCGTGTTTCTGCTGCGTCCCATAGACATTTCGACAAATTACGGCTCAGTGCAGCATTCCACTCTTGACTACCGTGTTCATTAAGTACAGTCTTCTTTTTAGACTATTTATCCTCTTTGATCTTTCTGTTGATCTTCTCTCTAGCATATCGAACGACCGCGTGAAACCACCTTAAAACCACTACAAAAACGACGGTGGTTTTGTGCAAAATGTATACCGTCGGAACCACCGCAGGAACCACGGTCCTGTTTCGAGCGTGGTCGTTTCATAACCACGGTCGTGCAGTTAGGTCTGGAACCTCTTATGGGGAGGGGGGGGGGGGGGGTGACCCACTTAGTGCGGCAAATTCTGAGTAGTTTCAGGGGGGCTATTACGATTCTCAGATTGAGTGAAAATGACGAAATTGAGCGACTCACCCTATTACGGTCGGTTTCACTTTGTGAAAAGACGAGATTATTCATGTGAGAGTGAGCTCAACAAAAAATTTCATGCCAAAAGCGCCAATCCCATATAGCGTCATCGTAAAGTATACCCCAACTAAAATAAAGAATAGTGCGATCAACGTATTTCTATGGAATTTTACCTCCATTGAAACAATCATTTTCATGCTTCCAAACCGTTATCTTTGATAACAGAGTGTTTGGAAATAAAAATTTCAATTTAATTTCGACGTTCAAGATAACCCTAGTGGATGAAGTCACCACTGAATCACGGTGATTTTTTACGGTGACAAAGTGCCCACAAAATCACCGAGATCTTGGTGATTTTAAGGTGATTCCACGGTGATTCTCACGGTGATTGTCACCGTCACAAAATCACCGTGACAATCACCGTGGAATCACGTTGGAATCACCTTAAAATCACCAAGATCTCGGTGATTTTGTGGGCACTTTGTCACCGTAAAAAATCACCGTGATTCAGTGGTTTTTCAGGGTGAAAACATCGTCACCCAATCCGCTAGGGAAGCCATTATTAATTCCGCATTGCAAATGAGGAAAGTATAAAAAAGCAATCAGTTCACCTAATTATATCGATAGAATGTTCGGTGTCAAATAATATTTTACAATGGACAATGTCAACAATGTAGAAAGGTACCCTAGTGGATTTGTGAAACCAAATAAAAACGCAAATACAACTGGTAACTGTGGCAAGGAATTGAACTCCAAGCGAACCGAAAAAAAACCTGGCAACTGAAAGACAACTCAAATGTGCATGCGTTTGACCCTCAGAACTGAGTATTTTTGTGGTTGTGTTGCAGTTATGCAAAAAGATCGCATGAAAGATCCAGAGGAATGCCTAGCTTGCAATTATAGCTATCGCTACGTTACCGATAACGACAAATGAAAAGGTTGATACCACGGTTTTGGAGAAGTGGTATGAAATTCTCACTGTGGATTCGGTCACTTTTACGCCACCCGCATACCAGCATTTTGTATGTCTATGCCAGGGGGATGACGTCGGGATCTCAAAGTGCCACACATTCTGTCCGCATTTTTCAGTTCCGCTTTTACTCTGTACGCGACGCTAGTTGATGTTCTCTTATATGTGAGGCATTCCACACAATTCGACGTGGGTCTGACCCGTCACCTCTCCGCTTTTGTCCGCAATTTTTTGGGGTTCTGTAGGACCTCTGAAGAGCACTCAGGATTTTTTCAGATTTTTTTGGAGCGATTTGACTGAACTATAATTTTATAAACAAATTGTTTTTAGCTCAAATGTAAAAATCTTTTTATCTCATATAAAAAATCCCGTTTTTTATATGAAGAATTTCAAGCATTGAGCCAAAGTGGCCGGGGGTTCCCTTCTGTTTATAATAAGCTTCTTCAATTTTTTTTAAATAGAAGAAGGACCCTGAATTGGGTGGACCATTTTCCAAAAATTTTTGTATGAATTAAATAGTAAGAGGAGAATTGGCTGCGATTCACAGCCGATTCTCCCCTACTATTGTCTCTACATGGCCGCAGATTCAAACCAACACTTGTATGAATTAAAGGTGTGTAAAAAAATGTTCGTATAAGAGCCCACTCAATTCAGGTTTTTTTATTCTAACCTACGACAGATAACTCGACGGGACCGGAAACCGGATATAACTTAAATTTCCCCTCATTCTCCCACTGGCGTCTCTAAGCGCATGAATCAGCCTGGCAATACGCATACAATATTTTTTTTCACCTAGCAGCGAAATTTTCCTCATATCATTAATACGTTCAAGGTACATTCATCACTTAGAAAAATTCATCCAAAGGAATTCAATAGTGCATACTTTCGCAAGAAAATTTGACAGGTTGAGGTTATGTTACCCAGTGTAACACACAGTCAAGGTTTCAAGAGGGGAGAAATGGCAATTGGGAAAGTTAAGATATGCGAGTTTATTGCCATGATAACGAGTTAAGATATGCGAGTATTTAAGTTACGCGGGTTTAAGTTATCTGAGGTCCTACTGTACATATGGCCATATAAACTGTTTTTTGCGTGGAATTGCTATTTCTTCAAAGAACTTTGTTTTACCGTATCTGTTTGGATTTAAACTTCATGGGCATAGAGATTACAACCATATGCAACTACCCTATAAAGTAAAATCAATTCCGTGCGCAGGTTCCTGAGACCTGGCGAGGAGGCACCAGGGGACTGTCTACCCGTTCAAACTTGGTAGGATGGTGGTAGGGACTGATACTGAGAAAAGTGTCAAAGGTTTTGCTCAGATACGCAGCCGTTCCAGAGATATTGTGGGTGGAAAGTTACCTAGTCGCTTATATCTCTTAAAGTTAAGCGGCGAAACAAGAAACGGCATAGCTCAGCAGCGAGTTTCATTAGTAATTGATGTATTCGGTTAATCTATATATGTGTATGAACGGCATACTTCATTTTGTACTTTTATCCCCAGATACCCGCGGTTCGCTGCGAAATCGTGCAGCGAAAGGCAATTCTTTAACAACGTGAATGCTGTGGCTCTCTTCCAGAGGAATTAAAAACAAAGAATTGTGACGGTGAAGATCTTGGAGCAGCATTCATTTAATATACTCCTGGTGCCGACAGTTCGAATGCTTTGATTGTTTTTATAATGATTATCACCCCAACGATTATACTCATGTACCAGAATAAAAACATTTACATTTATTCTAAAAACAATTGCCATTTTCAAAATAGATATTCAAATAGTGAAGCGTTATTACATTATACAATATAAATATATTTCACTATTATATTATACTTTTATGATTTCTAGCGAGTAGTAAATTTGAAATATTAGCATTCGTGGAACAAATATTAATTATAGTTTCACTGAAAAGTGAATTGCGAAAAAAACAAGTCATCGAGCGAGACTCGAACCTCGGACGCATGGATTGTAGGCAGGAGCGCTTGCTGCTGAGCTACGCCGCTTGTTGATTCATCGCTTAACTTTAAGAGATATAACCAACCGCGAAACTTTCCACCCGCAATATCTCGGGAACGGCTGCGTATCTGAGCAAAACCTTTTACAGTTCTCTTAGTATTAGTCCCTACTACCACACTACCAAGTTTCATTAAAAAACTCGTGGGCAGTCCCTGGTGCCTCGTCGTGGGTCCGGGACGACATCCAACGTGGACAGGATGGCACTTCAAATAGGCACTTTCTGTCATAATTGAGTGAGTGCCTAAAAAACCACGTCTCAAGAAAATCGAGCTACGGACTTCCGGACCACCATACCTGAACTTTGCTACTTTGTTACTTAACATTCTTAAAAACAGGTACAATTTTGTAGATATCATTCATCCAGAACGATGATAAATGATGAACCGTTTATTGACTAGACTACCTTAACGCGTAGTGAGTACTTTAATAACTGCCCTACCAGGACGAACGACAGTAACCGACAGTCGTTTGTCTTAAATTCCGACAGTTCCCGGCGGTCCAACCGTCGGAATTCATCACTCAACCGTCGGAATTTAAGACAAACGACGTTGGTTACTGTCGTTCGTCCTGGTAGGGTGGTTAATGCTGCTGCTGTAACTTAACTTAGCCCCAAGTCAAAAAGTTTAATTTCGACATTAGCCTTGGAGCATCTTAGCAATCGAGGATGCAATATTATGAACACTAAAAGATGAATTATGGCTTTAGACTTTTTCAGTTACAACTGTTGATTCACGGCTGCTGCATGAACCAGCCATGTAAACCGAATACCTGACTTTACTGAGCCCGCGATCAGTTAACGATTGACTTATGTTAATAACATGGAGCAGCATAATAACATATCCGCTAAACTGGGAACTATCCAGTAGTGATGGCGATATTTGATGAATGTATCGATATTTATTATCGATACGTATTGGTGGTCTGAGTATCGATGCAGGTGTAATATCGGGAATGCGATATCGATATCGCCGATATCGATACGCAAATGAAAATGCAAACAAACCTCAGTTCGAAATAAAAACAGTAGTCTTATACCTCAGTCGGTAACAAAAAACTGTAGTTTCTTACCTCAGTTGGTAACAAAAAACTGTCGTTTGTACCTCAGTCGGTAACAAAACCGGTAATTTTTTGCCACAGTCGGTAACATAAACTCTATAAAAATCGGTTGTATCGAAATTTCGATATTTATGTATTGCGTATCGATACTTGAAAATATCGTAACGCCAAGAATCGATACAAAATATCGATATTTGGGTCGACGAGTATCGATATTCCAAATATCGATACTGTATCGCCCATCACTACTATCCAGTAATCATTCGATAACAATCGTTTTCAAATCTTCTGATGGTTCGGCAACCATGAGAAAATGACTCCATCGGCAACTCGCGATTGTATATGGTTTGTGGTTCAAGTTTTGGATTGTAACTAAAAAACGGCCATAGAACCGAGCCTTCGAAATGGTTGCATTTGAGTTTTATTTTGGTTACGCAACTGTGAAGCAACCAACCGAATAGGCGGCTTGCCCCAGGTTTTGTTGTGATTCGATATTGTTCAATAATAACCGTTCGCACGTGGTTTTCTGGCAGGTCCTTACGAAAATACGACTCAAATTTTACCTCGATGAAACGGTTGTTCACAGGCAACTTCAGTAGAACCAGGAAACAACGGTTCCACAAATCCGCTAGGAAAGTGCAGCGAATGCTTACGTCAATGCACAAAGAATCTTGGTGCTTCTAAGCCTATCGTTATGATGAAATTCAATGGTCGGCATATTTGATTAACGGAAAATTTTTTGTGACTGTGGATAGGGAGAGAAACTCGATAAGTTCGAGTGATCCACGCATTCAGATTTTGAAAAATTGAAAATTTGTTGAACATTTTTTTTCGAAAAAATTCAAAAAATGACGATATCACGAGAACAGTTGAAGATACGCGAAAACGGATGAAAGTTTGGAGAGGCGACAGAGGTAACGGGCCTCAACGGGCCCGAACAACCCACGCCCTCGGATTTCCAAAAATCTAAAATTTATCTAAACGGAAGAAAGACTTATCTACTTGCGAAATCGGTGCTCACTTACGTCTTTTTTCACAAAAATATAAAAATAATAAGGGCTTAGCGAACGTGTAAAACACATGCTTACTTACTGTTTATCTGAAGTGTTTGGTCGAATCGAAAGCGGCACTCCCAGAATTATACGTATAGTTAATAACGAAAACGTTCAGGGGACTGAGTGTTGATCCAATATTGGCAAGGTTCTTAAAAAAACATCTTTGGGAAAAATAACCCATACCGACAATTCGTTGGATCAAAGCTTTTGGCTTTAACAAAGCAACCATTCAGAGGGATTTTTTGGACAAATTTTTGTTTTAGCAACCTTTTGCTCCAGCTGATTGCCACGCATCAGACTTTTTGAATCCTTTTCCGGCCAAATTCGATGGTGTCCAGCCTGTCTGGTTTTCATTAGGTTTCGTCCTCTTTGCACCATTTTTTTTAGTCGATTAGAAGAGGTAAAGCTTTTTTTGTTTGGAAAAGATGTAAAGACTAATTCATTAATAACAAGAAACTGAGGGATGTTATCTTGTGTATGTAACGGACCTGGTTTTTAACCCGATTAGAGGAAGTCAAGTGATAATTGTTATTTTAACAAACCAGTAAACACCGCTCTGTACCGGCAAACTAAACGGCAATTTAACCGAATGTAACGAGTAATGTTAACCAGATATTACATATAAAGCTCGCTGCACACGAAGCTTGATTCCCTGCTGGTTTGCTTGCTGGTTAGCAGGCAGGCTGCTGTGCTCGTTGCGGTGCTGGAAATGACGTCACTGTAACATAAAGTATGGGCTATCGACATAAAGTATGGACTACACAAAGAATATCAGAATATGGTCACCCGAGCGAAAGAGATAGCGACTGATGGCAGCCAAGTCTCGTCTTTTCCTAACAGTAACCAATGGCGGAGTTGGAAAGAGATCACTATGGCCGCCACCTCATTCTCTCTCTGTCTATCCTGGCAGACACTTCAAGTAGGGATCGGCAGTGGCTTCAAGTATGGATCGCGTAGTCCATACTTTATGTCTATGAGCCAGCAGCAACAACTCGTGCCGTGTGGAGTAAATTTAGCAGCGAACCCAACACAGTGCTCAGAATCACGGCTATCTTCTCATTAGAAAAATGTTCAAGTACCAAATTTCATCATTTACCTCAAAAGGAATAATCTTTCAATGGTTCCATTTATATTGGATATCGCCTTTTGTATGAAACTGCGAAAACATCCCTTATCGGGCGTATTTAAAAAGAGCTAATCGCGTTACAGCTGCCATAAGGGCGTATCACCTCTTTTACGCCCTTATGGCATCCGGGAGCCATGAGGGCGTATCGAAATTTTTTTTTTTCAGGAATCGACGTTTATGACCAAAAAGTATAAAACCGATGAAAAAAAAAACTTCCGAATTTTTTTTTTTATACGCCCTTATGGCTTTCTGAGTGGGTCTCGAAAGCCATAAGGGCGTATCGAAATTTTTTTTTCAGGAATCGACATAATTATGACCAAAATGTATAGAACCAATAAAAAAAAATTTCCCAATTTTCTTTTTTTATACGCCCTTATGGCTTTCCGAGTGGGTGTCGAAAGCCATAAGGGTGTATCGAAATTTGTTTTTTCAGGAATCGACGTAATTATGACCGAAATCTATAGAACCGATGAAAAAGAAATTTTCCCAATTTCCCAATTTTTTTTTCATCGGTTCTATATTTTTCGGTCATAATTACGTCGATTACTGGAAAAAAAAATTTCGATACGCCCTTATGGCTGTCCAGACCCACTCGAAAAGCCATAAGAGCGTATAAGAAAAAAAATTGAGAAATTTTTTTTTTCATTGGTTCTATACATTTCGGTCATGATTACGTCGATTCCTGAAAAAAAATTCCGATACGCCCTTATGGCTTTCGACACCCACTCGGAAAGCCATAAGGGCGTATAAAAAAAATAAAAAAAACTGGGAAAATTTTTTTAATCGGTTCTATACATTTCGCTAATAATTACGCCGATTCCTGAAAAAAAAAAATTTCGATACGCCCTGGCTTTCCAGCCCCACCTTTTGCTGGCATACGCCCTTATGGCAGCTGGAACGCGTAATTTTAACACCTAAAATCAATTTTTGTTCGATCTAAAAAAAGACGTGCTCATCATTTTTCAATGACCTACAACATATGTATTTTAAAGACCGTCTAATTGAAGAGAGAGATCTCAACGTTTCTTTGTTAATCAAATTGTGTACAACCATCAAATGTAGAAAATTTATCCATTCCAAGTAACAGACTAAGTGATAAATTGAGGTTCCATAGTGATTGATTGCGATGAAATAAATTATTGATTCAGGAATTTACTGCATTGATCGCATAACCGTGAAGTAAGACACAGATGTCTTCAAGATCTGAAACAAATAAAAAAAACATTGGGTATTCTTGCTCGCTTTAATGAATCCTAGATCGCCGTGTCTTTCATTTATACGACGGAATTGTACGACATTTACCCAAACGAAGTTCTCCAATGACATCACCATGAGTTTACCTGCCGTTATCTAACAAGGTACATGAGTCCTCATTGTTATAAGATTCAGAAGTTTTTGAGTGGCCAGCGAAGTTTTGTACCATTCAGTTTGGAATCTGAAAACCAATCGTTAATTGTTACCTATATCCTTTAGTCTGTTGTTGGGCATCAACCACCTATAGCTCATGCACGTACATGTGTTTACCAATTTGTTGACTATGATCCGACAGATTTTGCGAGAAAAAAGAGCAAAAGAATAGAGTAAGGATAAAAACAATGTCATATAGCACGGAACGTACCGCCGATTTTGGATTTATGTTCATCAGCAATACAGTCTAAATAGTAATGAGAAAAAAAATGCGTTAACATCTTTCATTAATATTCATTAGTGTAGACGAATTTTTCCTTCAGAACAGGTAAGCAAAATTTCATCATCGAGGGAAACTATGGACGAATTATTACACCTGAAGGCTACCGTAACTGATCACCAATATGGCTGCTGCGATGCCCGTAAATAAACTCCAAGTCAAGGTTGCCTCGATTAGTCCGCTGAATCTGCGCAATTCTTCATTTATTAAACGATCGAGAACTGCTTAAAATCATCCGACGTAACTCACTCAATGACATCTCTGTGTTTTCTAATGCAAACGATCAAGTTTTGAAACGTAGAATCCAACTTCGGGTGAGAATAATTTCCGTATTTTTTGGTTTCGTTATTGACAATGCGTTGCAGCTGATGACTGTAAATGCTCGAATGAAACTTAAAAGCAACATTACCAATTCGCATATCGATATAACTTCTTCCCTGACATACCCAACCACTGCGAACATTCCGTAAGCATGTTGGACTTCTATTATAAACATCGTATCCATAGCGATAATAACGATACAGATAAGCATTGCACCGATATATTCGGTGGTGAGTATGTAGTAGAAATAAGTATCAAGGTCAAGGCCGTAATAGTCAACTGGGAACATTAATGTTTTTGGTAGCGTTTCGTTGGTGTGATTCATGAATTCCAGAATTCTGGGTACGATTGGTCGAATACCATATAGCGTCATCGTAAAGTATATTCCAACTAAAATAAAGAATGGCATGATCAACGTGTTTTCCCATGGGCATTGACCGACATTGAAAGAATCATTTTCACGCTTCAAAATCATTATCATTGACAACAGAGTGCTTGGTAGTAGAAATTCCAGTTTAATTTCGACATGCATGATAAATCATTATTAATTCTTCTCTGCCAATGGAGTAAGTGAAAAAAGTTATATCGATGAAATGTTCGGCATAAAGTAACGTTTTACGTTGCCCAATGTCGACAATGTAGCAAGGTCTAGTGTTGCGAATGCTCGCGAAAACGCACGAAGAATCTTGATGCCTATATTTGACTAACAAGTGGACCTTGCCAGGCACGCAATCAATTTTGGCACGTCCTTTCAGGGTATAGTGTGGGGTTTGGTTCCAAGTGTTACCCCCTACCGCCGTAAACCCTGGTTGGCCATCGTTTTCGCGAAATTTTTACTTTAATTTAAATCCAACTTTTTTTATATTGCGTTCAGTATTCTTCACCACGTGATTGGTCAATCACCACGTGATTCAAATACTTCGTTATTCCAATTTTTTTTCTCATATTTTCCATCCAGTTTGTAATTATTGCTCGCTTTTTCATTGTTTCTTTGAACTTCTGTTATTGTTAATATGAGGAAATCTGAAAATTGTCGCTCTGTCGATTAAATAAGGGTACAAAATACTAGTTTCACGTTATTTGGAAATTTCTATGTCATTTATTTTTCGTTACAAGATTTGAATTTTACAATATTTTTATTTGTATAACATGGCGAAAATAAACGCGAAAGTCGCTTTGCGGACTCTTTGGGGGGCTTGGCTGCCCAAAATACCCGCGCTTCGCGCGTTAGGATGGTCGCGCTTCGCGCTTCATATTCTTATACTCATTGTCTTAGTCAAACTATTCCGTACGGAAATATTATATTGTTTTCATTTGATTTTTCATTATTTTTGATAATATTGAGTCACATGGTTCATTCTTAATAGGGACAACTGTTCATAAAGATGATGATCAAATTTTAAGGATTATATGAGTAGGCACTCACAACTTTACAATATAAAGATCGTACATTTTGTTTTTGTGATATATTTTCAATGTTGGTTAACATGTCCTTTTGGGACGTTTTAATAGGCACTCACACCATAATTCAAACTCTCTGTTTCATTGTGAACATCGACATACAAACTTTGTTCGGTCGATTTCACGAAAACGATGGCCAACCAAGGTGAACGGTGGCAGGGGATGACACTTGGGACCGAACCCTACCCTGAAATGACGTCCCGAAATCGTTTGCATGCCTGGCAAGGTCCCCTTATAATTCGTCGTACAAAATCAGACTTCGCCTCCATGTTTTTTATTTTAACTATTGAAAGTTAATAACAAAAAAAAATTGCCCAACTCAACCAATTTTAATCGATACATATTTTTTTTTGTTAGTAAAAGTCATTTTGGGAAACCGGGGAAGAAATATATTACAATGAAGAAAAATTGTCCAGTAGTTTTAAATTGATTTAAATGTGCATCATACCACCAATTTACCACTAAGTTCATTGCGCAGAGATCTTTCAAAAAATCTACGGGGGATATCGCGGTCGGTAAAAATTAAAGGCGAACCGTCCATTTTTACCTGAATAAGTGATCGCAAATTGTCTTCCCCTTGTTGCATAGTTGTGGAGTATATGTATGTCTGGATGTTGATACAGCGATATCCAATCGATTTCAATACGTCGCCAAATTTCTAAGGTCTTATCAATTGCATTATCAAAATAGTCTATTATTGGCTATTTTAAAGCTTATTACAACTATAGAACTAACCCAGTGAACACGTTATGTTGCCGCAATGTAACATGGAAGTTACATGTAATGTTACAATGTTATCCCTATGTAACGTTGCTGTTATATAACATGCAAGTAACAATGTTATGTAACATTTGTTACATGTAGGTTACATAACTGCAATATAACTTTGTTACATTTCAGCAATGTAACATATGTTATATTGCGGCAATATAAATTTGTTACATTACAGTAACGTAGCAAATGTTATATTGCGGCAATATAACATGGAAGTTACATGTAATGTTACAATGTTATTCCTATGTAACGTTGCTGTTATATAACGTGCAAGTAACATGTTATGTAACATTTGTTACATGTAGGTTACATAACTGCTATATAACCTTGTTACATTACAGTAATGTAACATAAGTTCTATTGCGGCAATATACCATAGAAGTTACACACTGTAAACATTTTTACTACGAGGGGTCAGGGGTCGCGAAATCAAGTTATGAGGGATGGCGTAAGTTATGAGGGGTCAGGTATTTTGGAATGAAGTTTTGAGAGTTCACATGACACTAGGGGTCGGAGGCCCCCAAATTAAGTTATGAGAGGTCACTTAACTTATGAGAGGTCACAGCTCTTTCAAACATGTTTTGAGGGCTTACATAATTTATGAGAGGTTAGAAGCTCTGAAATTAAGTTATGAAGGGTAACGTAAGTTATGAGGGTTCAGGTATTCTGGAATAAAGTTTACATAACTTATGAGGGATCAGGGGATTGGAATTCGCAAATAAAAAAACGAACTTTCATGGTTTATTGCTCATTCAAATGCATATACTATTATTATTATTATTATTATTATTATTATTATTATTATTATTATTATTATTATTATTATTATTTTACTACCATTATTATACTACTATTATTTGTTCAGCACTCCAGCATTCATATATTATACAAGTAGAGAGAATTCATAAGTAGTCGGTAGCGTAATCGGTAGCGTGTTAGGTAGATAGGTAGGATGGTAGGTAGGGTCGAGGGTTCGATTCCCAGTCTCTGAGAAAAGTTAGATCAGACAATTCGTGCAGATTTTTTTTTTCTATGAATCTCTTTCGGGCCGGTAAACTATGCATATTAAATTATTTTGCGAGAGCTATATATTTTTTATAACATGTTTAACAACAATTAATTCTAGTTACAGTAACGTAACACAATTACATAACTGTTACGTAACTGTTACATAACTGTTACATAACTGTTACATAACTGTTACATAACTGTTACATAACTGTTACATAACTGTTACGTAACTGTTACATAACTGTTACGTAACTGTTACATAACGTTACATAACTGTTATGTAACAATGTTACATTGCTGAGTAGGAAATTGTAACTTACATGTAACTTACATGTAACGTCCATGTAATGTTACATGTTACAAACGGTAACATTGCCGTTACATTGCTGCAACATTACTGTGTCCACTGGGAACCTTGTCCGATGTCATAACCATAGTTACCAGTTTAATTAACGAAAGAGAAATCGACGCAATAGGTACTGTGCACTCAGCGAACATTTCCGGATCGTCTTGGGACTGCACAGTGGCGATAATCTGAACGTTAAAATTATCAACCCCGAATTCCGGATAATATTTTTACCCAAAAAGTTTCACACCGATGAATCGCAGACACAGTGCCAATATTCTACAGTCAACACTTTACCTGAGGTCGTTTGATCACAGCTCCAATAAACCCTACCAGAGTAAGCCGGAGGAACATCTGGCATCGACTCTGATATGGCCATAGACCTATAAAGCTGAGGTGAAATTTATTGATTTCATAGTATCGTTGCTGTAAAATATCCGACATTATTGTACGACGGTTCACCATTGCTGAGTGACGTTCTCACGGTACAGCTTTGGCTCAGCCTCATAGCCGTGCTTCGTAAAGCGGGTGAGTAAGGGGGGTTGAATTGCGTAAGAAAAAACGGTGGATGACGATGACAGGTTGATAGAATCTAAATTGGTCGTCAGAACACTGCCTGCAAAGAAAACTACTATTTCCTAACCACCGATGGGGTTGACTGCACTTATATTTTGCACTTAAATTGGGGAGTTAAATTGTATACAACTAACAAATGTAGAACATTTATCCATTCCAAGTAACAGATAGTGACAAATTGAGGTTTGTTTATCAACAGTGATTAGCTGCGATGAAATAAATGATTGATCCAGGAATTTACTGTATTGATCGCATAACCGTGAAGTAAGAAACGGATGTCTTCAACATCTTTGAAAAATAAGAAATAACATTTGTGTTTTTATTCTCTTTAATGACTCCCAGATCGTCGTGACTTGTATTTATACGATGGAATTGGATGACACTTACCCTAACGAAGTTCTCCAATGACACCACCATGAGTTTACCTGCCGTTATCTGGCAAGGTACACTAGTTCTCATTATTATTAGATTCAGAAGTTTTTGAGTGGCCAACGATGTTTTGTACCAGTCAGCTTGAAATCTGAAAACCACTCGTTAATTTTTATCTATCCTTTATTCTGTTGTTGGGCATTCAACCATCAATGGCTCATACACGTACATGTATTCACCAATTTTTTGACTATGATCCAGCAGCCTTTGCGAGAACAAACAGTAAAGGAACAGATCAATGATCAAAATAATTTCATATGCCACGTAACGTACTGCCCATATTGGATTTATGTTCATCAACAACACAGTCTGAATAGTAATGAGAAAAAGAATGCATCAACGTCTTTCAATCATTTTCATTAGTATAGACAGGGGCTTCCTTTAAAACAGGTAAGGGAAATTTTATCATCGGAAGAAACTACGGAAGAATAATGACACCTGAAGGCTGCCGTAACTGATCGTGAACATGGCTACTGCGAAGGCCATGAACAGATTCCAAGTTAAGGTTGCCGCGATTGTTTCGCTGAATCTGCGCAAATATTCATTTATTAAGCAATGGACAATTGGTTAAAATCAACAAACATAACTCACTCAATGACATCTCTGTGTTTTCTAATGCAAACGATCAACTTTTGAAACGTAGGATCCATCTTAGGGTGAGAATGATTCACGTTTTCCTCGGTTTTGTCATTGGCAATGCGTTGCAGCTGATGACTGTAAATGCTTGAATGGAACTTGACAGTAACATTACCCGTTCCATATAGATATAATTTCTTTCCTGACATACCCAACCACTGCAAACATTCCGCAAGCATGCTGGATTTCTATCATGAGCATCGTATCCATAGCGATGATAATGATACAGACAAGCATTAGACCGATGTACTCGGTGGTGAGTATGTAGTAGAAATAAGTGTCAAGATCAACACCGTAATAGTCAACTGGAAACATTAATGTTTTTGGTAGCGTTTCGTTGGTGAGTTTCATGAATTCCAGAATTCTGGGTACGATTGGTCGAATCCCATATAGCAACACCGTAAAGTATACTCCAACTAAAATAAAGAATAGCGTGATGGACGTATTTTTCCATGGAATTTGACCTACATTGAAAGAATCATGTTCACGCTTCGAAATCATTATCTTTCATGACAGAGTTCCTGGCAGTATCAATTCCAGGCACAGAAGCCTACACTTCCCTGAAAGGACGTCGCGAAATCAATTGCATGCCTGGGCAAGACCCCCTCGTAATTCGTGTTACGAAATCCGACTTTGACTCCATGCTTTTTTATGTTAACCATTGAAAGTTGATCGCAAGAAAAAATTGTGCAACTCAACCAATTTCAATCGATACGTATTGCTTTTGTTAGTAAAAGTCATTCAGAAAAATCGAGGAAGAAATACACTACATTGAAGGAATATTTTTCAATTCTTTTAGATTGATTAAAATGTGCATTATATCACAAATTTACCACCAGGTCCGTTGCATTGCGATCTTTCCAAAAATCTACGGGTGATATCACGATCGTTAAAATTAACGGTGAGCCATCCGTTTTTACCTGAATAAGTGATCGCAAATCTCCTTCCCCTTGCTGCATAGTTGTGGAGTATTTGTATCTCTGGATATTGAGCAAGTCATATCCAATCGATTTCAATACGTCGCCAAATTTCGAACGTCTGTATATCAATTGCATTATCAAAATGGTCTATTATTGGCTGTTTCTCTACTTATTGCAGCTATAGAACTAACCTTGTCCGAAGTCAAAATCATAGCTAACCCTTTGATAGACGACAACAAAATCGAAACAATAGGCACTGTACACTCAGCGAACATTTCCAGATCGTTCCGAGACTCCACCGTGGCGATAATCTGATCGTTGAAATGATCAACCTCAAATTCCCGATATTATTTTTACACAAAAAATTGCACACCGATAAAATCGCAGACATAGTGGCAAGATTCTAGGATCAGCTCTTTACCTGAGGTGGTATGAGCACAGCTCCAATAAACAATACCAGAGTGATCCGGAGGAATTTCTGGCGTTGACTCTGATATGGCCATAGACCTATCAAGCTAAGGTGAAATCGATTGATGTTATAGTATCGGTGCTGTAAAATATCCGACATTATTGTACGACGGTCTGCTATTGTTGAGTGACGCTTTCACCATACCGCTTTGTCTCACCCTCATAGCCATTATAGCTAAATCGAAGGAGGAAGGGGGGTTTAATTGCGTAAGAAAAAACCTCGGATGATGATGACAGGTGGATAGACATCTAAATTGCTCGTCCGAACACTGTCTACAAAGAAAACTACTATTTCCTCATCATCGATCCGGTTGACTGCACTCATATTTTGCAGCTTATTCTTTTTCCCTTTGTGTTTTGCATTTTCCGTATATTAAAAACCGCAATTGCCGTTGACAGTTGAATAGATATTGAAATTGCTCGTCAGATCACTGTCTGTAGAAAAAAGCGTAATGTCTTTTAACCATGGACTAGGCTGTAATATTTTGCAGCTTATATTTTCACCCTTCCTGTTTTACATGATCGGGTGTATAATTTTATCCGATGATACCACCCGGCAGTCGCTTCAAGTCTGTCCTACTGAATAGACTCTTTTGTTTTATGAACACCGTTGAACAGTCATATTTTGAAAATAACTATCGAAAAAATGATTCAACGGCGTAATAATGATTAGTTGTTCAGACGCTGAAAATCAAGTCATTACCAAAAAGTTCATTAGCGTAACAAGTGTACAAAATACCTCTTGGATGAAAATCATAAAAATACGTGATTTATTTTGACATTTTTTGCCGGTCATAATGAAAGACGGAAGTATAGTTTATCGTTATCGCATAATCTAAACTAAATTTGACGTGCAAGGAGTTCTACGATTTAATTTTGCTAGAATCGGAGCTGTCGACGGGTTTCCTAACAAATTTTCTTGACTATTTTTGTTTTTACTATTCATAATTCGTACTAATTATTTTTGTTCCTGATCTCATTTTTTTCTGTTGATTAGAAAAAGTCGAAGTACGCTGTATTTTTAAATATGAAAAAGACTGATTCATTAATATGAAGAAATTAATAGACGTTATGATTTGTATTTAAGGAAAATGATGTTTTTACTCTATTAAACATAGTGAAGTGATAAATTTTATTTGATTGATAGTAATGATCAATGATTAAAGAAGGTATAATTATTAGAAATTACTTGAGAAATAATTCATTCTGATAAGTATGAAAGGTCAAGACTCTCATAGTGTTGATTGTTGATTAGAGGACACTGATTACTAGGAATTGAATGATTATTAGAAAATTAAATGATTATTAAAAAATTGTATAAAACTTCAAGACTTTTATAGTGTTGATTGCTGATTAAAGGAGACTTATTATCAACAAACTGCAAATACATCGCTTTTATTTTTAATTTAAAACCTCTGTTTTTTAGGGTATCCGGCCTTGATACTCAAAAGTCAGGGCAAATTGATTGGCTGGTCAGTCCGGCTTCTCCATTTTAAGACCTGGCAACTCTAGCTATAGTGGATTTGTGAAACTGTTGTTTCGTGGTTTGGGAAGAACAATGGAAATGGGAAGAAGAGATCCCGCACAACTTCACGAATAGATCGACATATCATCTAGGTTTGATTTGCAGTAATATATACATATTCGGCATTAACAATTATTTGCGTACGATTTGATATCCTTAGATATGCTGCGACTAGCCCGATAGCGGCGATAAGAAATTGTTAAGAATGATTTAATCGCAGCATCCACTCGCGAATTTGGTTAATATTTATTCTAGGAACGTCTATCTATCATCCTGCAATGTTGCAATCCCAAAAAAAAAATGTGGCTCCAAGCTACCGGCTTAGATGTGCTGCGTGAACCACTCGTGCATTCACCTCCCTAGCAAGTCCTGCAACCATTCCTTTAAGAGGACATTAACCGTAAAGGAACCAAAAAAGGAACACAGCTCCTTTACGCATTTTTTCAACCGTCCCGAGGAACCTTGAGGAACTTATTCAGGCTGTTTTTTTGTGTTTTTTTTTCGTATAATTAAATTTGTACAACTAAAATGGGTTCGGGTTCATTTCTGCGCTTTTTGAAACCGGGTTCCTTTCGTGGTTCCTTCAGTTCCTTTCGTAGTTCCTCTACTGTTTCTTCCCAATTGGTTCCTCATGGTTCCCCGGGACAGTCGCAGAAATGCGTAAAGGAACTTAAGTTCCTTTATGGTTCCTCGGGACGGTTGCAGGAATTGCTAGGGCTCCCTTATCAACTGCTACAGTTCCTCCTCTCCCACCTCTTGTATCACCTTCTTCAGCTCCCTTCCCTACTTTGTCATATTTCCGTCTAGAATTCCTCTTGCTTCTTCTTTGAGGCACTTTTTTGCGCATCTTTTCTCATCCATCCTCATGACACAAAATATACCTCATTGCTCGATTCCAGATTTCTATTCCTATTATTCTGCTCCCTGATTCAACTCTCTAAATATATTCTGGCGTGTTCCTGCTTAGTCCTGTAGACATTTTGACAAATTACCGCTCCGTACGGTATTCCACTCTAGATTAGCGTGTTCATCAAGTACAGTCTCCTTTTTAGACTATTTATCTTCTTTGATTTTCCTGTTGATTTTATTTGCGAGTGTTTTCATGTATGTTATATTCCTGAGATATCAAACACGCGGTTTTCATAAGTCAAAAGTACTGCGAGTGTCCATTGAAAGACTTTGAAACAAAAATTACACAAAAAAAAATTTAGTGATGCGTCTGAAAATGATCGAAGTAAATGTGGGCCTGTTTATGCGAACGAATCAATTTTCAGCCAAAAATTTTGCTGCCTTGCATTTGGGAAGAATTTTGAAAATGTCAAAAAAAAATTACCGATCCGTATCATCGTGATACTTCTGATAACTATTCCACAGGATGAAATTAGTTGTCGAGATGTCAAAAAATTATATCAGGAGAATTGAATGTTGCACCTACCTTTTTTTTATTGAGAATAAAGTACAAAAATATAAAGGAGAGGGCCTTGGGTAGCGCTGTCCCATCTGGCCACTTAACGCAGTAACAAGATCTCTGCCTTATCAACTAGCGGTACATCAGTCGGTTGCTTACAATTAGGTAAACTTTGAATTGAGTAACATTCTTGACTGGGAGTGTTCTCCCTTCTAAATCTAGACAAAAACAAACAAAAAAAACGAAATAAAATATACAGCCCCATCTATCTAAATAAATAGATGATGGGACCTTTTGAACGAAACGAAATTAACAATGAGCTATGCAAAAATGCTTTCAAGAATACTCTTCGAAAAAAAAACCAAGCATACAATCTCAGAAAAAGAAAAGAAAATACAAAACCCCACACTCACGTGTGGAAATAAACGAATTCTGAATAAACCTGTAAGTTATATGAAAATGTCTAGACTATTTATGAACCTGCCAATCTTTCTGATTACATTGAAGTCCATCGCACTCAGAAAGGCATCGATACTGTGCGAAGGGATGCCATGGCGTTTTTTAAATTGTGAAATTAAAACCGACCTTTGCCGGTCATTTCGCGGGCATTGCCAGAAAACGTGGTTAGCCGTCTCGTCGGTCATGCCGCATGGACAGACTGCGGACGGGACAATATTAAATCGCTTTAAACTCGACCTTAAGGAATTATGGTTACTCCTCAGACGATTAATCGACACAATGATCCTTTTGTCCAAATCCCATCCATAAAACCATGGGTGAGATTTCTGTTGGTAATATCTCGAGAAATATTCAGCACCCCTTTCTTGACTCGATGATGCGCACCATTCATGAAACTCATTCCTCATACTTGTTTTCCACCGTGTTCTGAAATCAGATGTTGAGACTGCAAGTTGTGTATCACGGCCCCCTTAGATATGCAGCTTTCGCCGCCTGATCTGCTAACTCGTTACCGACTATTCCCTTATGCGCTGGTACCCAAAATAGATTAACAATCTTTCCTACCTCAAACAAACTCTTCAATCGATCTCTTATATATTCGATTAAATAAGGTTTCTCTGAAAGTTGGGTGCTGCTCTAAGTGCCGTAAGGACACTTTTTGAATCGGAGAAAATCGTAAAATTTGTACCCTCTGATTTCTCTATTAACGTCAGCGTTTCTGCAATTGCCATAGCTTCCGCTGTAAAAATGGAAGCGAAACCAACCGACTGAAAAGATGAGGTTTTTCCATTAGATGACGTTACCAACGAGAATCCGACAAATTCGCTTCCTCCTATCTTTATCAGACAAGTTTTAAGGGCGCCATCTCACATAGATCATTGTAGAAACACCATTGCTACAAGGATTGCTATTGACGCATGCGCTGTAGTGAAATAAAGGACAAGAGCGTAACAAATAACAGGGTGTCCAGCGGTCAGGGAAATCTGGAAAACCGGGAATCGTCAGGGAATTTCATAGGTCTGGAAATGTCAGGGATTTTTACAATTTTTCGGAATTTTTTCCCATCGCTCAACTTTTTTTGTCTCAATAATGTCAATGCTTTTTTATTTCCGATCCAAAATACACGCTATGAACCTCTGAATAACGAAAAAAAACTTTGACCATCTGCCAGAGTAACGGATGAGCCAAAGTTGATTTGCGAATAGACAAGCTTTAGGGGGTCAAAAAATCATGATTTTCTGGTTCTATTTGTCTTTGTAAACATCTCAAGTTCTTGTATCAATGTAAAGTCGTCCGCTGATCACGTACACTACCAGCAAAAAGGGGAGGAATTCATTTTGAAGGGGAATAATTCGGCTTCATTTCCTGATCTTTTAATCATTTTTACAAATTGTTTTTAGATTTAGACTCTATTTTGAAAACAGCAGTTTTTGGGTTTAACCCCTCTTCAGATGCACCCGTCTTCTAGAGGAAATTTTTTAAATATATTTTTACGATTGGATTCATAAAGAGGAAAGTTTGAGCATCAATTTCTTTTTTTTTTTTTAAACTTTGAGCGATTTTTTTCCCCAATGTTATTCTGTTTTTTGTGAAAAAAGAGGAAATTTAAAAAATCCCGTATAACACCAAAACAAAGAGGATTCATGAAAAACTTCAAAACAGTAAAAGGTTGCGTCTGTCTTTGTTGAGTTAAGAGGAATTTTTTCAGATTTTTTTTCAAAAATTTTGTTTTCTCATGTTGAGGCTGGAAAAAAAATTAGGGAAAAAAAATTGAAAATAGATTTCAATATCTTGAAAATGGTAAATTCAAGTATTTTTCCCTCTTGAAATTTTATCAATAATCCCATAATTCTCGAGTTATGGTAATTGGATGATCTGGGAAAAAAAATCTGAAAAAATTCCTCTGCACTCAAAAACCAGACGCAACTTTTTGCTATCTTGAAGTTTTTTATGAATCCTCTTTGTTTTCGTGTTACACAGGATTTTTCAAATTTCCTCTTTTTTCACAAAAAACAGAATAACTTTAGAAAAAAAAATCGCGCAAAGTTTTTAAAAAAAGGAAATTGAAGCCCAAACTTTCCTCTTGATGAATCTAATAGTAAGAATGTATAAACAAAATTTCCTCTAGAAGATGGGTGCACCTGAAGGGAGGGACAAAGGTGAAAAACAGCTGTTTTCAAAATAGGGTCCAAATCTAAAAACAATTTAAAAAATTAGAAAATGAAGCCGAATTTTTCCCCTTTCAAAAGCCGCTTGTTAAATTAGTCTACATTGACTTTCGACGAAATGGCATAACATAACGATCGAGACCTTTTTTGAAGTTTCGTCTGGAAACTTTTCGCCGGTAGTGTAAATACAACGAAAAAAATTAAATTCCGACGAGAAACAGGTGAAAAGACTGTTTTTTTGTGCAATTGTAGGCTCAGAATAAGGAATAATATGTCGTAGGGAGCAAAATAAAATTACATTATCTTCAGTATTTCGTCAAGATACAATCACAATTATATCCACAACGAAAAAGTAGAGGATATTTTTTTTTTTTTACATTTTTGAAACTTTTCAAGCCTCTCAAAATGGTTTTGGGCACAAATTGGTCCGGGAAAAATTATGCTTTGGCTTTGGAAAACCGGGAAAAGTCAGGGATTTTTTTTTCATAAGTCTGCTGGACACCCTGAATAAGTGAATTTTTTAAGCTACTTGCAAGCAGCTTGTATCCCGTGTTCAGGAGTGTTATTCCTCTGGAGTTCTTCGCCCAGTCGACCTCCCCCCTCATTTTGAAGGTTGGGTATATTCTTCCCACCTCCCACCCATTCCCCTGCTCGTCCTCAGTCCAGAGACCATTCATAATCTCCCCCAGTTCCCTCAAACCCTCCTTAGGCATCTTTTTCAGGAACTCCACCGTTATTCCGACCTCTTATTCTGCTTTTGTTGCGTCTCCCCGGTTCCTATTTCTATCGCCCTGGTATTCACCCCCATCGAGGATACCCTTGAAATGTAGGACCCAGTCCTCACTGTTTACGTGCTTTCCCAGATTCAGCTTTTTCGGTTTGAATGATTTAATAGCTTTCTACAGTTTGCCTACGTTAGTGCACTCTTCAACTCTCCTTCAGTTTTCTTCCCAAAATATCTTCTGTTTTTCTTTCCTCTGTCTCCTCATTTATTTTCTTGCATTTATCAGCTTTTCCCTTGCTGCTTTCCTTTCGCTCTCCTTCTTTCTTTTTATCAATCTTTTAGACACTCCCGAACTATTTTCTTTTGCTTTCTTTCCTCCTCGCTCATTTCTACCCCCCCCCCCTCCCTCCTCCCGCCATCCTTCACCTCTCTTAATTATTCCTCCTCCGCTGTTATCCTGATTAGTTCTTTCAATCTCTCCCGTCGTACTTTTCCCCCCTTCAGCTTCCTGCATTCGTACCTAGTATTTCTTAAAAGTCCTTGCTGGGCTCCTCACAAGGGGAGGCCGCCTACCTCACCCCGCCGATTCCATCCAAACTTTTCAGGTATGTAGTACGTGCCTAGGAGTGTAACAGGTGTGAATATAAAAACCCGCTTCTGAAGCAATCGCGAGAAATTTTACATTGAAATATTTCGTTGTCTTCATATACTTGTTACGTTAAGAAATTTTCAAGGAGCGCCTGGCCTAGCGGCTAAGCGCTCCGACTCACAACCGCAAGGTCGCTGGATCGTTTTGAAGAAACCATATGAATGCAAAAATTCGGCATTCATTACATGTGCTAGATGCCGCAAAAATTATTGTTTCCCATGCTTTTACGACGAGTATCGCCCTGCTTCGTGCAGTACTCCATGAATATAATTTGTAAGACAAAATAAATGAAAATATTCATTGCATACAAGTTCTCGGGTATATTTTCTCTATTTCCAATCTCCTCACAAAAAAAAAAATCCCAATTCCGCATTATGCTCTGTTATAGAGCAACGAAAATCAACTGCGAATAAAATATTTATTGTAAAAATTATCGACATTGGAAAAGAATAAATTATTGTATATTTTCGTAGGAAGTTCGATTTTGCACGGGAGACGTGAAAAAAAATATTTCTCCATTAAAATGAATGATTAAAAATTGATAATATGCACAATCGTGATAAATATGTTTTTAGAATAAAGTAGAAAATTGAAACGAAATAAATAAAAAAAAAAAGTTGCGAGCAGTCAATATCCTCTACTTTTTCCAGCTCATATACACTCAGTCAAAAAATTAAAGGAACAGAAAAATTTGTGAGATTTTTCAGCGTTTTTCCAAAGGCTGTAACTTAGTTATTTTTTGTCGAAAATTAAAAAAAAAAAGCATTTCGAAGCTTGAATCTTCTAGTTTCGGAATCTCGAGGCAAACAAATTTTTTGTGCACCACCTTCGACGCAGTCGAAAGAAAAATCACGGCAAAAATTTTTTCGAAATTTTTACTTTTTCCAAAACAGTCGTTGGGCTCCAAAAAATTTGTTTTTTCCGAATTTAGATTTTTTTTTAGCTTTCACGCTCATTAAATGAATGCAAATTTGAGAGACAAAAAAAAGAAAAACTTTTTTTTTCATTTTTAACACCATTAATTGGTCTTTAAAGATCAATAAATGTGTTCCTTCAATTTTTTTCAAAGTTCGATGATTCAGTCACAAAAAACGGCTCGACCGATTGTTTTAAAAATTGGCATGGTTTTAAGGTATATATATATATTGAGCTAAAAAAAAACTCGAAAACATTGGCATTTTCCGCTATATCTGCAAAGTTGTGCCAGATTTTCTACAACAAGAAAATAGCTATTTTTTTGGACTTTTTTAAGTCAAAATTAAGTTTTCGAAACCCATGATTTACTCGCTGTATGATCATTAATTTTAGAGATATTGAAATTATTTAAAAAAAAGACGAATTTTTGTTCAATAGCCAATATCTCAGCGAAAAATGATCGTAAAACAAAAATAAAAAAAGCAAATCGAAGCCAAAGAATCCAGCTAAACGATCCATAGATTGGTTAAGCTTGAAAAAAAATTTTGGAGCCCAACGACTGTTTTGAAAAAAGCAAAAATTTCGAGAAAATTTTTGCCATGATATTTCTTTCGACTACGTCGAGGGTGAGGCCCAAAATTTTTGTTTGACTCAATATTCCGAAACTAGAAGATTCAAGCTTCAAAATGCTTTTTTTTTTAAATTTCGACCAAAATTAACAAAGTTACAGCCTTTGGAAAATCGCTGATAAATCTCACAAATTTTTCTGTTCCTTTAATTTTTCGTCTGATTGTGAGTGTAGGTATGCACGCACTCTTGGCGACACGCGGCAAGCGCCGTATTAATATTTAAAGACAAATATGGGCCAAATTATTTTTTTTTACTTTCTGTTTGCAAAAAATGGTTTAAAACCATATTTATGAATTACTACGTGAAAACTAGAGAAGGGGGGCTTGGCATGTACTACGGGTGGTCACCGAGGGAGGGGGGGGGGGGGGTAAAAAATTGTAAAAAATGGGTCACGTAGTATGGGTACGTTCCCTTAGTCGTTTTTCAATATTTTTAATTTAGCCGTTGATTTTCTAAAAAACTATAAATAGCCCTTTCTCTCCTGTTTTTTCAAATTCATGGCAAGAATGGAAAAATGTTTTTTTTTTTTCAAAAAACCATCGACAATCCTTGTAGAGCATTGATTCAAGTTTGTGAAACGCCTCTTCTGATTTCTGTGCGATCATTGATTGCTGAGATATCAATGGTCAAACAGAAAAGTGTCTTTTTTCGTAAAAGCTCGATATCTCGGCGAAAAATGGTCGCAGCAAGGTCTCAAAAAAAGCAAATTGAAGCTAAATAAACAAGCTATCCGTTCTATATAATAGTTTAGCTAGAATTTTTTTTTCTCAAAAATTACAGCCAAAACAAAAACGATACAAATTTGCCAAATTTTTTTTTCTTGGTATTTCTCATAATTGCGTGAAACCTGTAGCTTTAAAAAAATTTTTGCTAAAAGATCTGAAAACTAGAAACTTCAAGCTTCAAAATGCTTTTTTTTAGACCTCGATACGACCATTTTTAACTAAGATACAGCATTATTAAAAACCACTAAAAATTTGGGCAAATTTTTTGATCTTTCAATTTTTTCCAGTAGTGTATATACTTTCCGAGAAAAATACAAAAAAATTTAAGATATTAAAATCTATGAAACTTTTCACTTTTTCGAGAAAAATTATTCTTTTCTCTAGCTCTTTGGCTAAACAATACAAGTTTTAGAAAAAACAGCGTAATTCAATAACTATGGGGTTTCGACGGAAATGTCAAGGGCGTAAAAAGTTGCATAGGTTCACACTGGAGCTGCTAGAATATCTTCTGAAAAATTTTTCATAGAAAAAAATAAAGAATCGCTGCCATTTTTTTTAAAGGTTGGTATTAAATTTGTTAACTTTCATCGTTAGTCATTTTTTACATCCACAAAAAAATCTCCCATCCTAAAAGTTAAAAAAAAACTTTCCATTTATCGTTTCCACGGAAAATTAATTTAGATTGTTTAAAATTAATTTTCGATTATGTCGAAAAGAAAATCATTTGAGTTGAAAAAAATGGAAAAAAAAATTCTATAAATTGATTCATTCAACTACACCCACTTTACTCTCATTTCAGTACAGAATAAGTAAAAAATACATTTCTATCAGAATAAAGTATAATCCGTTTTTTTTTGGCACTATCGCCCCATTTTTTTCATCGTTCTCGACGATTATCGTCCGTTAATACTGTGTTTTATTTCTAATAATTCGTAAGAGGAAAATATATATATATATATATCTATATATTATATTATATTCCGCACGGAGAACAATAAAGTGAAAATCGATTTTTGGAATACGATTAATCAATCGATTGGCACTATTGATTATTCCGAACTTTAACAATATTGATAAGTTCAACGTTCGGTTAAAATCTACTAGGAAGAATAGTGATTTGTTTACTTCTAAAAAATAATCAACGTGGAAATAAAATAATAATGACGAGAAAAAAAAATCTGATAATCATTTCGTCTTGTGAAAACTTTTCCTTTTTTTAAACATAAATGAAAGAATAAAGCAAAAAAAACTCAAAAAACACTTTTTTTGACAACTTATCGTCAAAATTGTGGAGTCAAATCGGCAGTCTTGAAAAAAAAAAAAATTAAAGAGAAACGATTGAGTGAGCCTCAAAATCGATCGTCGATTCCACGACTATCACATTGAATGTAGCCTTTTTTTTCATCGACCAACAACCTTTTTTATCGTGAAAAAGTGAGGAGAAAAAAATTAAAAAAATAAATTAATGGAAAAAAAAAAAATAACCGCGATGAAGACAAGGAATAACCAAATCGCTATCAAGGCGCGCGCGTAAGATTGCACTTTTTTTAAAAAATAAATTACGTTGACCCCCGATTTTTTCCATTGATTACGGAAATTATGGCTGTGAAAAAAAAGTCGAGTAAAAAGAAATTTTCGACGAACGGAAATTTTTTTTCAGTCCATTCTTCAGTCAACGTTGACGGCTCGTCCCTCCTGAACGAGAATATCGCCGATGTTGATGTCATCATCAGACGACACATCGATCAGTTTTAAACCCAAGACCGTGTCCCAAGGAAGATGACGATCGGCGTCAACCTCAGCGACGATTGAAACGAGATTATGTCCGACGACGAGCTGCTGAAATCTCATGCAATCGTCCGTCGACCAGTCGACGTTTATCGGCCTTATTCCTGAAAAAATTGAACGGTGAAAATTTTCATTTTTTTTAAAGCTTTTATTATTTACTTTCACCTGTTCCGATGTCTGTCTGTAATCAAATGTTGCAAGTTAAATTTGACCCACTTCCCGATTTCCAATTGAGTTGAAATTTGTCGTAAATCGGATGACAATGCAATATTATCACAAAAACTTTGCAAATTTTTTGCAAAAAAAATTGTTTCGCAAAATTTTCATTACAAATTTGCTTGAAAATTGTTTTGCAACAATAAATGTTTCGCATAATTTTTTGCAAAAAAAAATGTTTCGCAAAATTGTTTGCAAAAAAATTGTTTTGCCAAATTTTGTTTACAAAATGGTTTTGAGCAATTGATTCACAACATTTCTCTACGAAAATTTTGCGCAACAGTCTTTTTCCAAAAAAAATTCTGAAAACATTTTTTTGCATAAATTTTGCAGATAAATGTTGCAAATTAATTGTGTGAAATAATTTTGTCTAACAAATTTTGCAAAATACTTTTTGTGCAAAAAATTTTAAGAAACATGTTTTTGCAAAAAATTATGCGAAACTAGATATACATTACTAAACTAGTTATTTAACATCATAAATACTAAAAAGTAAAAAATAAACAAACGAAAAAAATTTTTTTTTTTTAAAAGCTTTGATTAGTTGTTAATAAAAAATAACTAAAAAGTTAAAAATAAAGCTATTTCAATTGGAAATAAGTTTTCAAATAAAAGCGTGTCACATTTTAACAGCAAGAGAAAAAAGAAAGTGTAACACGCTTTTATTTGAAAACTTATTTCTACTCGAAATAGCTTTATTTTTAACTTTTTAGTTATTTTTTATTAACAACTAATAAGAGCTTTTTTTAATTTTTGTTTGTTTGTTTTCATTTATTTATTTATTTATTTATTCATTTATTCATTTATTCATTTATTCATTTATTCATTTATTCATTTATTCATTTATTCATTTATTCATTTATTCATTTATTCATTTATTCATTTATTCATTTATTCATTTATTCATTTATTCATTTATTTATTTCCTCAATTTTTTAATATTTTTTAGTATTCATCAAAAGACCCTTCCTGTTGAATTTTGAGATTTTTTCGATTACCCGTTCATAGGATATTAAATTTTTTTTTTAAACCGCTCTTTTTCCAGTTTATTTGACACAGCTTCTTTAATAATGGTCCAAATTGAGTGTTATTTTTTCAAACATTTTGTTTTTTATGGCCTTTAAAAAAAAATACAAACAAAATATTCGACGTGTTTTTGAATAAGTTCTTAAAGTTTAAAACTTTGAATAGTGTTTTCAAAAACGCGTCAAAATAAATTCTAAATCATGATAAAAAAAGACTATACAATGTACACATTAACAAAAATTAATATTCATAACAATTTACAGAATTTTTAAATAGAAGTTTGAAATAAAGAAATTTTCAAAAAATCAAAATATGCCTTCACTTTTGAAAACACGATTCAAAGTTTAAAACTCAAAAAAATTATTCAAACTCACGTCGAATATTGTTTTCTATTTTTTTCTGAAAAGGCCATCAAAAACAAAAGATTTGAAAAAAAAACACTCAATTTCGGCCGTTGTTAAAGAAGTTATGTCCAAAAAACCGAAAAAAGAGAGGTTTTCCAAAATTTAATATCTTGTAAAAAGGTAATCGAAAAAATCTCAAAATTCAACAGAAAGGGTTTTTTGATGGGTACTAAAACTGAGGAAATTTTAAAAAAAGTTTCAAAAATATGAATTTTTGAATTTTTTAAAATCGTGTAAATCCACGATCAACATTAAATTTTTGATTCAATTATTTTTGGACTGATTTCAAAAGATCCTGAAAGTTTCAAGATGGTGTTGTTTTGTTTCAAAATTAATACACCATCCTGAAAATTTCAGCATCTTTTCAGATCAGTCCAAGGTACTGTATACAAAAAATTTAACCAAAAATTTAATGTTGATCGTGGATTTACACGATTTTTAAACATTCAAAAATTCATATTTAAAAAAAAAACAAAAAACGCCGTTCTGAAAATTTCAGGATCTTTTAAGATCAGTACAAGTTATTATATTTAAAAAATTGAACCAAAAATTCAATGTGCGACTTGGATTTTGACGATTTTTGAAAATTCAAAATTCATCATTTTTCAAATATTTTTTTTCGGAATATTTTTTTTTCATAACCCGATAATACTCTCTAAGACGAAGTGAGAACGATTTTTCTCAACTATAATAGTTTCCGAGATATTTAAAAAATAAACTTGAAAGATTTGAAAAATTGTGAAATTTTGAATTTTGGATAACGTTCGAAATTTTTTTTTTTAATTTTACTAATATTCAATTTAAAGTAATTAATTTAATCAAAAAATTAATTTAATTTAAATTTTACTAATATTGACTACTCGTTGAATACTCAGTAGTCAAAGAAGGGATCTGCAATTTTACACTTACCGACCAATCTTGCCTTAATCGCTTGATATGGAAGATCAAGAAATTGTTTGCCGAGGGAAAGCAGTTTGTCAAGCTCGACAACAACCACGTTGCCATAATCGACGAGGTATACAGTGAGCATGTATTCATTTACAACGTTTAATATGCAGCCACTGAAAATAAAAAAATTGTTGAAAAAAAAAAATTTGTTGAAAAAAAAAATTTTGTTGAAAAAAAAACATTTTTGTGAAAAAAAAAATTTGAAAACAAAAAACATTTTTGTGAAAAAAAAAATTTGAGAACGAAAAAAGTTTTAGTGCCCTCCGTGCGGAAAGTGCCACTTGCGCACCCTGCGTGTGCTCAAACTGGCATTTTGCGCACTCGTACAATAAAATTTCGTACGATACTTGTGCGAGAAACTTTTTCTCAACTCGTGTGATTGCAACATTCGCCTTCGTATTCGGCTCATGCTGCAAACTCACACTCGTCCGAAAAAGTTTCATCGCACTAGTATCGTAATATACTATTATATCACTCAGTACTATAATGGACGCTTTTACGTCCGCAAGCGGACGTGAAAAAGTCCATATTGCACCTCGTGATATAAAATATCGTAGATAATGTACTATTTTGTTGAAAAAAAATTTGAGAACAAAAAAAGTTTTATAGCACTCAGTACAATAATGGATGCTTTTACGTCCGCAAGCGAACGTGAAAACGTCCATATTGCACCTCGTGATATAAAATATCGTACATAGTGTACTATTTTGTTGAAAAAAAAAAAAATGTGAACAAAAAGTTTTTTGTTGAAAAAAAAAATTTGAGAACAAAAAAAAGTCATCGAAATCGCGATGCAATAACGAGAAAATTTTTTGAAAAATTGAAAGCTCAAAAAATAATGCTCACCGATACCAATCTCTGTCTGTGTGCTTAACGGCGTAAAGTCGTCCTACGCGGATTGACTCGAGGGGCGGATGTGATCCTTCGGCGAATCTCGCACAAACGTCTTGCAATTTAGTCATCATAATCTGCGAATAGCAAAAGAGATACGATTTTTTTTTTTTTAATGTTGAGTGATTTCACGTCAAACCAGCAGGTCAAAAAAAATCGATGTTTCCGATCATACTCTCGATATTTTCCTGTGTTCTCTATAATGAGAAAAAATTGCTGTCAAATCGCTAGCCCAAAATAAAATTATTCGTACGAGTTATGATTTTTTTGAAAATTGCGTACTTCAAACGTCTCGAAAAACAACTTTTTTGCTTTTGCGTATAACTCCGCCGGATTTTGGAATTCGAGAATTTCGCTTCGAAAAATCGAAAATGTATTCAAAACCCTTCAAAATGAGCACAAATTAACCTCATTTGGTGCATTTATGGCGCCACAATCGTGAAACTACGTTTTTTTCGAAAAAGCAATTATTCGCAAATATTATCATTATTTGATAGAGATGGATCTCAAAAAATTGTAAATACATTGTTTTATAACTTTTTGAAACAATGACTCTCGATTTTATTGACCCAATTCTCAGAAATCCTAAAGTCAAAACCTGAATTTTCCAAAATAGCTGAAACTGATTTCTGAAAGATGAAATTGATCAATAATTCAAAATCTATTGGTCAGAACTAGTTCAAACTACTCAGAAATATAGATTTTTCGTCGTAAAAATTAAATAAAATTTTTTCAGATTTTAGAAAAATTACGTTTTTCAGTTACTCTTGATTTTCGAAAAAAACGTAGTTTGACGTTTGTGGTGTGATAAATGCACCAAATGAGGTTAATTTGTGCTCGTTTTGAAGGGTTTTGAATACAGTTTCGATATCTCGAAGTGCAATTCTCGAATTCCAAAATTCGGCGGAGTTATACGCAAAAGCAAAAAAAGTTGTTTTTCGAGTCGTTAAAAGTATGCAATTTTCAAAAAATCACAACTCGTACAAATAATTTTATTTTGGGCTAGCGATTTAACAGTAATGTTTTCTCATGATAGAGAACACAGGAAAATGTCGAGAGTATCACAGTGTTGCTAGGTCCGCAAAATGAAAATCCTCAAATCCGATTGCAAGATTTTCTCAAATTTCTTCAAAATCTGATCAAATTTCTTCAAAATATCTTCAGGTTTTTTTCTTAATACTTAATGTTCAAGACTGATTTGGTGCCCTATTTGTTAACACATTATGCGTTGACACATTAATAGATGCAATGCAAAAAAAAAATGGTATTCAAAGAAACAAAAATGTATTCAAAAAAAGTGTGATTATAAGATAAGGAAAAATACGTGTAAAAAAAAGTGATAATCTTCAAATCTTCAATATTTCCTCAGATTTTTATGTAATTTCTTTAAATCTTCAAAATTTCCTCAGATTTTTATGTAATTTCTTCGAAAATCTTTGAAATTTCTTCAGATTTTTATGTACTTCAAATTTTCAATATTTCCTCAGATTTTTATGTAATTTTTTAAAATCTTCAAAATTTCCTCAGATTTGTATGCAATCTCTTTAGATCTTCAGAATTTCCTTAGATTTTTATGTAATTTCTTTAAATCTTCAAAATTTCCTCAGATTTTTAGGTATTTTCTTCAAATCGTCAAAATTTCTTCAGATTTTTATGTAATTTCTTCAAATCTTCCAAATTTCCTCAGATTTTTGGGTAATTTCTTCAAATCTTCACAATTTCCTCAGTTTTTTGGGTGATTTCTTCAAATCTTCAAAATTTCCTCAAATTTTTATATAATTTCTTCAATCTTCAAAATTTCCTCAGACTTTTATGTAATTTCTTCAAATCTTCGGAAATTCCGCAGATTTTTATGTAATTTCTTCAAATCTTCGAAATTTCCGCAGATTTTTATGTAATTTCTTCAAATCTTCGAAATTTCTGCAGATTTTTATGTAATTTATTCAAATCTTCAAAATTTCCTCAGATAGTTATGTATTTTCTTCAAATCTTCGAAATTTCCGCAGATTTTTATGTAATTTCTTCAAATCTTCGAAATTTTCGCAGATTTTTATGTAATTTCTTAAAATCTTCGAAAATTCCGCAGATTTTTATGTAATTTCTTCAAATCTTAAAAATTTCCGCAGATTTTTATGTAATTTCTTCAAATCTTCAAAATTTCCTGAAATAGTTATGTATTTTCTTCAAATCTTCAAAATTTCTTCAGATTTTCATGTAATTTCTTAAAATCTTCAACATTTTCTCAGATTTTTATGTAATTTCTTCAAATCTTCGAAATTTCCGCAGATTTTTATATAATTTCTCCAAATCTTCAAAATTTCCTCAGATTTTTATGTAATATCTTCAAATCTTCCAAATTTCCTCAGATTTTTATATAATTTCCTCAAATTTTTATGTAATTTCCTCAAATTTTCAAGATTTCCTCAGATTTTTATGTAATTTCTTCAAATCTTCCAAATTTCCGCAGATTTTCATGTAATTTCTTCAAATCTTCGAAATTTCCGCAGATTTTTATGTAATTTCTTCAATCTTCGAAAGTTCTGCAGATTTTTATAAAATTCCTCCAAATCTTCAAAATTTCCTCAGATTTTTATGTAAATTTTTCAAATCTTCAAAATTTCCTCAGATTTTTATGTAATTTCTTTAAATCTTCGAAATTTCCGCAGATTTTTATGTAATTTCTTCAAATCTTCGAAATTTCTGCAGATTTTTATGTAATTTCTTCAAATCTTTAAAATTTTCTCAGATTTTTATGTAATTTCTTCAAATCGAAATTTCCGCAGATTTTTAAATAATTTTTCCAAATCTTCAAAATTTCCTCAGATTTTTATGTAATTTCTTCAAATCTTCGAAATTTCCGCAGATTTTTATGTAATTTCTTCAAATCTTCGAAATTTCCGCAGATTTTTATGTAATTTCTTCAAATCTTCAAAATTTTCTCAGATTTTTATGTAATTTCTTCAAAACTTCGAAATTTTCTCAGATTTTTATATAATATCTTTAAATCTTCAAAATTTCCTCAGATTTGTATGCAATTTCTTCAAATGTTCAAAATTTCCTCCGATTTTTATGTAATTTCTTCAAATCTTCAAAATTTCCTGAGGTTCTCACTAATTTCTTTAAATTTGGGGATGTTTCTTCAGACCTGACAACACTGGAGTATGATCGGAGCCATCGATTTTTTTGACCTGCTGGTTTGATGTGGAATCACTCTGTTATAATTTGAAAATTGTTAAATTTTAGAAATTTCATTCGTAAATTTGATAATTTAAGACATTTTATTATCTTGAAAATGTCGTACTTCTGTAGAAAAGAAAAAAACCCCCACCGTTTGGGAAGGTTTTTCCATTAAAAAATAAAGCGAAAAAAAACAAAATCGGAGAAGCCTTATATAGATGTGGGCCCCCTATTTCGCTTGTGAGAAACTAGCCGAGCGTGTAGCCACCTAGCGGCGAGTCGAAGAAACTTTTTTTTCTACCAAAAGCTTTCTTTCGGGGTTAAAAAAAATGTAGATTCTCAGCTGCGCTTCAAGTTTGGAAGAAAAAAAATCGTAAGATAAAAAATAAATAATAAATAATAATAATAAAAATTTCGAAAATATTTCTAACCCTCAATTCCTCCAAAGTCGCGAGAGGTTGAACCGTAAAATTCAACGGATTAGCAGCGATCGTCACGTGTACGTCGAAGTATTCGCCGAGTGGGCTGATTTTCGGTGCGGGCAAAGCTCTCGCTGTTTCTTCGGTTTCTATCCTCGAATTTGCTCTCTCGACTCGTCTTCGCGCCGGCTTCACGTTATTATTACCATCTCCATTCACACTGAAAAAAATCCGACGAATCGTCAATTTATTTATTCTAAAAAAATCAGCTCGATGGCTGCAAAATTATGAAAATTGAAGTAGTTTGAAGATTTTTCAAAATTTTTTAATTTTTTTTTTCTAAATTTAGATCCTTCGAACAATTTTTTGCAAATTTAATATCAACCATCCTTGTTTATTTAATTAAAAAATTTAAATTGATTCAATTAATTAAAAGTAGATTTTTGAAAAATTTTAAATAAATTTGAAATTTGAAAATTGATATTTGTAAATTTAAATTTGAAATTTGAAATTTGGAATTTGAAGATTGAAAGTTGAATTTGAAAATTGAAATTTGAAATTTGGAACTTGAAATTTGGAACTTGAAATTTGAAAGAAAAAATATTTAAAAAATGCCATACAAAATTTCTTCAAAAAACCAATATTTTTTAAATTCAATATCAAATGTTGTTACTATCGAATGTATCTTAAGGGGTTATACGCAGTCAGGATTTTGAAAAAAATCGATTCTTATTATTCCATTTTCGTAATGTGCATATATTTAAGTATAAACACAGAAAATTTCATGTCAATCGGACAAATATTTTCGAAGTTACAGGCATATTTTTTAAATTACTGCGTGTGAAATGATTTTGAAAATTTCAACGCATTTTTCTCAAAACTGTGCTTTTAGAGTCGGTAAGGAAGATTTCTCAGAAACTGCCTTTTTTTAGACTTCCCGTAAATCGGATACAGCGGTTTCAAAAATCATTATTAAAAAAAAAAAAAAATTTAATAAAGTCAAAAGTTACAAAAATATAAATTTTTACGTTAATAAATTAAAAACTCTTTGCGGAAAAAATTATTAAAAAATCACTTTTTTGGCCTCCTGACTGCGTATAACTCCTTAACAGAGAAAAATTGTGCTCTTAACTGCAAAATTATAAAAATTAGAACGACCACAGCCATTTTGGACAAAAAATGAAAAATTCCGCCTGATTAACAATTATCTCGAATTAACAATTATAACAATTTTTGAATTTTGCAGCATACCAACATTTTAAAAAAAGTAACAAAAATAAACAAATAATAGATAATAAAAATAAAAAAATAAAATGAATATGGGGCGTTCTATCCCAAATCGGACAGTTTGAAATTTTTCATTTCCTCAATTTTTTTATATCTTTCAGTATCCAACAAAAGATCCTTTCTGTTAAATTTTGAGATTTTTTCGATTATCTGTTCACGAAATATTAAATTTTAAAAAAACCTCTCTTTTTCAGTTTTTTGGTAATAACTTCTTTAATAATGGTTCAAATCAAGTGTTTTTTTTCAAAATTTTTGTTTTTTATGGCTTTTTTAGAAAAAAATACAAAAAAAATATTCGACGTGTTTTTGAAGTTTTTTGAGTTTCAAATTTTGAATCGTGTTTTCAAAAGTGAGTGCATATTTTGATTTTTTTTTAAATTTCCATAATTACTATTTTATTTCGATTTTTTAAAATTAGAGAAAAAAAAATTTTTGTAAATTATTGTGAATATCAATTGTTGTTACTGTATACAGTGGATTGTCTTTTTTTTCATTATATAGAATTTATTTTGGAACTTTTTTATTGTTGAAAAAATTGGTATTCATAATAATTTACAGATTTTTTTTTCAAAAATCGAAAAAAAAATAGTCATTATGGATGACCCACGACCGAACTAATCTTAAAAGTTGTTGAATAAATAGAAGTTTAAAATAAAATTTTTTAAAAATAATAAAAATATGCACTCACTTTTGAAAACACGATTCAAAGTTTGAAAACTCAAAAAGCTAATTCAAAAACGTCGAATATTTTTTTCGTATTTTTTCTGAAAAAGCCATAAAAAAACAAAAAATTTGAAAAAAAAACACTTCTTTTGGATTATTATTAAAGAAGTTAGGACTAAAAAACAAACAATTTTTTTTTTCAAAACAAGCTTTTATTAGTTGTTAATAAAAAATAACTAAAAAGTTAAAAATAAATTTATTCCGATTGGAAATAAGTTTCCAAATAAAAGCGTGTTACACCATCTTTTTGTTCCTCTTCTGTTAAAATGTAACACGCTTTTATTTGAAAACTTGTTTCCAATCGGAATAAACTTATTTCTAATTTTTTAGTTATTTTTTTATTAACAACTAATAAAAGCTTGTTGAAAAAAAAATTGTTTTCATTTTTTTATTTTTTACTTTTTAGTATTTATTATGTTAAATAACTAGTTTAGTAATTTATGTCTAGTTTCGCAAAATTTTTTGCACCAAAATTATTTTGCAAAATTCGTTAGCCAAAATTATTTCCACACAATTAACTTGCAACATTATTCTGCAAAATTGATGCAAAAAAATTATTTCACAAAATCTTCGTAGTTGCAAATCAATTGCTCAGAACCATTTTGTGAACATAATTTTTCAAAACAATTTTTTTGCAAAAAATTTTGCGTCATCGATGAGTACTAAAAAATATTAAAAAATTAATTTAAAAAAAGTTTTTCCAACTGTCCGATTTGCGATGGAACGCCCCATATAGATGAGAATAAAATTGACGAAACGAATGAAAAATAAAAAATTCACCATTTCGTAAGTTGCGGTTCGAGGGCGAGTGTATTATTGATCGAAACGAGGACATTATCGGGCTCGATTCTCTTGAAGAGTTCGACGACCGTGGAATCTTCTTTACCGACCGAGGCATCTTTGACGACCTTGAGAAGGACCTTTTGTCCGGAAGGCGCCAATTCGCGCAATTTCTCGATCGTCGCTTCGTCGAAATACTCGCGTTCGACGTTGGCCAATCGAACTTTTATCGCCTGAGGCGGAAATATCGCCGCAAGATCCGACAAAATTTCCAATTGCAAGATATTCCCGATATCAACTGATATCGTTCGTCCATCATCGATGAGAAACATTTTCAAACGTCCGGAATCTTTCGGAGCGTGATTGGCGTCGACTTCGACGAATTTTGCGCGGAACCAATCACCGTTTTCCGTGCAACGGACAAAGTAGACGGCGCTGCGATCGACTTTTTTGAGGGCGCATCTTTTCAAATCTTCGGTCGAAAATCCCGCGTTCGTTAAACGCTCCAAAATTTTCGTCAAAATCGTCAAATTTTCGTTTTTCATTCGCACGTAAACGTCCCCATTTTTTTCAACGTGAGTCACGAAAACTTCGGATATTTTGGTCTCGTCGTCCGCCATTTTTCGAGTCACGTCGGACAATATTTGTCGCTTTATCAAATCGTTAACGTCGACGTCGACTTCCGGATCGCTCGTGTCGTAAAAAACGACGCTCGCGATTGGTCCGAGCTCGTCCTGATCGCGATTCACGTCCTCGATGTAGAAAACACCCTCGAGAAGGATTTTCTCGATTTGCGGAAGAATGAAGTCGCAATCGGCGAAATCCTCGAGTCCGGCGAGAACGACGCGCATCGCTTGACACGAGAGACTCGAGAACTTCCGGTCCAGCGGATAGAGACGCGATTTTTCGACCGTGTCGACGTCGCCGAGATCGATGAAGAATACCTCGACCTCGTCTACGTCGGTCGCGTCGTCGATCACGCGCACTCTGTGCCACTCTTCGTTCTCCAATATCACGTAATAAGATCCTATCGAGATCGGATATCTCGCTTTTGGCATCGCTCCGTAGTAATCCATCATCTCGGAAGTCATCGCCTCGAGCTTATCCTGCAAAATATATTTGTTAATCATTTAAAAAAAAATTAATTTTCATTTTCATCAGTTTGATCGAATTTTTCAAAATTCGAACTTTTTTTCCGAAATTTGGAATGCTGCGAAATTACGACATAGTGAGCAGTTTTGAAAATTTCTAAATTTTTCATTTACAAAGAATTTTATAGTAAATTTTGAATTTTAAATTTAAATTTGAAAATTGAAATTTGAAAATTGAAATTTGAAAATTGAAATTTGAAATTTGAAAATTGAAATTTGAAAATTGAAATTTGAAAATTGAAATTTGAAAATTGAAATTTGAAATTTGAAATTTGAAAATTGAAATTTGAAAATTGAAATTTGAAAATTGAAATTTGAAAATTGCAATTTGAAAATTGAAATTTGAAAATTGAAATTTGAAAGTTGAAATTTGAAAATTGAAATTTGAAGATTGAAATTTGAAAATTGAAATTTGAAAATTGAAATTTGAAAATTGAAATTTGAAATTTGAAAGTTGAAATTTGAAAATTGAAATTTGAAAATTGATAATTGAAAATTGATAATTGATAATTGAAATTTGAAATTTGAAAATTGAAATTTGAAAATTGAAATTTGAAAATTGAAATTCGAAAATTGAAATTTGAAAATTGAAATTTGAAAATTGAAATTTGAAAATTGAAATTTGAAAATTGAAATTTGAAAATTGAAATTTGAAAATTGAAATTTGAAAATTGAAATTTGAAAATTGAAATTTGAAATTTGAAAATTGAAATTTGAAAATTGAAATTTGAAAATTGAAATTTGAAAATTGAAATTTGAAAATTGAAATTTGAAAATTGAAAATTGAAATTTGAAAATTGAAATTTGAAAATTGAAAATTGAAATTTGAAAATTGAAATTTGAAAATTGAAATTTGAAAATTGAAATTTGAAATTTGAAAATTGAAATTTGAAAATTGAAATTTGAAAATTGAAATTTGAAAATTGAAATTTGAAATTTGAAAATTGAAATTTGAAAATTGAAATTTGAAAATTGAAATTTGAAAATTGAAATTTGAAAATTGAAATTTGAAAATTGAAATTTGAAATTTGAAAATTGAAATTTGAAAATTGAAATTTGAAAATTGAAATTTGAAAATTGAAATTTGAAATTTGAAAATTGAAATTTGAAAATTGAAATTTGAAAATTGAAATTTGAAAATTGAAATTTGAAAATTGAAATTTGAAAATTGAAATTTGAAAATTGAAATTTGAGAATTGAAAATGAAAATTTGAAATTTGAAAATTGAAATTTGAAAATTGAAATTTGAAAATTGAAATTTGAAAATTGAAATTAAAAAATGTGAAAATTGAAAACTTGAAATTTGCAAATTGAAATTTGTAATGTTGAGCATTTACAAACATTTTGGAAAATTTCTAAATTTGCGATTTAAATTTTTTTAAGTAAATTTGAAAATTAAAATTAGAAAAATGAATTTGAAAATTGAAATTTGAAACGTTCAGCATTTACAAACATTTTGGAAAAATTTTAAATTTGCGGTTTAACATTTTTCAAGTAAATTTGAAATTTGGAACGTCGAGCATTCACAAGCATTTTGGAAAATTTCTAAATTTGTTATTTGAAAAAATGTTACAGTAAATTTGAAAATTGAAATTTTGAGCATTTACCAGCATTTTGGACAGTTTCTAGATTTTTTATTTACTAAAATTTTATAATAAATTTGAAATTTGAAAATTGAATTTGAAAATTGAAATTTGAAATGTTGAGTTTCAAACTTTGAGTTTTGAAATGTTGAGCATTTAAAAGCATTTTAGAAAATTTCTAAATTTGTGGTTTAAAAAAGTGTTATAGTAAATTTGAAAATTGATATTTGAACATTAAAATTTTAAGATTGAAATTCGAAAATTGAAATTTGAAATGTGCATTTACATGCATTTTGGAAAATATGAAAATTGACATTTTAAAATTGAAAATTTAAACCAGAAATTTGAACATTAAAATTAAAAAAAAGGAAATTGAAAGATTAAAAGAAAATTGAAAAAAAAAAAATGCATTTTTATTCGTATCACTTTATTAGAGTGGGGTCCGATCCTACACAATTTTAATCTTACACAAGAAATGCTACACAAAATATCCTACACAAATTTTTGACCAGCATTTATTATCCCACACAAAATTAATGACCTCCCAAGACATCCTACGCAATTGGGTTTTTGAACAAATTGTTTTTTTTGCCATAAATCGAAAGATCATATATAAGTTTTATAATAAAACTATATTTTTTTTTTTTTCGTTGTAATTAAAAAGTTATAACAAGTTGAAAATAAATGTTTCAGCTCGGTACCGAAAACGTGCCGACAATTCCCGAGCCGACCCGAGCGCGAGTGACGTCATAATGTTCATGTCTACTCCATCATTACACGCAGTTGATACGGCGTTTCAACGTTTCATCAATTAAATCTTGTTATTATCGTCCATATATATATAAATTTATTAGAAATGTCAAATCTTAAAAGTTATCGTGCTTGTTTCGTATAATTGTGTACGAATAATACAAAAACAACTCCCCAAAAAATGTTTTTAAGGCGAGGCTAAATACCGACATTATTTCTGAAGTCCTATATTATCGACTCAAAATCGCTGTCCAAACTTTTTCCAATACCGGTGGATGAATATCAATTAAATTTACGAATGAATGATTAATGAAATGCAAAATGCAAACGCGAGACATAAATCAACGTTTTCGTTAATTGCCACTGACTTGTCAGACAGTTTGGATAGAATCTGATGAGAATAATATTTATTTCATGAGAATTCCACATGGGGCTGCCCTTTTTCGGGTTTCTGTGAACTTGATTTCGCCATTTTGTTTTTCGATAATACACTAAATTTATCGACATTTATCTCGTGATTTGGATTCCAAACTTACGTCGCGGTTTTTTCATAAAATAATGTCGAAGACGTATCGATATTGGTACTTTAGTGTTCGTCATGGAGCCCCACTCTTGGTTTTAGCCGTAATGCAGTAGAAACATTATAATTTGATATTTTCAATTACAGATTCCTGATGATAATCGGATCTGTAATTTTTTTTTTTCATTTCGAAAAAATTTTAGTGGGGCTCCATTTGTGCCATAATTCTGATGAAACTGTGAAAATTTTATTAATTTCCATCCATTCGTGCCAGGGGCAAGTTTGGAATCCATTTTCGAGGTGTAAATGTCGGTATTTAGCCTCCCCTTAAGAGGAGGCTAAAGGCGACATTCGGACCACTCTTTCGCTCTCACACGACCCCTATCATCCTTTCTCTCTCGCACTCGCACGAAAAATGTCGGTATTTCACCTCCTCTTAAGAGTTCACGAAAAATGTCGGTATTTCGCTTCCTCTTAAGGGGAGGCTAAATACCGACATTTACACCTCGAAAATGGATTCCAAACTTGCTCTGGAACGAAGGGATGGAAATCAATAAAATTTTGACAGTATCATCAGAATTATGGCACAAATGGAGCCCCACTAAAATTTTTTCGAATTACAAAAAAAAAATTACAGATCCGATTATCATCAGGAATCTGTAATTGAAAATATCAAATTATAATGTTTCTACTGCATTTCGGCTAAAACCAAGAGTGGTGCTCCATGACTAACACTAAAGTACGAATATCGATGCGTCTTCGACATTATTTTATGAAAAAACCGCGACGTAAGTTTGGAATCCAAATCACGCGATAAATGTTGATAAATTTAGTGTATTATCGAAAAACAAAATGACGAAATCAAGTTCACAGAAATCCGAAAGAGGGCAGCCCCACGTGGGATTCTCATGAAATAAATATTATTCTCATCAGATTCTATCCAAACTGTCTGATAAGTCAGTGGCAATTAACGAAAACGTTGATTTATGTCTCTCGTTTGCATTTTGCAATTCATTAATCATTCATTCATAAATTTAATTGATATTCATCCACCGGTATTGGAAAAAGTTTGGAGAGCGATTTTGAGTCGATAATATAGGACTTCAGAAATAATGTCGGTATTTAGCCTCGCCTTAAGAGGAGGCTAAATACCGACACTACGCTTCGAAATCGCCATCCAAACTTGCTCTCATACGAATGAATGGAATTCAATAAAATTTTAACAGCATAATCGGAATTATGGCACAAGTGGAGCCTCACTAAAATTTTTTTGAAAAATAAAAAAAAATATATATATATATATCCGATTACCATCAGGAATCTGTAATTGAAAATCTTGAATTATGAGACTTTTTACTGTATTTCGTCTAAACTAAGAGTGAGGCTCCATGAAGAACGCCAAGACACAAATATCAAGACATTTTCGACATCATTTTATGGAAAAGACACATCGTAAGTTTGGATGGCGCATAAGGAGATGAATATCGATAAATTGTAGTTTTATCGAAACACGAAATGGCGAAATCTAGTTTACAAACGTGCGAGGGAGGGCAGCACCATGGATTCTGACTAGTAACCTAATATTTTTGGGGCTTCAATGAATTCGTTGGAGTTAGTTGTGACGCGTTTTAGCCCCTTAATTATCAATTAATTGTTAATTAACTTATCCTCCTCTGAATTTTCAAAATTTAATAAATTTTCATTTACGGTTTTGGGAGAAAGACTGGACGACGGTGATAAGTCGATAATGTAGGGATTGAACGAAAATGGTATTTAGCCTCCTCTTAAGAGGAGGCTAAATACCGACATTTTTCGTGCGAGTGCGAGAGAGAAAGGATGATAGGGGTCGTGTGAGAGCGAGAGAGAGGGTCTTTAGCCTGCCCTTAAGAGGAGGCTAAATACCGACATTTTTCGTGTGAGTGCGAGAGAGAAAGGATGATAGGGGTCGTGTGAGAGCGAGAGAGAGGGTCTTTAGCCTGCCCTTAAGGCCAGGCTAGGGACCCTCTCTCTCGCTCTCACAGGATCCCTATAGGCGCTCTCTCTCGCACTCACAAGAGCGGTAGCGCGGAGGGAAGCACAAAATGAGAAACGTCGAAACCAATGGTTTCAAGTAGTGCCCCGAATAAATCCCGAAACGCCATCAAATTTATTTACTTGATAAAATTAGTTGTCACAAACAATTTTTGGCACTAAAAGACCGTGTACTATCGTGGAATTATTTTACGGGGCGTGTAAAGGTCAACGTAACCTCAAAATTTGTTTAACCCATTTTTCTCGGAGATGGCTTGATGGAATAAAAAAAGAAGAGTAGGGGCGCCTGTGTAATTAACGTGTACAGGTGGCCCAACTGTTCTTTTTTCATTTTATCAAGCTATCTGCGAGAAATATGTGTTAAAAGTTCTAGCTCTGTCTCTCTCGCACTTGCGAGAACGGAAAGGCGGGAGTTTAGGCGGGCCTTAACATTATGACGTCACAAACAAGACGACCAATCACGGCGCGTTTGGAGTCACGTGATTATTTTTAAAATTTCATCACTTTTAAACTGTTTATAATTAAATGAAGAACAATTTTTTTTCAAATTTTTTGCGTCGTCTATTAAAATTATTTATAATGAAATTTTAAAATACATTTAAAAAATCGATAATTTTTTTTTTCAAAAACCCAATTATTAAAACCAAAATTACAATCCTACACATATTTTCCTACACAATTATCCCCCCCCCCCTTATTATCATTTATGATTCATCGTTATTTGATATCATTTATTACGATCTTTTTTTTTATTCACCTTTACTTATAATTAATAATTGCGGAATATTAATTTAAAAATTAAATTGCGAGTGAAAAAAACGCTGGTATATCATATTCATTCAATAACCCATCAAATTGTTGATTTTTAAAACAAATAAAAAAAAGTACTTTAAACTAATTACTAGTTTATTAAAAAATTCATCGACTCGAGCTTTTTCGGCAAAAGATATTTTTTTCATCTATTTACATTTGTTTCAGTTTATTGTCATTTATCATTAATCATTATTTGATATAATTTATTACAAACTCTAATTTATCATTATTCACGTTTACATATAATTAATAATAATTTAAAAATTAAATTGCGGTTGAAAAAAAAACGCCGAGATATACGAGCAGAAATTGGCACTTCTAATTACTTTTTTATTCAATTATTAATCAATTCAAATGTTTATTTTTGAAATAAATTAAAAATTACTTTAAACTAATTACTAATTAATACAAAAATTCTTCGGCTCGAGCTCTTCCCGTCAAACATTTTAGTTGTTTTCTTTTGAACATTTTTATTTACAACTTATTATTATTTATTATGATTTATTATTATTTGATACTATGTATTACTAACTTTCGAAGTAATTACAAATTGAGGAAAAATTAGTAATTCGCTTTAACCGCAAAATTATCAAGTTTTGCGGATGAATTTCTGCACAAGACATTAATTGTGTATTTAATAATGACTAATTGTGATCAATAATTGGTAATTGACATGTGCGAATTAGGCATTTTTGGCAATAGTTGATTCCTACTAATTACTCATTATGAGTAATAATAATTAGTAACTGATTTTTACTAGTTGATAATTAGTAATTAGTAAATGTAATTAGTTATTGGTAAATCGTAATTGCTAATTAGTAATTAATAAGTACTTAGTAAATGTAATTAGTTATTGGTAATTAGTAATTGATAAATAGTAATTGGTAATTAACATGAGCGAATTGAGCATTTTCAGCAATAGGTGATGACTGATTCTTACTAATTACTCTCGTGAGGAATAATTAGTAACTGGTTTTGACTAGTTGCTAATTAAGCCCGATAATTATTAATCAGTATTTGATAATTACTAATCGTGGCTAATAATTAGTAATTAGTAATTAATAATTCGTTATTAGTAATTGGTTATTAGTAATTGGTTATTAGTAATTGGTAATTAATAATTCGTTATTAGTAATTGGTAATTGGTAATTGGTAATTAGTAATTAGTAATTGGTAATTAGTAATTGGTAATTAGTAATTGGTAATTAGTAATTGGTAATTAGTAATTGGCAATTAGTAATTGGTAATTAGTAATTGGTAATTAGTAATTGGTAATTAGTAATTGGTAATTAGTAATTGGTAATTAATAATTGGCAATTAGTAATTGGTAATTAGTAATTAGTAATTGGTAATTAGTAATTGGTAATTAGTAATTGGTAATTAGTAATTGGTAATTAATAATTGGTAATTAATAATTGGCAATTAGTAATTGGTAATTAGTAATTGGTAATTAGTAATTAGTAATTGGTAATTAGTAATTGGTAATTAGTAATTGGTAATTAGTAATCGGTCATTAGTAATCGGTCATTAGTAATCGGTCATTAGTTATCGGCAATTAGTAATTGGTAATTAGTAATTGGTAATTAGTAATTGGTAATTAGTAATTGGTAATTAGTAATTAGTAATTGGTAATTGGTAATTAGTAATTGGTAATTAGTAATTGGTAATTAGTAATCGGTCATTAGTAATCGGTCATTAGTAATCGGTCATTAGTAATCGGTCATTAGTAATTTGTGATTAGTAATTGGTGATTAGTAATTGGTAATTAGTAATTGGTAATTAGTAATTGATAATTAGAAATTGGTAATTAAAATATGCGATTGTGCATTTTCAGTAATAGTTGATAACTGATTCCTACTAATTACTCATTGTGAGGATTAATTAGTAACTGATTCTGGCTAATTACGAATTGCGATCGGTAATTATGAATTAGTAATCATTTTGCCCATCCCGTGAGAATGTGAAATACTCACGCTGTAAGCTTCACCGATGAGTCGGACCCAAATTTCCGTGGTACTCGTCACTAACGTGACGTAACCGACCCAAAAATTCTCCCCCGGAAGTTCCAGCGGTCCCGGCTCAACCGGGCAAATTGGTTTCAGAAATCCTTTCTCTATCGATGAAGACTGTTCAGGTGGCTTTTTTCGAAATTTAAAAAAAGAAAAAACAATGAATTTTCACGTTTTACGTTAATGTCACGAATTTTTCGATAATTGCAAAAAATTGATACGAAAATGTTGAAAAAAAATAAAAAATGCTCAAATATTAGGAAAATCGGGGAAAAAAAAACTTTAACAAAAAAATCAATTTCGGTAAAGTTAATAAATTAATTTGAAAAAAAAAAAAACTGAAAAGTTAAAAAAAAAGCAATGAAATTTGACGTTTTGCGTTTACGTCACGAATTTTTTGATAATTGTAAAAAAATTGATAAGACAAGAGTAATTCCACGTCAAACTAGTAGGTCAAAAAAATCGATGGTTTCGATCATACTCTCGATATTTTCCTTTGTTCTCTGTCATGAGAAAACATCGCTGTTAAATCGCTAGCCCAAAATAAAATTATTTGTACGAGTTATGATTTTTTAAAAATAGCGTACTTCAAACGACTCGAAAAACAACTTTTTTGTTTTTGTGCATAACTCCGCCGGATTTTGGAATTTCGAGAATTTCACTTCGAAAAATCGAAACTGTATTCAAAACCCTTTAAAGTGAGCACAAATTAACCTCATTTGGTGCGTTTATGACGCAACAATCGTAAAACTACATTTTTTCGAAAATCGAGAATAACTGAAAAACCTCATTTTTTTAAATCTGAAAAAATCATATTAAATTTTAACCACATCAAATCTATATTTCTGCGGAGTTTGAACTAGTTTTGACCAATAGATTTTGAATTATTAATCAATCTTTCAGAAATCGGTTTCAGCTATTTTCGGACTTTCAGGTTTTGACTTCAGGTTTTCTGAGAATTTCGTCAATAAAATCGATATTCATTGATTCAAAAAATTATAAAACAATTTATTTACAATTCTTTGAGGTCCATCTCCATCAAATAATGATGATATTTACGAATAATTGCCTTTTTTGCAACTTTAGATCTAAAGTTGCAAAAAAGCAATTATTTTCTGCAACTTTAGGTCTAAAGTTGCGATTGTTTAAATTGTAAAAAATTATGATTATTATTATTATTGTAATTATAGAATTGTAAAAAATTGTTTTATAATTTATTACAATTTCAACAATTGTAACTTTAGACCTAAAGTTGCAAACAAGCAATTATTTTCTGCAACTTTAGGTCTAAAGTTGCTGTTGTTTAAATTGTAAAAAATTATGATTATTATTATTGTAATTGTAGAATTGTAAAAAATTGTTTTTAAATTTTTTATAATTTCAACAATCACAACTTTAGACCTAAAGTTGCAAAAAAAGCAATTATTTTCTGCAACTTTAGGTCTAAAGTTGCGATTGTTTAAATTGTAAAAAAATATTATTATTATTATTGTAATTGTAGAATTGTAAAAAATTTTTTTATAATTTTTTACAATTTCAACAATCGCAACTTTAGACCTAAAGTTGCAAAAAAAGCAATTATTTTCTGCAACTTTAGGTCTAAAGTTGCTGTTGTTTAAATTGTAAAAAATTATGATTATTATTATTGTAATTGTAGAATTGTAAAAAATTGTTTTATAATTTTTTATAATTTCAACAATCACAACTTTAGACCTAAAGTTGCAAAAAAAGCAATTATTTTCTGCAACTTTAGGTCTAAAGTTGCGATTGTATAAATTGTAAAAAAATATTATTATTATTATTGTAATTGTAGAATTGTAACAAAATTTTTTATAATTTTTTACAATTTCAACAATCGCAACTTTAGACCTAAAGTTGCAAAAAAAGCAATTATTTTCTGCAACTTTAGGTCTAAAGTTGCTGTTGTTTAAATTGTAAAAAATTATGATTATTATTATTGTAATTGTAGAATTGTAAAAAATTGTTTTATAATTTTTTATAATTTCAACAATCACAACTTTAGACCTAAAGTTGCGATTGTTTAAATTGTAAAAAAATATTATTATTATTATTGTAATTGTAGAATTGTAAAAAAATTTTTAATAATTTTTTACAATTTTAACAATCGCAACTTTAGACCTAAAGTTGCAAAAAAAGCAATTATTTTGTGCAACTTTAGGTCTAATGTTGCGATTGTTTAAATTGTAAAAAAATATTATTATTATTATTATTGTAATTGTAGAATTGTAAAAAATTTTTTTATAATTTTTTACAATTTCAACAATCGCAACTTTAGACCTAAAGTTGCAAAAAAAGCAATTATTTTGTGCAACTTTAGGTCTGAAGTTGCGATTGTTGAAATTGTAAAAAATTATGATTATTATTATTATTAGTGTAATTGTAAAATTGTAAAAAATTGTTTTATAATTTTTTACAATTTATGCAATCGCAACTTCAGACCCAAAGTTGCAGAAAAAATTGCTTTTTCTGCAACTTTAGATCTGAAGTTGCAAAAAAAGCAATTATCCATAAATATCATCATTATTTGATGGAAATGGATCTCAAAGAATTGTAAATAGTTTTGTAATTTTGTGAAACAATGACTATCGATTTTATCGATGAAATTCTCAGAAAACCTTAAGTCAAAACCAAAATATCCCAAAATAGCTGAAACTGATTTCTAAAAGATGAAATTGATCGATAATTCATAATCTATCGGTCAGAACTAGTTCAAACTCCGCGGAAATGTCGTAAAAATTTAATATGATTTTTAAAGATTTAAAAAAAATGAAGTTTTTCAGTTATTCTTGATTTTCAAAAAAAAAAAAAAAAAACATAATTTTACGATTGTGGCGTGATAAACGCACCAAATGAGGTTAATTTGTGCTCATTTTGAAGGGTCTTGAATACAGTTTCGATTTCTCGAAGCGAAATTCTCGAATTCCAAAATCCGACGGAGTTACACGCAAAAGGAAAAAAGTTGTTTTTCGAGTCGTCTGAAGTACGCAATTTCCAACAAATCATAACTCGTACGAATAATTTTATTTTGAGCCAGCGATTCAACGGCAAAGTTCGCTCATGACAAAGAACTCAGGAAAATAGCGCGAGTATGAATGTAAAAAAAAAAAAAATTCAACAAAAAAATCAATTTTAGTGAAATTAATCAATTTTCGAACAATCGATTTTTTTTTAAATAAAAAAAACAAACGAAATTTTTTTTTTCAAAACAAGCTTTTATTAGTTGTTAATAAAAAATAACTAAAAACTTAAAAATGAAGCTATTCCGATTGGAAATAAATTTTCAAATAAAAGCTTGCTTTTAAGTTTTTAGTTATTTTTCATCAACAACTAATAAAAGCTTGTTTAAAAAAAAAACAAAATTCGTTTGTTTATTTTTTACTTTTTAGTATTTATGATGTTAAATAACTAGTTTGGTAATGTATATCTAGTTTCGCATAATTTTTTGCAAAAAAAATGTTTCGCAAAATTTTTTGCACAAAAATTATTTTGCAAAATTTGTTAGACAACATTATTTCACACAATTAATTTGCAACATTTTTCGGCAAAATTTATGCAAAAAAATGTTTTCGGCAATTTTTTTGGATAATGACCGTTGCGCAAAATTTTCGTAGAGAAATGTTGTGAATCAATTGCTGAAAACCATTTTGTAAACAAAATTTGACAAAACAATTTTTTTGCAAACAATTTTGCGAAATATTTTTTTTTGCAAAAAATTATGCGAAACATTTTTTGTTGCAAAACAATTTTCGAGAAAATTTGTATGTGCACGATTTGCATGTGCACGACAAATTTCAACTCAATCGGAAATCGGGAAGTGGGTCGAATTTAAGGCGAGGCTAAATACCGACATTATTTCCGAAGTCCTATATTATCGACTCAAAATCGCTGTCCAAACTTTTTCCAATAACGGTGGATGAATATCAATTAAATTTACGAATGAATGATGAATGAATTGCAAAATGCAAACGCGAGACATAAATCAACGTTTTCGTTAATTGCCACTGACTTGTCAGACAGTTTGGGTAGAATCTGATGAGAATAATATTTATTTCATGAGAATTCTACATGGGGCTGCCCTCTTTCGGATTTCTGTGAACTTGATTTCGCCATTTTGTTTTTCGATAATAGACTAAATTTATCAACATTTATCTCGTGATTTGGATTCCAACCTTACGTCGCGGTTTTTTCATAAAATAATGTCGAAGACGCATCGATATTCGTACTTTAGTGTTAGTCATGGAGCCCCACTCTTGGTTTTAGCCGAAATGCAGTAGAAACATTATAATTTGATATTTTCAATTACAGATTCCCGATGATAATCGGATCTGTAATTTTTTTTTTCGTATTTCGAAAAAATTTTAGTGGGGCTCCATTTGTGCCACAATTCTGATGATACTGTCAAAATTTTATTGATTTCCATCCATTCGTGCCAGAGCAAGTTTGGAATCCATTTTCGAGGTGCTAATGTCGGTATTTAGCCTCCCCTTAAGAGGAGGCTAAATACCGACAATACGCTTCGAAATCGCCATCCAAACTTGCTCTCATACGAATGAATGGAATTCAATAAAATTTCAACAGCATAATCGGAATTATGGCACAAGTGAGCCTCACTAACATTTTTTTGAAAAATAAAAAAAAAATTATAGATCCGATTACCATCAGGAATCTGTAATTGAAAATCTTGAATTATGAGACTTTTTACTGTATTTCGTCTAAACTAAGAGTGAGGCTCCATGAAGAACGCCAAGACACAAATATCAAGACGTTTTCGACATCATTTTATGGAAAAGACACATCGTAAGTTTGGATGGCCCATAAGGAGATGAATATCGATAAATTGTAGTTTTATCGAAACACGAAATGGCGAAATCTAGTTTACAAACGTGCGAGGGAGGGCAGCACCATGGATTCTGACGAGTAACCTAATATTTTTGGGGCTCCAATGAATTCGTTGGAGTTAGTTGTGACGCGTTTTAGCCCATTAATTATCAATTAATTGTTAATCAACTTCTCCACCTCTGAATTTTCAAAATTTAATAAATTTTCATTTACGGTTTTGGGAGAAAGACTGGACGACGGTGATAAGTCGATAATGTAGAGATTGAACGAAAATGGTATTTAGCCTCCTCTTAAGAGGAGGCTAAAGGCGACATTCGGACCTCTCTCTCGCTCTCACACGACCTCTATCATCCTTTCTCTCTCGCGCTCGCACGAAAAATGTCGGCATTTAGTCTCCTCTTAACTTGCAAGATTTGATTAAAGACAGACAGACACCGGTGAAACTAAATGAAAGCTTGTGAAAATGCAATTTGCACCTTTTCGGATGCGACGGGATCGGCTCGTCGCAAAATCCACGAGCCGTAAGCTCCCTGATCGAGAGTAACGGCTTTCCACTGATCGATCTCGTCGCCCCAATTGCTCGGCAAAGTTTCCTCAAACTGTTCTTGATAAAAGGCCGGTATCTTATTCGTAAATACGCCGTTGTGTTGATCTATGATTTTCAACAATCTGGCTTTCATTACTTCACGATCGGTCGTTGGATTCAAACGCCGATGCGATTCTATCTCTTTTTTCAATTCCCTCAACGCTTCCCGCGCCGCCATTACTTCCGCTTCAACAGCGTTTCGCGCCTCTTCCGGATAACTGCTGTACTTTCGCTTGCCAATTTCTACTTTGCCGTAAACCAACGAGGTGTTTTTACCGCTGACCGGAAAAATCTTGAAAATTGGCTCCGGCAGCTTCGATTCGCGAGCGAGGGCTCGCAGCTCGTCGCGCGGATCTTTCGACGAAGACGTCGAGATTGGATTTGTCGGAAGAGCCGACGTCGGATTGATCGTCGGAAAATTCTGAAAAAAAAAATTGTATTTTTAAATTTTAGATTTTTAAATTTTTAATTGATAAATTAGAAAATTTTTAATGTTTCAGGGTTGCGAAATTTTTAATGAAAAATTAATGCATTAACCGTTACTTTTTTAATGGCTAATGAAATTAATTTCCATTAACCATTAAGATTTAATGGTTAATGGAGATTATTTTCATTGACCATTACAATTTAATGGTTAATGGGAAGTATTTTCATTAACCATTAAAATTTAATGGTTAATGGAAATTATTTTCATTGACCACTAAAATTTATTGGTTAATGGAAATTATTTTCATTGACTATTCAAATTTAATGGTTAATAAAATGGTTGACCATTAATGGTTAACCATTTTCATTAATTCATGGTTCATGGTCATTCAATAGTTAACCATTAATGGTTAACCATTTTCATTAATTCATGGTTCATGGTCATTCAATGGTTAACCATTTTCATTTCCATTAATAGTTAACCATTAAAATTTAATAGTTAATGGAAATTATTTTCATTAACCATTAACATTTAGGTTAGTGGAAATTATTTTTATTAACCATTAAAATTTAATGGTTAATGGAGATTATTTTCATTGACCATTACAATTTAATGGTTAGTGGGAAGTTATTTTCATTGATCATTAAAATTTAATGGTTAATGGAAATTATTTTCATTGACCACTAAAATTTATTGGTTAATGGAAATTATTTTCATTGACTATTCAAATTTAATGGTTAATAAAATGGTTGACCATTAATGGTTAACCATTTTCATTAATTCATGGTTCATGGTCATTCAATAGTTAACCATTTTCATTTCCATTAATGGTTAACCATTTAATGGTTAACCATTAAAATTTAATGGTTAATAAAAATGGTTAACCATTTTCATTTCCATTAATAGTTAACCATTAAAATTTAATGGTTAATGGAGATTATTTTCATTGACCATTACAATTTAATGGTTAATGGGAAGTATTTTCATTAACCATTAAAATTTAATGGTTAATGGAAATTATTTTCATTGACCACTAAAATTTATTGGTTAATGGAAATTATTTTCATTGACTATTCAAATTTAATGGTTAATAAAATGGTTGACCATTAATGGTTAACCATTTTCATTAATTCATGGTTCATGGTCATTCAATAGTTAACCATTTTCATTTCCATTAATGGTTAACCATTTAATGGTTAACCATTAAAATTTAATGGTTAATAAAAATGGTTAACCATTTAATGGTTAACCATTTTCATTTCCATTAATAGTTAACCATTAACCATTAAATTTTAATGGTTAATGAAAATAATTTTCATTAGTCATTAAATTTTAATGGTTAATGAAAATACTTTCCATTGACCATTAAATTTTAATGGTTAATGAAAATAATTTCCATTTACCATTAAATTTTAATGGTTAATGAAAATAATTTCCATTAACCATTAAATTTTAATGGTTAATGGTTAATGAAAATAATTTCTATTAACCATTAAATTTTAATGGTTATTGAAAATAATTTCCACTTCACCATTAAATTTTAATGGTTAATGAAAATGCAAATGCATTTAAAAAAAGTAATGCATTATTTACAACCGTGTAATGTTTAAAATTTAAATTTTTTATCTTGTAGTTTTCAATTTTTTAATTTTGTGTTTTTAAATTCTAAATTTCTAAATTTGTAATTTTTTCATTTTTAAATCTTTAGGGTCATTCCATGTCAAATCGACCACGAGTTGGAATCGACCCCTTTCAAATTTGAAACATGATGCATTTGGAGAATTTTGGATTTTCAAAAATTCGAAAAACTCAACGTTAAATTTTTGGTTCAATTTTTTTAATATAATACGCTGTACTGATCTCGAGAGATTCTGAAATTTTCAGAAAGGTGTTCTTTGTTTCTTCAAAAATATGAATTTTTGAATTTTGGTAAATGAAAAAAATTTTTTTTTACATAAACTCAAAAATTTATATTTTTGAAACTAAATAACACCATTATGAAACTTTCAGGATCTTTTAAGATCAGTCCAAGGAATTATTTTTAAAAAATTCAACCAAAAATTTAATTTCCAACTTGGATTTTCACGATTTTTTCAAATTCAAAATTCTCCAAATTCGTCATTTTTCAAAAAAAATTTTCGGAATACATATTTTTTTTTTCATAGCACCAAGTATAAGTCTTTAAGACGAATTCAGAACGATTTTTCCTAACTATAATAGTTTCAGAAATATTTAAAAAATAAACTTGAAAGATTTGAAAAATTGTAAAATTTTGAATAACTTTCGAAATTTTTTTTTTTCAATTTTGTTCCTTTAGTGGGACTTCGTTTTGTTAATAACGAAAACTTTTGACCAAATTTCATCGAAATTGAAAGGGTTCGATTCCAACACTTGGTCGATTTGACATGGAATGACCCTTTGATTGTTTAATTTTTTAATTTTTTAAAATTAAACGTTCAACAAAATAAGTAATAACAAAATAATTATGTTAATTATAATAATTAACATTGAGAATTACAATTATGTAAAAAAAATTGAATAAAGTGCAAAACGTACTTAAAATGTAATTCTCAATGTTAATTATTATAATTTACAAAGGAAATATGTGAGAGAAGTTAAATTATTTATTTTAAAATCATTGAAATCAACTTTTGTAGTCATCGAAGGAAAAAGTTAAAATTTTGAAAAAAAAAAAAAAATTTTACGAAGAAGTTATTTGAATCCCATCTTTGGTAAAATCTCAAAACTTTCGTTTAGTTTGTTTGTTTGTTTGTTTTTTTTTTTTTTTTTTTTTTTTGAAAAAAACCGAAAGGGTCCCATATTTATTATTATTATGATTTTTTGTCATTTTTTAAAAAGAAAAATTTCAAAATAGAGTTAAAAGTAATAAAAATATGTATATAAATTTTTACGTTAATAAATTTCTTCGGAGTTGAAAATTAATCTTTCAAATGTTGTCAAGTTTTTGAAATTAAAAAAAGATCATTGTTTTCTCGTCGTTCTCGATTTTCATTTATTTTGTCAAAAAGAAAAAAACAGAACATTGAAATTTTCATGTATTGTCAAAAATTTAAAATTTGAAAAAATCTCAATAGTTCGAGCATTTCTTTGTCACTTCCGGTTTCGATTGAATTTAATAAAATGAAAAAAAAAAGATACAAAAAAAAAATGTAAAAAAATTCTCACCGTTTGGAGCATCGCGCCATTATCGTGAACATTTGAAAATGTTACTCTGATATTTTCGTTTCCGTTCGAAACTGAAGAATTTCGTCCGCTCGATAATGGCGGAATCGATAATCGATCCGTGGGGCTTATTCTCGATGGCGGCGGTTGCCACGGAATTCCCGTAAATTTCGCCATTGGTCTTCCCAAAATTGGAACATTCGGATTTTGCGATTTTGGCGTCTCGATATTCAAACTTTGAAATTTCGGCATTTCGAAATTCGGATTTTGAAATTTTGGAATTTCGACATTGAGATTCTGCAATTTCGGAATTTCTTCCCTCGGTGCTTGGGTCGGAATCACAGGATTTCCCGGTCTTATCGTCGGCGGCATCGAAGATCGCGGTTTTACCGCATAATCGAGTTCCTGTCGAGGTTGGATAAGTTTTTCGATCATACGCTGAAAAAAAAAATTTTTCAATAAAAAATTTGTCAAATATTCGGCGAAATTTTTTTTTAAATGGCCAACAAAAATTCAAATCTTCCAACACGGTGAATTCAAATTTTCAAATTCAAATTTTTCATGAAAAAATAAAAATTTTTAATCTTGAAAAAATTCAAATCTTCTATCACGGTGAATTCGAATTTTCAAATTCAATATTCAAATTTTCCGTGAAAAGATAAGATTCTTTGATCTTAAAAAAATTTAAATCTCCTATCACGGTGAATTCGAATTTTCAAATTCAAAATTCAAATTTTTCATGATGAAATAAAATTTGTCGATCTTAATAAAATTTCAATCTTCTATAATGGTGAATTCGAATTTTCAAATTTAAAATTCAAAATTTCCATGAAAAAATAAAATTTTTTAATCTTAAATTCAAATTTTCTATCACGGTGAATTAAAATTTTCCATAATAGAATTTAAAAAATTCATATTCAAAAAATTCAAATTTTCTACCACGCTGAATTCAAATTTTCAAATTCAAAATTCAAATTTTCCATGAACAAATAAAATTTTATAACCTCAACTTCAAATCTTCTATCACAGTGAATTCAAATTTTCCATAAAAGAATTTAAAAAATTCATATTCAAAAAATTCAAATTTTCTACCACGCTGAATTCAAATTTTCAAATTCAAATTTTCCATGAAAAAATAAAAAATTTTAATCTTAAATTCAAATCTTCTATCACGGTGAATTCAAATTTTCCATAATAGAATAAAAAAAACTCATATTCAAAAAATTTTAATTTTCTACCACGCTGAATTCAAATTTTCAAATTCAAAATTCAAATTTTCCATGAAAAAATAAAAAAATTTAATCTTAAATTCAAATCTTCTATCACGGTGAATTCAAATTTTCCATCGGAGAATAAAAAAATTCATATTCAAAAAATTCAAATTTTCTACCACGCTGAATTCAAATTTTCAAATTCAAAATTCAAATTTTCCATGAAAAAATAAAAAATTTTAATCTTAAATTCAAATCTTCTATCACGGTGAATTCAAATTTTCCATCGGAGAATAAAAAAGTTCATATTCAAAAAATTCAAATTTTCTACCACGCTGAATTCAAATTTTCAAATTCAAAATTTTCCATGAAAAAATAAATTTTTTTAATCTTAAATTCAAATCTTCTATCACGGCGAATTCAAATTTTCCATAATAGAATTTAAAAAAATCATATTCAAAAAATTCAAATTTTCTACCATGCTAAATTCAAATTTTTAAATTCGAAATTCAAATTTTCCATGAAAAAATAAAAATGTTATTCTTAAATTCAAATTTTCCATAATAGAATTTAAAAAAATTCATATTCAAAAAATTCAAATTTTCTACCACGCTGAATTTAAATTTTCAAATTCAAAATTCAAATTTTCCATGAAAAAATAAAAATTGTTATTCTTAAATTCAAATCTTCTATCACGGTGAATTCAAATTTTCCATAATAGAATAAAAAAACCTCATATTCAACAAATTCAAATTTTCTATCACGCTGAATTCAAATTTTCAAATTCAAAATTCAAATTTTCCATGAAAAAATAAAAATGTTTAATCTTAAATTCAAATTTTCTATCACGGTGAATTAGAATTTTCAAATCCAAATTCTCCATGGAAAAATAAAATTCTTCAATCTTGAAAAAATTTCAATCTTCTAACATGAGTTCAAATTTTCCATGAAAAAATTAAATTTTCCAATCTTTAAAAAATTCCAATTCAAAAAATTCAAATCCTCTACCACAGTAAATTCAAATTTTCAAATTAAAAAATAAAATTTTTAATGAAAAAATGAAAATTTGTATTTTTAGAAAAATTTACATTTTTTGTGAAAAAATTAATTTACAAATCGTGTAAAAAAAATTGAATTCTTTAGGAAAAAGATAAATTTGAAAACTAAGTTGAAAAATTGAATTTCCAATTACAAAAATAAATTTCAAAAATAGCAAAAAAATCGAATTCTCCATTTAATGGCAATCGAACTTTTTTTTTATTATTATAAAATTGTCCAAGAACAAAAAAGTTCAATTTTTGAATAATTTTCTGATTTTGTTCGCGTTAAATAATATTTAAAAAAAAAAAGATATATGAAAATCGTTAGAAGTTTTTTTTTTTTTTTTTAACAATATTTCGGTTTTCAAAACGAAAAATAAAAATCTTATAATACTTTTTTTTACTTGAAAACGAAAAAAAAAAGAAATTTACAAATATTCCAAAAGTTTTAATTATTTTTTTGCTTTTTTTCAAATTTAAAATTAGAAAAACGGAAATTTACGAAATTTTCGAATGTTTTCTGACTTTTTCCATATCGAAAATCCGAAGAATAAGAAATACATTATTTTTCGATGTCATTCGACTTTTCAGAAGTCAAATTTTTGTTTTAATTTAATTTCTGGTGAAATATAAATGCAAAAAGTTTTTTCGTTTACAATTTTATTTTCAAAAAATTCTTCGAAATATCGAATTTTGGAAACAGATTTTTTATTCTTATGTCGAGGAATTTTGGGCTATGATTTTTCGAAAAAAAATGTCAATTAGCTGAAAAAAGCTTAATTAAACGGATGAGAAAAAAAAATGAGGATGAAAAAACGGATGAAAAAAAATTAATAAAAAATAAATACCCTTGAGGGGGAAGACAATTGGGGACCTGCGGTCCTTATGAAGCGATTTCCAGACGAATTCGGAGGCGTTGGAAATAACGGTTTTATTTGTTGTTTCACTTGAGGCCACGCCGAAGTATTGCTTTTGGTGGAACTTGAAAAAAAAAAAAATTATTTCTTTCATTCTCTCAATATTATCAATAATCATATATCAATTAAAAATGATTTCAATAATTTAACGAAAGATTCCAAAAAGAGCAAAATTTAAAAAACAAAAAGTTTGGAAAACTCAATAATCGGATTACAAAATTTGTATAATAATTTAAAAAAATGTAAAATAATAATCATAATGAAAAATAATTAATAATGAAGAAGAAATTTAAATGTTTTAAACAAAAATGCGAATGTTCACATTTTTTCTCACTTTTTTTTCAATTGAAAAACGAGAAAAAAAGAATTTTACAATTTTTTTTTCAAAATATAAAAAAAAAAAAATTTCGAAAATTTCTACCAGATTAAAAACGAAGAAGCGGAATGTAGGAATTTTGGAATTGCTATTTCCCAAGCTGAATTTCCGTTTTTAAACGGCGAAAGAAAAAAAATAAAATAAATAAATTTAAAAAAAATTCAAAAACTGTTTTACCCGCTGAAACTAGGTCCGGCCCAGCTTGGAGGTTTATTTACGGCTCGGACGGGATTGCGCGACATTCCTTGAGACCCTCGGAAACCTTGACGAAACACCTTGAAGAAAAAATGGGAGGGTATTGATGATTTAAAAAAAAAAAAAAACATGCAAAATTCGTTAATAACGAAAGTATTAAAATTTTGGCTAATTTTCAAAATAACGGTCATTACAGATCTTCGACGGCGAGACTTTGATGCATTTTGTCCGGCAACCATTCTCGAAATGTGCTCAGTCTCTTTTGTTGGGATGCACTCAACCCACATATCCGCGCCCCTACGCATCGTCCTGATGCCAGGAACAGATTGCATAAAGGATTCCATCGTCGAATAGCCCAATGCCTTGAATGGAATATTTCTGTCCTCTAGCGTCTTATAATCCGCTGGAAGTGGTGTAAAGACAAAAAAACGTTACATTTTTTTTTTCTTTCCAAAACTGAAGTGACATACCGTTATTTTTTAAATATCGGAAAACCGTCATTTTTCAAATATAAAAAAACGGTCATTTTACAAATATCAAAAAAAAGTTATTTTTCAAATATAAAAAAACCGTCATTTTTCAAATATTGAAAAAGTTATTTTTCAAATATTGAAAAACTGTTATTTTTAAATATTAAAAAACCGTTATTTTTTCAATATCGACAAATCGTCATTTTCCAAGTATCGAAAAACGGTTAATTTTCAAATATTGAAAAACCGTTATTTTTTAAATATAGAGAAACCGTTATTTTTCAAATATACAGAAACCATCATTTATCAAAAGTAAAAAAAACCGATATTTTTCAAATGACAAAAAACCGTCATTTTTCGAATACCCAAAAACCGTTATTTTTCAAGTATTGAAAAACCGTTATCTTTTAAATATCGAAAAACCGTAATTTTTCAGATATCAAAAAGTCATTATTTTTCAAATTTTGAAAAACGGTTATTTATCAAATATCAAAAAACACTTATTTTTCAAATATCGAAAAACCGTTATTTTTCAAATATCGAAAAATCGTTATTTTTCAGATATCAAAAAAACGTTATTTTTCAATCATTGAAAAACAATTATTTTCTAAATATTGAAAAATCGTTATTTTTCAAATATCGAAAAAACATTATTATTCAAATATTGGAAACTGTTATTTTTTAAATATCGAAAAACCGTTGTTTTTCAAAAATCGAAAGACCCTTATTTTCTAAATATCAAAAAACAGTTATTTTTCAAATATCGAACAACCGTCATTTTTAAAATATCGAAAAACCGTTATTTTTTAAATGTCGAAAAAGCGTTATTTTGCAGATATTGAAAAACCATTATTTTTAAAATATTGAAACACCGTTATGTTTTAAATATCGAAAAATCGTTATTTTTCTAATATTGAAAAACCGTTATTTTTCAAATATCGAGAAACCTTTATTTTTCAAAATTCAAAAACCTTTATTTTTCAAATATCAAAAAACTGTTATTTTTCAAATATTGAAAAACGTCTTTCTTGAACACTGAAAGAATTTTATTTTTCAACCATAGAAAAATCGTAATTGTCGGATATTAATAGAAACTTATTCTTTAAATTCTGCAAAATCGATAATTTTGGAGAGATAACGGAATTTTGATAAAAATTTTGTTGGGTCAAATATTGACTAAACTTTATCTTTAAAGTCTGTAAAATCGGTAGTTTTTTAATAAAAGAAAGTTTTTTTTACACAAATATTAAAAAATTTTTACTTTCATGCTAAAGATCGTTTTTTTTTTCAAATACATAGAAATCCGTCATTTTGTCAAAAATTCGAAATTTCAAATTTTCTACTCACGAAACTACTCAATTATTAAAAAGCCTTATTTTCTGCATGGGCAAAGAAATTTATATTTGAAATATTGATAAGATGTTATTTGTAAACATTGAATAATTGCCAAATACCGATAACTCGTTTTGAACTAACAAAACCGTTAAATTTTGAATATTGCAAGTCGTTATTGTCCATAAGCGAAAAACCGTTACTATTTCTTACGAAACAAAAACCGTTATTTTTCAAACACCGATAAATCATTTTGAACTAACAATACGTTACGTTTCAAATATTATTAACGGTTATTTTTCACATGCCAAAACAGTTATTTGTTCAGACGAAGACTACCGTTATTTTTTTAAGTACGAAAAATACCGTTATTTTTTAAATCCAAGACATTCCGTTATTTTTCAAATATAAAAAAAATTGTTAAATAATAATAATTATCGCTAATTTTTGTTAATTGCTTACCGTTGAGTTCTTTAAGACTCGTGCCATTTTTGAACGTCAAAAGGATCGATCTTAAAACCTTCACAACGTCATCTTTTTCGCCGGCCATCGCGAAGCTTTCGGGCCTGAAAAAAATTTCTTGTAAAAAAAACTCATACGCAGCGATGATGAAATTCAGCACAGAAAAAAAACGTTTTATCCGAACATCGACATTTGTATCTCTGAAAAATATGATCTTATTTACCTTGCCCCTTAATTTCCTCTTTGCGCAACTTCGTGTGTTTTGCTTCTCTTCTTTTTTAATCTTCACTCTTCCTTCATAAACACAAAATCCGAAACGAGGTACTCTAAAAAAAATCACTTGGAATCAAATTTGGCAAAAATTGATACGTGCGAAAATTTCATTGAACTTTGAATTTTTTGAATACCGAAGTTGCTGTAACAATGTTAAAAATATTACATTGAAAATTTTTGCTCTGTAAACGGGGCACGAAATTGCTTCTGCAAAAATCAAGCAACGAAGATTTTATAAAATTTGGATTTTTTTGCGAAGCACAATACTTAGATAGCACAGAACTTGGATATTTGAGTTATTACACTGAAATTTCAAAAAAATCAGTTTTACAAAATATTGAATTATTCAAAAAATTCTTTAAAATTTTTACAATCTAAACAGAGACCAGATCATTCGCTATTGAATTTACAGCGATCAGAATCGATCCCAGATAATTCACAATCAATAAAATTTTGGATTTTTTGAAAAACAGCCGTAACTCCTTAAATATTCAAAATAATAAAATGAAATTTTTTCAAACGTTAAAATTAGTTATCAAAATTATTGACCCGGTAAATTTCACGAAAATCGACGAAAACCAAATAAATTAGCGTACAAAATTCTGTAAATCTGCGATTTGCAGTTTTTCAAAAACTGAAATATGAAAAAATGAAAAAATGTATATATGTGTGTGTAATTCATGTAATTTTTCAATTTATTACATGCAATATGTAAATGATGTAATTTTACATTATTCGTGTAATTTTATATATACATATATAATTATATATATAAAACGTACCTCGATTCTTGAGCCTATCAAGGAATTCACACACGTACCGGCAAAATTTTTTGTCAATGCGTATATCTATATATTAATGGTAAAACGCGTTTGGACGATATTTCCTCTCACTTATGATCGCAATGAATTCCGAGCGAAGTTCTGAAGATTTTTTATTCCGAGATTCCTTTGTCTCACGAAAATCGTACAAGAAATTAAGTGTTTACGTTTCGACAAAGGTCACGAACACGATTGAAGGGTCGAAACAAAATCCTAGAGCATTTAAGCCACGAAGCCGTGTACGAAGAATCGTAGAGGGGAATCCCCCACTCTTGGATCGACAGTAGCCGCCCTCTCATTGGTCGAACGGTGTCGCCGCGAGCGCCGCGCGCCCGAACGACCAATCAACGCTCTCCGCGGCCCAGGCGAGAAGAAATTTCTCGTCGCTGATTGGCTCCCGCGGGATTGCCCCATAATTCGAGGTAATTCGAGGTGTATTCTACTGCGGATCCTTCGTGCTTTTTTCCCCCACTACTGCCAACGTTTCGATGCTCTGGAATTTAGGTTTCCCACACTTTCACAGCGCAAATATCGAGACCATTGTTGATTAACCTCATTTCCGCCCAATTCTTTTTTCCCAATATCTCTCTCTTATCAGCTCGACGAGTGAGAAAATGTTTGCTCACCTGACGTTTCTGCCCGGAAAAGTGGACGAATTTTTCCTTTTCTTCTTCAACAGCCGGCGAAATTGGAAAAATCTGGAGAGATGTTCAGTTACGTGTCGCGGGACGCACTTACGAATGACCAGAGAAACAAGAGAGGAGAACTCGTCGAGACTCTCTCTGCTGCAATAATGATGATAATAATGCAAGGCGCATGCGCATACGAGCGAAGGAATAGCTTTGAGTTTTTTCGTGTTTTTTTTCTTCAATTCGCGCGAGAGATTCGGGGGGCGGCGGGGGAAAGATTCGACAATGTCATTTGAATGTGGGGGTTTGTTATTTTTTCGAGATTAAGAGTCTCGAATGAAACGTGGAAAAAAATGGTTTATTGATATTCTCTTTCGCTCCATTTATTCTTCATTTATGGAAATCGTAAGAAAATCGTTACGAGAAGAATTTTGTAAATATTTTTTACAGTTTTTTTTTAAGTTCATTTAATTTAAAAGTTAAATTATTTTTTAAGTTAAAAATTTTTTTTTTTTATTTCAATTACGAAAAATATTTATTTTAAATGCATCGTTTTGAATTCTTTTTTTTAAATAATTATTTTTGACATTCGAGGGTTTACGTGAAAAACAAAATGGAAATAAAAAATAAAATTTATTCGGCGTAAGGAAAAACCGAAAAAAAAAATTTTCGATGAAAATTCTCTGGAATTTTGAATTTTTTAAAAGAAATCCTTGGTAAATATGTAAAGCGAAGAAAACGTCAATGTAAGATTCGGATTTTTTTAAATTTTTTTTTAGCATTTTGGTCAAAATTAACATACTGTTCACTAAAATTGCTGTAATCTTTCTAAAGTAAATTTCGAGTTTTTCATACAGCGATTCTCTTTGTTATAATTGAAACTTGAAAATCTCGCTTGGTTCATTCGATTTCGATCATTGTTCGATTTTTCGCAGATTTTTGAAGTTCGATTTTTCAAAATCTTTCAAATTTTCGAAATTTTTCGAATCTTAACATTTCTTTGCATTATCAAAATATTTTGGATTATCAAAATTTGCTACAAAACCAAAATTTTGCAGAAAAATTCGAAACGCGCCCAAGCGAAATAGAGTTGTCATCCTTTGAAATTTCAAAAATTTGAGTTTTCTGAAATTTCGGCACCAACTGAGCCAGAACATTTTTTCTTTGTTAAAAAGCATATTTTCACGGGAAATTTATCATTGATTACAAATTTCATGCAGTTTCAATGAAAAACGAGGTATTCGCAAAAAAAACAAAAAAAATAATAATTTTGAAATTTAAAAAAAGATTTAAAAAAATTTTTTGCTCCATTGAATCTCAATTGTTCATTTCCAAACATTTTCAGCGCGTTTAAATTCACATACATTTTTTTTTTTATGTTTATTTAATTTCAAATTTTCGTTAATGTTTTTTTTCTTAATATTTGTTAAATTTTGAATATCATTTAAAATTTTATTTTCAAAACAGCACAGCAAAAATCAAAAGAAAAAAATCAAAACCTTGACATCTAAATAAAGAGAACAATTGTGGAAACGAGAAAAAAAAAAATTCCGACCATTAACTTTATTTGTACTTTTATATGGGGCCTCTTGAAAATCGGGCGATCGCCGGACAGTCATTTGCAAAAATACTTTATTATTTTATGACGCTCGGCGAATTTATTTGCGTGTCATGAAAAAAGGGTTCATATCGGTTTTATAATCCTCGCGCCGGATATGCCGAGCTATTTATCGCCTTGTGGTCTCTCGTATTACAAGTTTCGTTTACCCGTTGTAATTCCATTGATGTGGGGTAATATGGACCACTGTAAAAACTTTTCCATTCCTAGAAACTTGAAATTATCAACATGAATTGATTATCGATTATCAAAGAATTGTAAATAAATTGTTTCATTATTTTTCAATTACCAATTACATTCGTAATTTGTAATTAGTGAAAATTTCGATACTAATTACATTTGTAATTTGTAATTATTGAAAATGCCGATATACTAATTACACTTTTAATTTGTAAATTGTGAAACTTCCGATACTAATTACATTCGTAATTTGTAATTAGTGAAAATTTCGATACTAATTACATTTGTAATTTGTAATTAGTGAAACTTCCGATACTAATTACATTCGTAATTTGTAATTAGTGAAAACTTTGATACTAATTAAATTTGTAATTTGTAATTATTGAAAATGTCGATACAAATTACACTTTTAATTTGTAATTTGTGAAACTTCCGATACTAATCACATTTGTAATTTGTAATTAGTGGACATTTCGATACTAATAACTTATGAAATTTGTAATTAGTGAAAATATCGATACTAATTACACTTTTAATTTGTAATTATTGAAAATGTCGATACAAATTACACTTTTAATTTATAATTTGTGAAACTTCCGATACTAATTACATTTGTAATTTGTAATTAGTGGAAATTTCGATACTAATTACACTTTTAATTTGTAATTTGTGAAACTTCCGATACTAATTACATTCGTAATTTGGAATTAGTGAAAACTTTGATACTAATAACTTATGAAATTTGTAATTAGTGAAAATATCGATACTAATTACACTTTTAATTTGTAATTTGTGAAACTTCCGATACTATAATTACATTCGTAATTTGTAATTAGGGAAAATTTCGATACTAATTACATTTGTAATTTGTAATTATTGAAAATGTCGATACTAATAACTTATGAAATTTGTAATTAGTAAAAATATCGATACTATTTACACTTTTAATTTGTAATTTGTGAAACTTCCGATACTAATTACATTCGTAATTTGTAATTAGTGAAAATTTCGATACTAATTACATTTGTAATTTGTAATTAGTGAAAATTTCGATACTAATTACATCTGTAATTAGTAATTTGAGGGTAATTAATTACTGCTTTTGACCTAAAGTTGCAGAAAAAGCAAATATTCATAAATATCATCTTCATTTGATGGAGATGGATTTCAAAGAATTGTAAATAAATTGTTTTATAACTTTTTGAAACAACGATTATAGATTTTATAGATGAAATTCTCAGAAAACCTAAAGTCAAGACCTAAATGTCCCAAAATCGCTGAAACTGATTTTTAAAAGATGAAATTGATCGATAATTCAAAATCTATTGGTCAGAACTAGTTCAAACTCCACAGAAATATAGATTTTTTGTCGTAAAAATTTAATATTATTTTTTCGGATTTTTAAAAAATGAGGTTTTTCAGTTATTCTTGATTTTCGAAAAAACGTAGTTTCACGATTGTGACGTCATAAATGCACCAAATTAGGTGTATTTGTGCTCATTTTGAAGGGTTTTGAATACAGTTTCGATTTCTCGAAGGGAAATTCTCGAATTCAAAAATTCGGCCGAGTTATACCCAAAAGCAAAAAAGTTGTTTTTCGAGTCGTTGAAAGAAAAGAAAATAAAAGTTAAATTAGAAATTTGATTAAAAAAACCAAATTAAATAAAAAATTTATTTATTCATTTATCTAAGATTTGTATGTATGATTATTTATGATAATAATTGGATTTTCATAAGTAAATTAATAATTGTAATTTTACAAATAATTAAATCAAATTTTTATTTAATTTCAAATTTTTCATATAAACAATTTGAAATTTCTTCGTATGTCGAAATTTTCGCAATGGTCCATATTACCCCGCATTCATGGAATTTTAATTTTAATTGTAACATTGATTTTTGCATTATTCGAAAATGAAGTTATTTAAAGTATTCAAAACTTATAACTTCAAATGACAATTAATTATTCGAAATAATTTTTTATTTATATTATTTAAGAAAATTCAGTGAGTCAATTTTTCCAACATTTTCAATGTTTTTTTTTTTTTAGTTTGATCCGAAAGGGTCCATTTTGCCACGTATTATTTTTTACTATTTTTGAATATACGTTGCTGAAAATCATTGAAAATATATGGGTCATTCCATGTGAAATCGACCAAGCGTTGGAATCGACCCCTTTCAATTTCGATGAAATTTCGTCAGAAATTTTCGATTTCGGTAAAACAAAGTTCCACCAAAGGAAAAAAATAAAAAAAAATTTTTTCGAAAGTTATGCAAGATTCAAAATTTCACAATTTTTCAAATCTTCCAAGTTTATTTTTTAAATATCTCGAAAACTATTATAGTTACGAAAAATTGTTCTAAATTCGTCTTAAAGAGCATGAAAAAAAAAAATAATAAAAAAAAAAAATTTTGAAAAATGATGAATTTGGAGAATTTTGAATTTTCAAAAATCATGAAAATCCAACTTCCGTATTAAATTTTTGGTTCTATTTTTTTATTTAATACCTTGTACTGCAATAAACTGCAATAAACTGCAATAACCAAAAATTCGATACGGAACTTGGATTTTCACGATTTTTGAAAATTCAAAATTCTCAAAAATCATCACGTTTCAAAATTTTTTTTCGGATTTTTTTTTTGTAGCCCTAAGTATACTTTTTAAGGCGAATTTAGCACAATTTTTCGTAACTATAATAATTTTCGAGATATTTAAAAAATAAACTTGAAAGATTTGAAAAATTGTGAAATTTCGAATTTTGTGAAACTTTCGGAGAAAACGAAAATTTCTGACCAAATTTCATCGAAATTGAAAAGGGGTCGATTCCAACTCTTGGTAGATTTGACATGGAATGACTCATATATGAAATCTACTTTTCATTGATAGTAATATTCAGAAACCGGTCCATTTTTCCCCATATTTATTTCTCTACTCGTGCATAATTTTTTGTCGATTCGAAGAAATTCGAATTTAAATTTTGTAATTTCCGTTCGTTTTATTTTCGATAATTTTGTTAAAAAAAAGTTTCGAAGAATTTTCGAATTTTTTTTTTTGAAATTTTTTTCGATTTTTTTTTCTTTTCCATAAATTTAAACGCCGTTTGCGATAAATTTGAATTTTTTTGAAAAAAAAAAAAATTTCAAAAAAAAATTGCGTGAAACCTGTAACTTCGATTTTTTTTTGCTGAAAGATCTTCAAATTAGAAACGTGAAGCTTCAAAATCCTTTTTTTTTAGACCTCGACATACGACCATTTTTCACTGAGTTACATCATTGTTAAAAACCACGAAAATTTTAGGAAATTTTTTTGATCCCTTAATTTTTTTCAGTAGTGAATAATCCCATCGGAGGTGATCAATTTTTAAGTCAAGTTACATGTAATGTTACAATGTTATCCCTATGTAACGTTGCTGTTATATAACGTGCAAGTAACAATGTTATGTAACATTTGTTACATGTAGGTTACATAACTGCAATATAACTTTGTTACATTACAGCAATGTAACATATGTTATATTGCGGCAATATAACTTTGTTACATTACAGTAATGTAACATATGTTATATCGCGGCAATATAACATGGAAGTTACATGTAACGTTACAATGTTATTCCTATGTAACGTTGCTGTTATATAACCTGCAAGTAGATGTGATGTAACATTTGTCATATTTAAGTAACATAACTGCTGCATAACTTTGTTATTGTGGTAATCTGGAATTCTGGAATAAAGTTTATTATTTTTTATAACACGTTTAACAACAATTAATTCTAGTTACGGTAACGTAATACAGTTACATAACTGTTATATAACAATGTTATATTGCCGAGTAGTATATTGTAACTTACATATGTAACTTACGTGTAACGTCCATGTAATGTCACATGTTACAAACGGTAACATTGCCGTTACATTGCTTCAACATAACTGTGTCCACATCACATATAATCCGGCGGAAGTGATCCATTTTCCCCCAAATGTTTATCCTCAAACTGCTTTCACATGAAATCCTGCGGAGGTGATCCATTTTCCCCCAAATTTTTCCATACACCGTATTTTAGACGTATAAAGTAGGGTTAGGGACGCTTGTTTACATTCAATGATTTACGAGAGGGGAAATTACCATATTCCTTGACTCACAAGGTCACTCTCGAAAAGGTTTTGTCCTTTTTTTTCTGTCGAACGCGGATACTTCGAGATGCTCGAAGAATATGAAAGGCGAGAGAGAGCCAGAATGGAAGAAAGGACTCATTTTTCTCCTCGTGTTACATTTTACGACGTCAAGTGCGGTTTCACTTCTTGCAGGATTCTTTTTATATTCCTTTTGTGCATCTGGAAAGGATCAATGGAAAAACCACTCGAAAGGGCTCGAAAAATGGTGCACGCAAATTTATCAAAAAAAAAATGGGGAAGCCTCCGCTAAAAATGTGTTGCATTTCCCAACGAATTTTTTTTTTTTTAAATTCTTCATACTGGACCCATATGGTTGGAATTTTGTTGACGCGACGAATTTTTTTTTTCACGGATAAAATATTCATTTAAAAATAATAATGATCTTGATAACTTATTCATAAATAAATATTTATTAAAAATAATAAATATTCATAAAATATTATAAAATATTCATATAAGAAATATTCATTTAAAAATAATAATGATCTTGATAACTTGATCCGTTTATGTGTGTGTACTGCGTGCGGAAAAATGCGGGGCAAAATGGACCACCTTCGAAATTTTATTATCGAAAAAATTGAAAGTCAAAAAAATCGATGTCATCTCGATATTTTCCTGTGTTCTCTATCATGAGAAAACATTGCTGTTAAATCACTAGCCCAAAATAAAATTATTTGTACGAGTTATGATTTTTTGAAAATTGCGAACTTCTAACGACTTGAAAAACAAATTTTTTGCTTTTGCGTATAATTCCGCCGGATTTTGGAATTCGAGAAATTCACTTTGAGAAATCGAAACTGTATTCAAAATCCTTCAAAATGAGCACAAATTAACCTCGTTTTCCTGCATTTATCACGCCACAATCGTGAAAGTATGTTTTTTCGAAAATCAAGAATAACTGAAAAACCTCATTTTTTGAAAATCTGAAAAAATCATATCAAATTTTTACGACAAAAAATATATATTTCTGTGGAGTTTGAACTAGTTTTAACCAATAGTTTTTGAATTATCGATCAATTTTATCTTTCAGAAATCAGTTTCAGCTATTTTGGGACTTTCAGGTTTTGACTTTAGGTTTTTTGAGAATTTCGTCAATAAAATCGATAGTCATTGTATTTCAAAAATTATAAAATAATTTATTTACAATTCTAAAATTACAATAAAAATGGATCTCAAAGAATTGTAAATAATTTTTTTTATGATTTTTTACAATTTCAACAATCGCAATTTTAGACCAGAGTTGGGCAAATTTGTAATTAGATCAATACAAATTACATTTGTAATTAGTATCGAAATTTTCACTAATTACAAATTACAAATGTAATTAGTATCGAAAATTTCACTAATTACAAATTACAAATGCAATTAGTATCAAAATTTTCACTAATCAAAAATTAAGAGTGTTATTAGTATTGAAATTTTCACTAATTACAAATTAAAAATGTAATTAGTATCGAAATTTTCACTAATTACAAATTACAATTGTAATTAGTATCGAAATTTTCACTAATTACAAATTACAAATGCAATTAGTATCAAAATTTTCACTAATCAAAAATTAAGAGTGTTATTAGCATCGAAATTTTCACTAATTACAAATTACAAATGTAATTAGTATCGACATTTCCACTAATTACAAATTACAATTGTAATTAGTATCGAAATTTTCACTAATTACAAATTACAAATGTAATTAGTATCGAAATTTTTACTAATTACAAATTACAAATGTAATTAGTATCGACATTTCCACTAATTACAAATGTATTTACTATTGAAATTTTTTCCAATTCACGACGTGAATTTCTTTAATTTCTTCGAAATTCAGCAGGTTGGCGTTTATTTGGGTTTACTGAGGTTTCATCCACTGCATTCATGACGCCACAATCGTAAAACTACGTTTTTTTTCGAAAATCAAGAATAACTGAAAAACCGCATTTTTTTTTTAATCTGAAAAAATCATATTAAATTTTTACGACAAAAAATCTATATTTCTGTGGAGTTTGAACTAGTTTTGACTAATTAGTTTTCACTAATTACAAATTACAAATGTAATTAGTATCGGAATTATCACTAATTACAAATTAAAAATTCAATTAGTTTCGACATTTTCACTAATTACAAGTTTCAAAAGTAATTAGTATCGACATATTCACTAATTACATATTAAAAATGTAATTAGTATCAACATTTTCACTAATTACAAATGTATTTATACTATTGAAATTTTTTGCTGACCCAGTACAAATGAAACCCAAATAAACTGCAGCCTGCTGTGAATGAAACCTCAATAAACCCAAACTGCTGAATTTCGAAGAAATTAAAGAAATTCACGCGCGTTAATTGGAAAAAATTTCAATAGTAAATACGATCGATACTAAATTACATTTGTAATTTGTAATTAGTGAAAATTTCGATACTAATTAAATTTGTAATTTGTAATTAGTGAAAATTTCGATACTAATTACATTTGTAATTTGTAATTAGTGAAAATTTCGATACTAATTACATTTGTAATTGAAATTGGTGAAATTTTCGATACTAATTACATTTGTAATTTGTAAGTAGTGAAAATTTTAGCTAATTACAAATTACATTTGTAATTTGATAATTACAAGTTTGCCCAACTCTGGTCTAAAGTTGCGATTGTTTAAATTGTAAAAAATCATAAAAAAAATTATTTACAATTCTTTGAGATCGATTTTTATTGTAATTGTAGAATTGTAATTAAATGGTTTTATAATTTTTTGAAACAATGACTATCGATTTTATTGAAAAAATTATCAGAAAACCCAAAGTCAAAATCTGAATGTCCCAAAATAGCTGAAACTGATTTCTAAAAGATGAAATTGATCGATGATTCAAAATCTATTGGTCAGAACTAGTTCAAAATTTACAGAAATATAGATTTTTTGTCGTGAAAATTTAATATGATTTTTTCAGATTTTTTAAAAATGAGGTTTTTCAGTTATTCTTGATTTTCGAAAAAAACGTAGTTTTACGATTGTGGCGCCATAAATCCACCAAATGAGGTTAATTTGTGCTCATTTTGAAGGGTTTTAAATACAGTTTCGATTTCTCAAAGTGAATTTTTCGAATTCCAAAATCCGGCGGAGTTATGCACAAAAGCAAAAAAGTTGTTTTTCGAGTCGTTTGAATTACGCAATTTTCAAAAAATCATAACTCGTACAAATAATTTTATTTTGGACTAGCAATTTAACAGCAATGTTTTCTCATGATAGAGAGCACAGGAAAATATCGAGAGTATGATCGGAGACATCGATTTTTTTTGACCTGCTGGTTTGACGTGGAATCACTCATATATCATTCATGAAAAATAAAATATACGCTAAATAACTATGATACAGGGTTGCGAACTTTTTAATGAAAAAGTAATGCATTGGCCATTACTTTTTCAATGACTAATGAAATTAATTTTAACGGTTAATGGTTGATGGAAATTATTTTCATTGACCATTAAAATTTAATGGTTAATGGTTAATGAAAATAATTTTCATCAACCATTGAATTTTAATGGTTAATGGTTAATGAAAATAATTTCCATTAACCAATAAATTTTAATGGTTAATAATTGAAAATAATTTCCATCAACCAATAAATTTTAATGGTTAATGGCTAATGGTTAATGAAAATAATTTCCATTAACCATTGAATTTTAATGGTTAATGGTTAATGAAAATAATTTCCATTAACCATTAAATTTTAATGGTTAATGGTTAATGGTTAATGAAAATAATTTTCATCAACCATTGAATTTTAATGGTTAATGGTTAATGAAAATAATTTCCCTTAACCATTAAATTTTAATGGTTAATGGTTAATGAACATAATTTTCATTAACCATTGAATTTTAATGGTTAATGGTTAATGGTTAATGAAAATAAATTCCATTAACCATTAAATTTTAATGGTTAATGGTTAATGGTTAATGGTTAATGGTTAATGGTTAATGAAAATAATTTCAATTAACCATTAAATTTTAATGGATATGGGTGGAATGGTTAATGAAAATAATTTCCATTAACCATTAAATTTCAATGGTTAATGGTTAATGAAAATAATTTTCATTAACCATTAAATTTTAATGGTTAATAATTGAAAATAATTTCCATTAACCAATAAATTTTAATGGTTAATGGCTAATGGTTAATGAAAATAATTTCCATTAACCATTAAATTTTAATGGTTAATGGTTAATGAAAATAATTTCCATTAACCAATAAATTTTAATGGTTAATGGCTAATGGTTAATGAAAATAATTTCCATTAACCATTAAATTTTAATGGTTAATGGTTAATGGTTAATGGTTAATGAAAATAATTTCCATTAACCATTAAATTTTAATGGTTAATGGTTAATGGTTAATGAAAATAATTTTCATCAACCATTGAATTTTAATGGTTAATGGTTAATGAAAATAATTTCCATTAACCATTAAATTTCAATGGTTAATGAAAATGCAAATGCACTAAAAAAAGTAATGCATATTATTTGCCACCCTGCTATATGATATTAGGATAAAAACGGTTTGTGAGAATTTTGAATTTTCCATTTTTTTTAAAATTATTTTGAGAGATTTTTCTTCAATTTTATGAAAAAAAAAATTCCCGCGAAATCTGAATTGCAAAAATATTGTTTTTGTATCTCAAAATTTGTGGAAATTGAAGGGATTTTGAGAATTTTTGAAAAATTCAAAAATCTTCGTGAATGGAATGTTTTAAAAAATGTTCGCAAAATTAGAACGATTTTGCAAATGTTTGAAATTTTGAGAATTTTTCAAAATCCACATTTTTTGGCACTTTGATAAAAAAAATTGTCAAGTTATTTGTAAGTATAAAAAATAATCAGCTTTTCCATCCAAATCAATGCAATCTAAAGAATTTTTCGAATTTAAAGATTTTGGATTATTTTTTCATATCATCATTAATTAGTTTGGAGTAATTACTAATTTTTCGGCTAATTAGTATTTATTTTGAATTGAATCTTAATTTTTTCGAATATGAGTAATTTAATGAGTTATTTTATTTTAAAAAAAGTAATTGGTAATGCCTATCTTTGTTAAGTAGCCGAAAAAAATAGCATTTAGTTAATACGAATTACTAATTTTCTACTCAATTTCAGAGTAATTCGAACTAATTATTATTTTCCTTTACAATTAGTAATTAATTTGAACTCGTTACTGATTTTTCGGCTAAATAGTAATTATTTTCGACTAATTATTATAATTTTTTCAAAAATTACTAATTCAATGAGTAATTGGTCAAAAGTAATTTGCGAATGACGGTTGAAATTTGAATTTTTCAGTCTCAACAAAGGAAACTTCGAAATTAATTGTTTTATTTCAATTATTGTATTTTATGATTCTATATATGAGGCATTCCATGTCAAAGCAACCACTTTTAAACCCGACCCTTTCCGATTTGGCTGAATTTTTTTTTTCCTTTTCTACCCCATTAAAAAGATTTTTCAGAAAATTTTCAATTTTTTTTACCTAACCCCAAAAAAAAAACTTTTGTAAAAATAGCTATAACTTTTTCAAAAATTGACTGATTGGGATGTTTTTTTTCAAAATTTTCGTCTTTCAATGTACTTTCCGAAAAAAAATACAAACATTTCAAGATATTCAAATCTATGAAATTTTTAACTTTTTCGAAAAAAATCATCTTTTTCTCGAAGTTGGCCATTTTCAATTTTATTTTTTCGAACAAAGAATACTTTGATCAATTCTGGAAAAAATGCCGCCCAACATGAAGTAGGCCGATATTTCCATCTATTTTTTTTTTATCGATTGAAAAAAAAAAAATCCCAGCAGGGCTTATTTTACAAAATACCATATGTTTGAGGATTTATAAAGGACTTCAGAGTTCGAAAAATTGAGAAGAAAACAAAATTGAAAGTGGTGAAATCCTCAAAAAAATTTAGATTTTTTTTATCGATTTAAATTTAAAAAATAAATTAAAAAAAAATAATAATAAATAAATAAATCAATAAATATCGGTTTATGGTAAAAAAATTTTTTTTTTCCAAAACACTGTTACTATAACTTTTTTCACTGCTCAAAATTGCAAAACTAGATGCAACTACGGTTTTTCGTAACTATAATAGTTTCCGAGATATTAAAAAAATAAACTTGGAAGATTTGAAAAATTGTGAAATTTCAAATTTTTGATAACTTTCAAAAAATTTTTTTTCAATTTTTTTCCTTTGGTAAAACTTAGTTTTGTTAAAAATGAAAACTGCTGACCAAATTTCATCGAAATTGAAAGGGAATTGATTCCAACTCTTGGTCGATTTGACATGGAATGACCCATATACAGAATAATAAAATAAAATACAGTAATAGAATAAAACGACTCTTGGTCGATTTGACATGGAATGACCCATATATAGAATAATAAAATAAAATACAGTAATAGAATAAAACGACAATTAATTTCAACGTTCCTTTTATTGAGACTAAATTCAAATATAACCGTCATCCGCAACAATGTATAACAAATGTATGCAATTTTTTAAGACGATCTTTGTGAATTCTCGCGAAATTAATTCTTCAATGTGTCAAAAATGCATTAATTGTGAAGAATAAAAAAAAGAGGGGTAATACGGGTCTACGCGGGAATATTTGAATCTCGATTCGTGGAACTTTTCTTTGAGGCGCGGTTCATTGCGATTTACAGTGTTGCCACCTGTCTAAAAAATTTCTTAAATCTAAAGAAATGTAGATGGTTTCTAAGATTTAAGAATTCTTAGGTATTTTTCAAAGAATTCTCAGAATTTCTAAGAATTCTGAAGGAAATGTCCGCAATCGTAACCACCGTGCAAGAGTAAGCTCTTCGGCTTTGATATGCGCGGTTTCACCGACAATCTCGACTGTCGGTAAGATAGGAAAGGTCCAAAGTGGCTTTAAAGACCTGTTTTACCGACAATATTGACTGCCGTCAAGGCTGTTTTACCGACGAGCTTGACTGTCGGTAAGGCTGTTTTACCGGCAAGCTTGACTGTCGGTAAGACTGTTTTACCAACAATCTCGACTATCGGTAAGGTAGGAAATGCCTCGAGTCACCCCCTAACTAAAATCTAAAGAATTTTCGAGGCGCCATCTGAAGAATTATATCCATCGCGGTGTGGCAACACTGATTGCGAACGAATCGGCGAACGTAGCAGTCAGCTGACCCTGTCTTGTGATAGCAGTAGCTAATCTCCAGGCGCTCGTTTGGGTGGGTTTCAGTTTGTCGGACGTCTCCGTAAGTTTCGCTTGTTTTTCCAGTAATTAAAAAATTTTCTTCGATGTCAATCGTCGTCTTTCGATTGTTCTGAACCAGTCGATTCGATCGACAACAATACGTTTAAAAAATAATTTCTGTGAGAGGAGCTAACTCGGTTTTACGAACGCGACCCTCGAGAGCGAGAGAGAGAGAGAGAGCGAGAGTATCGATCGTGCCACTTTGAGGGCGCTTTCAGCATTTTTTTCGCATATAAATCCCGGAATAAAATTCGTCTCGATTCAAGGATCATCGGATAAAACCTTCCTTCTATATTTGGTAATTTTGGGAGTCATGATTTTTACCGAAATTTCGAATTGTGTGGAAAAAAAATTATCGCTCTCTCTCTCTCTCACTGGCTCTAGCAGACGCTCCGCCAGAGCGAGAGAGAGGCTACGCCTAGTTTTTTTTTTTTTTTTTTTTCATCGAACGCGCTGCTCACGTGAATCCATTGAGTTTCTCGTGCAAACCCCACCTTTGTCAATTCGACGCAAATTCGTGAATTTCTTTTTCCCAATTTTTTAAACAATTTTCTTGGAATTTTCATGTTTACCGACTCTTTTTACTTCACTTTATTTGTCCAGTTTTTTTTTTTTTTATATCTTCGCATTCGTTTTGATTTTACGCGAAAATTGAAAAAGAACATTTTTTGGGCCTCGAAATTATTTTTGGAAATTTTTTTTTTTTTTTTTTTGAATTTCTGGGTTTGGCAGCTTTGTTTTCCTCGTTTGATACTTTTTTTATTTTGGTAAGACGTATTTTGAAATCGGTAATTTTTGAAAAATTTTGATTGATTTTTGTTTTGAATGAAAAAAATGATTTTTGGACATTTTTGCGTAGAATAAATTTTTTTTTTTTTTTTTGCTTGTTTCATTTATTTCCTGTTTATTCGGAGAGATGATTCAAACTTAATTTCAATGTGATATCAAATAATTGTTTTTTTTTTTTAATTTTCGAAATTTTTTTCTTTTCAGATAAACAATAATTCAAGATGACGACTCGCGGTTTGCCAAAAATTAGCAACGTCGGCAAAGAGTCGCAGTTTGGATACGTTTACGCCGTTTCCGGACCCGGTGAGATCAAGTTTTTTCTCACATTTTTTTATTTTAACTCAATTCAAATTTAAGTATAATTTTCAAAAAAATCGAAGTTTTTGAACTCTAATTTTTGTTTGACATCGCTTCTCGAATCTCGTTAAGAGATTCTACGCCGTCAGATAAAAAAAAAGCGATTTTTCAAGAATTTTTTCCTGAAAGTCATTTTAAATCATTATCGTAAAAATTTTTTCACATATTTTTGAAACTTTTTAGCTCAATTTTGGAATTTTACTTTCTACAAAATAATAATTCTCGAAGCTGTCGTAACCGAAAGGAAAGGATCGAGCAAAATATAAATTTTGACAAAATTTTTATAAAATGGAAAATATTGTTCGGTAAAAAAAAAACCTTTGATTTACTAAAAAATATCGAAATCTTGCTCATCAACTCAAAAAACACAGTTTTTAGAAAAACGCGTTAAAAATTTCAGAAGCACTTTACAAATATGTTTATAAATTTTTTGAAAAATTCCAAATCCTGTGAAATTTGGTTTCCATAATTTTTAAATTCGAAATTGCAATTTCGAGTTTTCCGAATAATTCTAAAATCTAAAAGTCAAACGACTTGATATTCTGATATTTTTGTAAAATGATTTTGGCGTTACATGAAACGTTTGAAAAAATTATGATTCTAAAATTTTTTCGAAATTTTGACAAAATTATGATTCTTAAAATTTTTCGAAATTTTGCCAAAATAATGATTCTTAAAATTTTTCGATATTTTGTCAAAATTATGATTCTCAAAAATTGTGTCCAAATTATGATTCTTAAAATTTTTCGAAATTTTGTTGACAATCAAAATAATTGATTTTTTTATTTTTCAGTCGTAACGGCGGAAAAAATGTCGGGATCGGCGATGTACGAGCTCGTTCGCGTCGGATATTACGAACTTGTGGGCGAAATTATTCGTCTTGAGGGAGATATGGCGACGATTCAGGTATTAAAAAAAAATTAAAAAAAAAAAAAAAAAAAATTAATTCTCCCTGAATTAATAAAAAAATAGAAATTTAATTAAAAAATTCAAGAAGGAGAAACGAGAAAAATTTAATTATAAAATCATGGAAAATAAAATGAAAAAAATTAAATTGAATTAAAAGAAATGAAATTAACAAACAATAAAAAATAATCATTGTTAATTAATTAAAATGAAAGGGAATAAAATAAAAAATTGATAGAAGCGTTTAAAAATGACTAAAAAAAAGAGAACTACATTTAAAAGACATCATCAAAATTAACAATAACTTTTTGACGAAGACGAATTTCCTCCTAAAATTAATAATCAAAATGAATGTAATATTGAAAATTCAAAATAGACTTCGAAAAATCGAAAAAAACGATTTTCATCGAAAAGAATAATCGAAAATAACAAAAACTTTTTATTGGATACGAATTTGCCCCTGAAATAGACAATAAAAATGAAAATAAGGGAAAATAATTGTTTCTATTCATTGAAATGCAAAAATATTTCTAAAGATTGCAAAAAAATTTCTGAAAATTGTAAAAAAAGAATTTCATTTGAAAAAATCATCAAAATTAACAATAACTTTTTGGCGGAGACGAATTTCCTCCTAAAATTAATAATAAAAATAAAAATAATATTGAAAATTCAAAATACGGGTTTCAAAAAATCGAAAAAGCAAGTTTCATTCTAAAGAATCATCGAAAATAACAAATACTTTTTATTGGATACGAATTTACCCCTAAAATGGAGATTAAAAATAAAAATGAGAGAAAATAATTGTTTTTACATATTAAAAAAAAAAAAATTCTGAAAATGGCAAAAAAAAAAATTCTAAAATTTGCCAATAAAGAATTTTATTCAAAAGAATCATCGAAAATAACAAATACTTTTCATTGCATACGAATTTACCCCTGAAATAAAGAATAAAATTAAAAATAAGAGAAAATAATTGTTATTACTTATTGACATGCAACAAAATTTCTAAAAATTGCAAAAAAAAAATCGAAAAATTGCAAAAAAAGAATTTCTTTCAAAAAAATCATTGAAAATAACAAAAACTTTTCATTGGAGACGAATTTGTCCCCGAAATAAACAATAAAAATGAAAACGAGGGAAAATAATTGTTTTTACCTATTGAAATGGAAAAAAATTGTCTAAAAATTGCAAAAAAAATTCTAAAAATTGCATAAAGCGAATTCCATTCAAAAAAATGATCGAAAATAACAAAAAAATTTCATTGGATTCGAATTTGCCCGTGAAATAGACAATAAAAATAAAAATGAGAGATAATATTTGTTTTTTACTTATTAAAATGCAAAAAAAATTCTAAAAATTGCAAATAGAGAATTTCATTCAACAAAATTATCAAAATTAACATTAACTTTTTGACGGAGACGAATTTGCCCCTGAAATAGAGAATGAAAATAAATAATAGGGACAATAATTGTTTTTACCTACGAAAATGCAAAAAAATTTCTAAAAATTCCAAAAAATATTTCTGAAAATTGAAAAAAAAAATTATGAAAATTCCAAAAAGAGAATTTCATTCGAAAAAACTTTTTAAAATTAACATAAAGTTTTTGCCAGAGCGAATTTTACCATGAAATAGAGAATAAAAATAAAAATAAGAGAAAATAATTGTTTTTACCTATTGAAATGCAAAAAAATTTCTAAAAATTGCTAAAAAATTCTGAAAATTGCAAAAATAGAATTTTATTCAAAAAAGTCATCAAAAGTAATATTAACTCTTTGACGGAGACAAATTTGCCTCTGAAATAGAGAATAAAAATTAAAATAATGGAAAATAATTGTTTTTACCTATTGAAATGCAAACGAAATTTCTAAAAATTTCTGAAAATTGCAAAAAAAAAACTAAAAATTGCCAAAAGATAATTTTATTCAAAAAATTTATCAAAATTAACATTCACTTTTTGTCGGAGACGAATTTGCCCCTGAAATAGAGAATAAAAATAAAAATTAGGGAAAACGATTGTTTTTACCTATTGAAATGCAAAAAAATTTGTAACAATTCCAAAAATATTTCTAAAAATTGCCAAAAGAGAAATTTTGTTCGAAAAAATTATCAAAATTAATATTAACTTTTTGACGGAGACAAATTTGCTCTTGAAATAGAGAATAAAAATAAAAATAAAAGAAAATAATTGTTTTTATCTATTGAAATGCAAACAAAAATTTTTTAATTCTAAATATATTTCTAACAATTGCAAAAAAATTCTGACAATTGCAAAAAGAGAATTTCATTCAATAACTTTTTGACGGAGACGAATTTGAAATAGAGTATAAAAATAAAAATAAGGGAAAATAATTGTTTTACCTATTGGATTGCAAAAAAAATTCTAAAAATTGCAAAAAAAATCTAAAAATTGCAAAAAAAATCTAAAAATTGTAAAAACAAATATCTAAAAATTTCAGAAAAATTCTAAAAATTACAAAAAAATTCTTAAAAATTCAAAAAAAATTTTAAAAATTCAAAAAAAATTCTAAAAATTCCAAAAAAATTCTATAAATTCCAAAAAAATTCTATAAATTCCAAAAAAATTCTAAAAATTCCAAAAAAATTCTAAAAATTCAAAAAAAAATTCTATAAATTGTATCTATTTAAAAAATTCAGGTTTACGAGGAAACGAGCGGCGTGACCGTCGGCGATCCGGTATTGCGTACCGGTAAGCCTTTATCCGTGGAACTCGGTCCTGGCATTCTCGGCAGTATTTTCGACGGTATTCAGCGCCCCCTTAAGGACATCAACGAATTAACGAGCTCGATATACATACCGAAGGGCGTTAACGTGCCGGCACTTTCGCGGACACACTCCTGGGAATTTAATCCCTTGAATATCAAAAACGGAAGTCACATTACCGGGGGCGATCATTATGCGATCGTTCACGAAAATACACTCGTGAAGCACAAAATGATGCTTCCACCTAAGAGCAAGGGTACCGTCACTTACCTCGCACCCGCCGGCAATTATACTGTCGATGTAAGAATTTCTTTTTTTTGCTTAGATTTAAAAAAAAAAAAAAAAAAAACGATCAAGCTTTTTTTTTTAAATTTCGTTGCAATCATTTTCGTCAAATAGAACATTTTTGTAAAAAATAATTGAGCTCGAAAGCAGCAGAATACCGAAAGCTAGAGCGTTTTTAAGAATTTTTGAAATTTTTTTTTTTTCTAATCAAAATTTTGGAGTTTCCAAATTTGTCGGCAATTTTTGATGACACCTGTTGTAAATGTGCAAAAAATTTGAGTGAATAGTTGAAATTGAAAATTCGAGGATTTTTGAGGATTTTCGAAAAACTAAAAAAAAACTTTTTTATTCAAATATTCAAGAGATTTGATAAAAGTTTCATCAAAATGATCGCTCAGTTCAATCGTGTAAAAAAAATTTAGGTTGATAGGAACAAAATTATGGATGTCGGCGCGTCTTTTAAGGATTTTTGGAAATATTCAATTTTTGAAAATTATTTCAAAATTTAATGGCAATTGTTAAAAAATTGGTAAAAAATTTCCAAAGTTGGAGCGTTTTTAATCATTCTTGAAAAAATTTGAAAAAAAAATTTCTTTCAAATTGAACTTCAGAAGGTTATTTTGAAATATAATAGAAATGATTCCGGATCGATACCAACAAAATTCCAAAATCTAGAGCGTTTTTAAGCATTTTTGAAATAATTAAAAAAAAAAAAAAAATTCTTTTCAAATCGAACTCTTTAGAAGATTATTTTCAAATTCAATAATAATTTTTATTTTTAGTATATTAGTAATAGTAATTAAATAATTCTTTTTGTCACTCGGTGCAAAAAAAAAACAAAAAAATTTGAAACTGCTACAATATTCCAAAAGTTGAGTTATTTAACAGCAAAATTCAAAAATTCTTCAATTTTTTTATATCGGACCCCTGAAGAAATTATTTCTCAATTCAATTTCAATTATTCTTGTCACTCGATGCAATCGTGCAAAAAATTTGAGAAAAATTGATGATTTTTTTTTATCGATTAAAAACTCGAATTCTCGACGAAGCAAATTTTTAATTGAGTCGAATAATTGAAAAAAAAAATTCTTATCGCAGGATATCGTTCTCGAGACGGAATTCGACGGAGAGAAGAGCAAGTACACCATGTTGCAGGTAAATAAAAAAATTAATAAGAATATATATGGGGAATTCCATGTCAAATCCCGACCCCTTTCGATGTGGCTGATTTTTTTTTCCTTTTCTAACCCATTAAAAACATTTTTCAGGAAATTTTCAAATTTTTTTACCAACCCAAAAAAGCCTTTTTTTTTCAAATAGCTAAAACTTCTTTCAAAATTGACTAATTGGGAAGTTTTTTTTTCAAAATTCAAAGAATAAAAAATACAAAAAAATACACTACTGGAAAAAATTAAAGGATCAAAAAATTTTCCCACATTTTTAGTGGTTTTTAACAATGTTATATCTCAGTGAAAAATGGTCGTATCGAGGTCTAAAAAAAAGCATTTTGAAGCTTGAAGTTTCTAGTTTTCAGATCTTTTAGCGAAAAAATTTGCGAAGCTACAGGTTTCACGCAATTATGCGAAATACCGAGAAAAAAAAATTTGGCAAATTTCCATCGCTTTTATTTTGGCTGTAATTTTTGGGAAAAAATTCTTCCAGCTAAAACGTTGCAAGGACCGGATAGCTTGTTTATTTAGCTTCAATTTGCTTTTTTTGAGACCTCGCTGCGACCATTTTTCGATGAGATATCGAGCTTTTACGAAAAAAGACACTTTTCTGTTTGACCATTGATATCTCAGCAACCAATGATCGCACAGAAATCAAAAGGGGCGTTTCACAAACTTGAATCAATGCTCTACAAGGATTATTGATGGTTTTTTGAGAAAAAATTTTTTTTCCATCCTTGCCATGAATTTGAAAAAACAGGCGAAAAAGGGCTATTTATGGTTTTTCAGAAAATCAACGGCCAAATTAAAAATATTGACAAAACTACCAATGTTGAGCGTGACTTTTACAGCTCAATATACCCACAAAATCCCTGTAAAGTTTCAATTTGATCTATCGAACGGTTTTTTTGTTTCGAGCAATCAATTTTTTTTAAAAAATTTAAGGATCATGTTTCTGCCCTTAAACGTCATAATCATTATTAAAGTGGAAAACAATTTTTTTTTGCTTTTTTCACATTTTTATCGCAAACAGCATTTAAATGTACAGACAAAAAAAAATTCGAAGAATTTTCGAATTTTTCTTTTTTTTAAATTTTTGTCGATTTTTTTTCTCACTTAAATTTAAACGCTGTTTGTGATAAAAATGTGAAAAAAGCTCAACATTTTTATTTTTCCTTTTAATAATGATTACGAAGTGTTTAGAGGCAATAAACATGATCCTTGAATTTTTTTGAAAAAAAAAAATTTCAAAAAAATAAAAAAATTTCAAAATTTTGTTGATTATTTTTTTAAATAAATTTAAACGCTGTTTGCGACAAAAATGGGGGAAATTCTCGAAAAAAAATTTCTTTCTTTCACTTTCATAATGATTTTGAAGCGTTAAGGGGCAATAAACATGATCCTTTAATTTTTTTCAAAAATTTGATTGCTCGAAACAAAAAAATCGTTCGATAGATCGAATTGAAACTTTACAGGGATTTTGTGGGTATATTGAGCTGTAAAAGTCACGCTCAACATTAGTCGTTTTGTCAATATTTTTTATTTGGCCGTTGATTTTCTTAAAAACCATAAATGGCCCTTTTTCTCCTGTTTTTTCAAATTCATGGCGAGGATGGAAAAAATTTTTTTTTTCGAAAAACCATCGACAATCCTTGTAGAGCATTGATTCAAGTTTGTGAAACGCCCCTTTTAATTTCTGTGCGATCATTGGTTGCTGAGATATCAATGGTCAAACAGAAAAGTGTATTTTTTCGTAAAAGCTCGAAATCTCGGCGAAAAATGGTCGCAGCGAGGTCTCAAAAAAAGCAAATCGAAGCCAAATGAACAAGCTATCCGGTCCTTGTAATATTTTAGCTGGAAGAATTTTTTCCTAAAAATTACAGCCAAAACAAAAGCGATGCAAATTTGCCACATTTTTTCTTCTTGGTATTTCGCATAATTGCGTGAAACCTGTAGCTTTGAAAGTTTTTTTGCTAAAAGATCTGAAAACTAGAAACTTCAAGCTTCAAAATGCTTTTTTTTAGACCTCGATACGACCATTTTTCACTGAGATACAGCATTGTTAAAAACCACTAAAAAGTTGGGACAATTTTTTGATCCTTTACTTTTTTCCACTAGTGTATAAATAGTAATTTTTGCTACAAGTGTAGAAAACAACGAATTCCATCGCGCGTGAAGTTGCCGCATGAGCCGAAGACTTATGGTGCATTTCACACTCGTACTCGTGTGAAATGCACCATAAGTCGAGGCGAATGCGGCAACTTCACGCGCGATGGAATTCGTTTTTTTTTGGACATGTAGCATACATTATTTTTTGCAATGACTGCCCCGAAAGTGGGATTTGAGATTCAATAAAACCAATGACATATTCAAATAAGAACTCGTATATATATAACCAGCAGTATATATATAACCAGCAGCTCTTGGGCGCTCGTTTTCTTCATCCATTCTGTATTCCGTATTCCCTCAGAAAATGCGACTGTCATAAGTTGACGTTACGTGTCACATGAATTCCGCTACATTCAAGTTTGTTTAATCGGTTTAAAATCGTAGAACAAAAAACGATCAATTGTCAAAAAATCCGTTTTTTCGTAAATCAATGGAGTAAAGTGAGCTATAAATAGAGTTATTCCCGCACAAGTTCGGGAATCTGTGACATTCCCGCACAAGTGCGGGAATGTTAAGCATCGTTGAGAAATTAGCCACTTTCCGCACGTCAAACACCCATCGAAAATCGCTCTTTCGGGGCAGGCATTGCAAAAAAAAATTTAAATATTGAAATCTATGAAATTTTTTTTGCATCAGGTTTGGCCGGTGCGTCAGCCAAGACCAGTCACCGAAAAATTGCCGGCCAATCATCCGTTGCTGACCGGTCAACGTGTCTTGGATTCGCTTTTCCCGTGAGTATTTAAAAGAAAAACCCAATTTTTTTTTATCGGCGATCGGCAAAAAGTGAAGATAATCGATTTTCACGATGGCGGTATTTTGATATTTGAGAAAAAAAAACCGAAGAGAGAAAAAACATCAATATTTTTATGACAATTTTTATCAATTTCGTAATATATATGAAAAGCAAGAGAGAAATCAAGATTTTCTTTGTTTTTCTGCTCATGTTGAGAAAAAATCATGAAAAGCAAAAAAAGCGACGAATCAAATAAATTTTACATCGGAATTTGTATACTTTAAAACATGAGATACGAACAAAAAAAAAAACTAGAAAAACGTTTTTTTTTAATCGTAGTTTGCTTTTTCGTCGATTTTCGATTTTTGAAAATTGATTTTTTATTTTTTAATATACACTAACTTTGAAAATCGCGATTTCAAGTTTATAACTCAAAAAAATTGAAAAATACGTCGAGTATTTTTGTTGTATTTTTTTCTGAAAAGGCCATATAAAAACAAAAAAATTTCAAAAAAAAAATTTCAATTTGGACCATTATTAAAGAGGTTATGACCAAAATACCGAAAAAGAGCGTTTTTTTGTCTTTTTTTTATCTTTTGAAATAAAAAAAATCTCAATTTACCAGCAAGGGTTTTTTGATGGGTACTAAAAAATATAAAAAATTTGAGGGAATAGAAAAAAAAAGTTTTTCAAACTGTTCGATTTGGGATGGAATGCCCCATATAAATATATTAAAAATATATTAAATACATTAAAAATTGTATTAACCCAGTGAATACGTTATGTTGCCGCAACGTAACATGTAAGTTACATGTAATGTTACAATGTTATCCCTATGTAACGTTGCTGTTATATAACGTGCGAGTAACAATGTTATGTAACATTTGTTACATGTAGGTTACATAACTGCAATATAACTTTGATACATTACAGCAATGTAACATATGTTATATTGCGGCAATATAACTTTGTTACATTACAGTAATGTAACATACGTTCTATTGCGGTAATGTAACATGGAAGTTACATGTAACGTTGCTGTTATATAACTTGCAAGTAGATGTGACGTAACATTTGTTACATGTAGGTAACATAACTGCTATATAACTTTGTTACATTACAGTAATGTAACATACGTTATATTGCGGCAATGTAACATGGAAGCTAGTCACTGTAAATAAAGATATGAAATTTCAAACATTTTTACAACGAGGGGTCAGGGGTCGCGAAATTAAGTTACGAGGAATAACTTAAGTTATGAGGGGTCAGGTATTCTGGAATACAGTTTTGAGAGTTCACATAACTTATGAGGAGTCAGGGGCTCTGAAATTAAGTTATGAGAGGACACTTAACTTATGAGGGGTCAGGAATCCTGGAATTGAGTTTCGCGGTTTTACAAAACCTACAAGGGGTCACGAAATTAAGTTATGAGGGGTCACTTAAGTTACGTGGGGTCAGGTATTTTGGAATAAAGTTTTGAGAGTTCACACAAAGGGGTCAGGGGCCCCGAAATTAAGTTACGAGGGGTCACTTAATTTATGAGAGGTCACGGTTTTTTCAAACATGTTTTGAGGGTTTACACAACTTATGAGGAGTTAGGGACTCCGAAATTAAGTTACGAGGGATAACTTGAGTTATGAGGGGTCAGGTATTCTAGAATACAGTTTTGAGAGTTCACATAACTTATGAGGAGTCAGGGGCTCTGAAATTAAGTTATGAGAGGACACGTAACTTATGAGGGGTCAGGAATCCTGGAATTGAGTTTCGCGGTTTTACAAAACCTACAAGGGGTCACGAAATTAAGTTATGAGGGGTCACTTAAGTTACGAGGGGTCAGGTATTTTGGAATAAAGTTTTGAGAGTTCACATAACTTACGAGCGGTCAGGGGCCCTGAAATTAAGTTACGAGGGGTCACTTAACTTATGAGAGGTCACGGTTTTATTCAAACCAGTTTCGAGGGTTTGCAAAACTTATGAGGGGTTAGAAGGTCTGAAATTAAGTTATGAGGGGTAACGTAAGTTCTGAGGGGCCACTTAAGTTATGAGGTATTCAGGTATTCTGGAATAAAGTTTATTATTTTTTATAACATGTTTAACAACAATTAATTCTAGTTATGGTACCGTAATACAGTTACATGACAGTTATGTAACTGTTATATAACTGTTACATAACTGTTATGTAACTGTTATATAACAATGTTACTTACATTACATACTTACATACTTACAAATTGTAACTTACATGTAACTTACATGTAACTTTAATGTAACGTCCATGTAATGTTACATGTTACAAACGCTAACATTGCCGTTACTTTGCTGCATCATTAAAATATATTAAAAATATATTAAAAATTCATAGTAAAATAAACATTTTCGAAATTTTCAGTTGCGTTCAGGGCGGAACAACCGCGATTCCCGGAGCTTTCGGATGCGGCAAGACCGTTATTTCTCAGGCATTGTCGAAATATTCGAATTCCGAGGTTATCGTTTACGTCGGTTGCGGCGAGCGCGGCAACGAGATGTCCGAGGTATTGCGTGATTTTCCGGAACTATCCGTCGAAATCGACGGAGTTACCGAGTCGATAATGAAGCGTACGGCCCTCGTTGCCAACACTTCCAATATGCCTGTCGCTGCTCGTGAAGCCTCCATTTACACCGGTAAGTTGAAAAAAAAGAAAAAAAAAATAATGATTTAAAATAAAAATTTAATTATCATTATTTATAAAAAAAAATGTATCGAACGATTTAAAGAGTTCACGAGCCTCTTGCTTTAATTTTTTTTTTCGGATACTCCGCGAGTTCTCTTTTTCAAATTTTTTGGCAAGCGTTTTTTGTCGAATTGTTCGTTCGTGCGAAAAATTTGAGCTCGATAGCAACAAAATTACGAAAATTTTAGCCGTCTTGAATTTTTTTTTTTTTTTCAAACCTTCGACTCTGAAAATTTTTTGAAAAATTATTACTGAATCTCTGAAAAAATTTGTAGCCTGATAACTACGAAATAACGGACTGAGAGCGTTCGATGACAATTTTTGAAATTTTGACTTTTTCAAGAAGGAAATTCCTAAGGGGATGATTCCAGATATGTTGTTGATAAAAAAAAAATTATTTTTCAATAAAAAATTCATCAGTGTAAAGCTTTCTTTATGAAAAAAAAATGTAGATTGAAATTAAACTTTTTATTTTTCAACTGAAATTACAAAAATCGACAACATAAAGCTGTGATAACTTTTTTTTCTATTAAAATTTAAAAAATCGTAACTAAAAATAAACCAATCAATTTTTTATTTATTTATTTATTTATTGCTTTCAATGAAATGATATTCAAATTAGTATGATATCCAAATTAATGTGTTATTGATTTAAAAAAAATTCATTTTTCAATAAAAAATAAATTCATCCTTATGAGAAATTTCGTTATTTTTGACCTTAAATTCAAAAAACCGAGAACATAAAGCTGCGATAAGATTTGTTTCTATTCTCATTACAAATTACAAATTACAAATGTAGTCAGTAATTGAAAATTTCCTAATTACAAATTACAAATGTAATTAGTAATTAGAAAATATCAATTTACAAATTACAAATGTACTTGGGTTCAAATTTCGCACTAATTACATTTTATCAATGTAATTGGAGTCAAATTTGACTCTTATTACATTGAAAAATGTAATTAGTCGAAAACTTGGTCCTAATTACATGCAATTAGAGTGAAATTTGACTTGAATTACATCGATAAAATGTAACTAGTGCGAAATTTGAACCTAATTACATTTGTAATTACTAATTACATTTGTAATTTGTAATTAAGAAATTTTGAATTACTAATTACATTTGTAATTAAGAAATTTTGAATTACTAATTATATTTGTAATTTGTAATTAGGAAATTTTCAATTACTAATTACATTTGTAATTTGCCGATCGCCAATTCTAAGTTTGATTTGATATACTTAAAGCCAGTAGGCTTTCCCTGCCGACAAGAATAGATGATCCAAAAAGAATACTTTGTCGAGAAAAGAGTATCCCGACAGAGGTTTCAGTGCCCGGCAGTATCGGCATGATCAGCAGTATCGATTTTTTCGAAATCAAATCAAATCAAATCATTTTTTCGAAAAATTAATAATTAGTCAAAAAAATATTACTAATATTTTATAAAAATTTGTAATTAGCGGAAAAATATTAGTAATTTTCCTAAAAAAATGGTAATTAGTAAGAAAATATTTCCAATTTTTCCAACAAAATTAGTAATTAGTGACAAAATATTTCTAATTCTTCCGAAAAAATTAGTATTTAGCGACAAAATATTTCTAATTTTTCCAAAAAAAATAGTAATTAGCGAAAAAATATTACCAAGTTTTTTTCTAAATATAGTAATTGGTAAAGAAGATATTACTAATTATTTTCAAATATTTAAATTTAAAATACTAATTGATTTAAATACGAATATTTAATCGGTACCTATTAAAAAATGCAGTAGTAATTTTTTATTATCTATTACTTTTTTCAAAATTAATACAACACTTCTCCACGAATTATTGATTTTTTTGGTTATTTAGCAATATCTTTCTCTCTAATTACTAATTCTTGGAAAAAATTAGTAAGATTTTATCGTTAATTATACTATTTTTTTTTTAAATTAGAAATGTTTTGTCACTAATTAATACTAATAAAAAAAAGAAAATGAGTAATATTTTTTCGCTGATTCTTAATTTTTCGAGAGTGTTGGACAATAAAAATAGATTGTTTTTGCCGATCACTGATAAAGCCTCTTTTATGTGGAATCCAAAAGAATAATGTTTTTCGAAAAATTATAATGATAAAAACAGGGTTGCGAATTTTTTGATTCAAAAAATTTGAATTTTCAATTTTTAATTCAAATGTTCGGATTAAAAATGAAAGAATTATTGTTTAATCCTAATGTCGGAATTAAAAATTCAAAAGGTATTTTTTAATCCAAATTTTGGGATTAACGAATAATTTTGTAATCCCAATGTTGGGATTAAAAATTAAATAATTATTTTCAACCCAAGTTCTCAGAATTAGCGAATAAAAAAAATTTAATCCGAGTGCTAATTCAATCATTCTTTTAATGCTTGTTTTTGCAACCCTGGTTAAAAAGGAATCACTCTGTCCGAGTATTTCCGTGACATGGGTTACAACGTCGCTATGATGGCGGATTCCACGTCCCGTTGGGCCGAGGCTCTTCGTGAGATTTCGGGTCGTTTGGCCGAGATGCCGGCTGACTCTGGTTACCCCGCATATCTGGGCGCTCGTTTGGCGAGCTTCTACGAACGCGCTGGCCGCGTCAAATGTCTGGGCAATCCGGATCGCGAGGGTTCGGTCAGTATCGTCGGCGCTGTGTCGCCACCTGGCGGTGATTTTTCGGACCCAGTGACGAGCGCGACACTCGGTATCGTTCAAGTTTTTTGGGGTCTCGACAAAAAGCTCGCTCAACGAAAACACTTCCCGTCCATCAATTGGCTCATATCGTACAGCAAGTATCTTCGCGCTCTCGATGATTTCTACGACAAGAATTTCCAAGAATTCGTGCCATTGAGAACCAAGGTCAAGGAGATTCTTCAGGAGGAGGAGGATCTTTCGGAAATCGTCCAATTGGTCGGTAAAGCCTCCCTCGCCGAATCCGACAAAATTACCCTCGAGGTTGCCAAACTTCTGAAGGACGATTTTTTGCAACAAAACAGGTGAGAATCGATCAATTTTGCGAAATGGCGATTAAAAAAAAAAAACTATTTTTTCAAATATTTTTGCAGTTATTCGCCGTACGATCGTTTCTGTCCGTTCTACAAGACCGTCGGCATGTTGCGCAACATGATTGCCTTTTACGACATGGCGAGGCACGCCGTAGAGTCGACAGCGCAATCCGATAACAAAATCACTTGGAACGTAATTCGCGACAGTATGGGCAACATTATTTATCAATTGAGTTCCATGAAATTCAAGGTACATGCGATTTTTTTTTTAATTTAATGACGAAAAAAATCATTTATGTTACGCATGGGGTAATGAGGGTCATAGTAGAGACGGGGGTAAAGAGGGTCATAGTGGCGAGGGGGCAAAGAGGGTCATAGTAAAAAGGGGGTAAAGCGGGTCATAGTAGATTTTTTTTTTGCAAAGTTCAATCCGAAAACCTTAATCAAAGCACTTATTTTATATCTTGAGTTTTAAGATTTTTTTTTTCGTAAATTGAAATAGGATCATTCCATGTCAAATCGACCAAGAGTTAAAATCGACCCCTTTCAGTTTGGATGAAATTTGGCCAGTAGTTTTCGTCTTTAATAAAACGAAGTTCTACCAAAGGAAACAAATTTTATTTCGAAAGTTATGCAAGATTCAAAATTTTACAATTTTTTAAATCTTTCACGTTTATTTTTAAAATATTTCGAAAACTATTATAGTTACGGAAAAATCGTTGTGGCTTTGTCTTGGAGAGTATACTTGTGGCTATGAAAAAAAAAATATTCCAAATTTTTTTTTTTTTAATGATGAATTTGGAGAATTTTCAAAAATCGTGAAAATCCCAGTTCCGTATTAAATTTTTACTTCAGTTTCTTTCATATTGTACTGATCTTAAAGAATCCTGAAATTTTCAGAAAGGTGTTTTTTTTGTTTCAAAAATATAAATTTTTGAATTTTGGTAAAAATTATAATTTTTTTTTTACCAGACTACTATTACTTTTACTTTTATTACTGCTCAAAATTACAAAACTACATGATTGCTGAATTTTACCTAACTGAGGGGTAAAAAACAATTTTTTATTCCAAAATTTAAAAATTTATATTTTTTAAACAAAAAATCGGCATCCTGAAAATTTCAGGATCTGTTAAGATCAGTAGAAGGTATTATATAAAAAAAATGTAACCAAAAATTTAATGTTGATCGTGAATTTACACGATTTTTTAAAATTCAAAAATTAATATTTTTGAAAAAACAAAAAACACTTTTCTAAAAATTTCAGGATCTTTTAAGATCAGTACAAGGTATTATGTAAAAAAAAATTAAACCAAAAATGTAATACGGAACATGGATTTTCGCGATGTTTGAAAATTCAAAATTCTCCAAATTCATCATTTTTCAAAAAAAAAAAAAAAATTACGAAATATTTATTTCTTCGTAGTTACAAGTACGCTCTCCAAGACGAATCCAGAACGATTTTTTCGTAACTATAATAGTTTTCGAGATATTTAAAAACTAAACTTGCAAGATTTTACAAAAAGGTGAAATTTTGAATCTTGCGTAACTTTCGAAAAAAAAAATTCTAATTATTTTCCTTCGGTAGAACTTCGTTTTATTAAAAACGAAAACTTCCGACCAAATTTCATCGAAATTGAAACGGGTCGATTCCAACTCTTGTTCGATTTGACATGGAATGACCCAATACTATTGCGAATTTGAAATCAAGACGGTCCATTTTGCCTGGTTTTTTTACGCGCTCACAAGTGTGATGAATTTTCTTGTCGTAAAAATACTTGCAATTTCCTCTGTCGATCGAAAGAAATTTTGTAAATAATTCAATCCCTCAAGCCTGGGTCTATCTCGGATGTTCTGAGGTAATGGGGGTCATAGTGAAGATGGGGGTAGAGAGGGTCATCATAAAGAGGCGGGTAAAAAGGACCACAGTAAAGAGGGGGTAAAGAGGGTCATCCTAAAGAGAAGGGTAAAGAGGGTCATAGTAAAGCGGGGGGTAAACAGAGTCATTGTGCCTGTTTTTTTCGCACTAGCGATGAATTTTCTTGTCCCAAAAATACATGCAATTTACTCTGTCGATCGAAAGAAATGTTGTAAATGATTTACTACCTTGATTTTGGCCCTTTATCGACTATTTTGGGGTAATGGGGGTCATATCAATAAATTCAAAAAATATGAATTTTTGCGTTTTTTTTCCCCAGGATCCCGTTAAAGACGGCGAGGCCAAGATTCGAGCGGACTTTGATCAACTTCTCGACGACATACAGCTGGCTTTTAGGAGCCTCGAGGATTAAGCTCGTCGTCGCGTAAATTTTTTTTTCTCCATCAAAATCGATCGTTTGGAAAATTCTTCCATTGCTATGCAACAAATTAACAAAAAAAAGCCCATTTTATTTAATAGTGGCAAAGGTTGCTCGAAATCGCTCTTCGCCGAATTTGTCAATTCTTAAAAAAAAAAAAAAAATCAATTTTTCCTCAACGCAAAATTCTTACGTTGATCTTTGGATTTTTTTTCCTCATTTCTGGATAAAATTATCATTTCTGTCTTGTGCAAAAAAGAGCCAATGAAAAAAAATTGTACATAATAATTCTTTTTTTTTAAGCAGCGAGGAGCGTATTTTTCGAGATCGAGACAATAAAAAAAAATCATCTCGAGTGCATGAATTTGGTGAGAAAAAAAATGTTTCCCAGTCATTGTAAACTATTTCCTTGTATTCAAGAAAAAGCGGAATGTTCGAAAATTTTTAATCGAAGGGAAGGAAAAAAAAATAACGACGAGCCAAAAATAATTCAATCGAATTCCAAGCGAGTGCTCTGTCGCACGAAAAAAAAAACGATCCATGTGTACGAATATTTGTTGCGAAAAACTCGTCGTCGATTCCAGATCGAAAGTAAGAAAAAAAAATCCAATATTGAATCATGAAGTATTAGCTACTTGTATCATAATTATAATATGTTAACGTGATAGGAAAAAAAGTGGAAAAAAATTTAGAAACGTTAAATAGAGTATAAAAGAAAAATATGTTAACGTTAAGGACGTCGAAGAAAGGGCTAAAAAAAATGAGATTTTTTTTTTGGCTAACCGACGAGGATGCTGGAGTCGTTGAGTGCTTTGCGAGGATTAAAAAAAGAAAAAACAGCGCGAATAAAACAAAATTATGATGTCCAGTTTCCAGCAGCTCCAGTATCATTTCCATTGTACGATATGTAAAAAATAAAGGTTATATGCACAAAAGGCGTTAAAAAGTTGACATGACTTTCTTTTTTAGTCTTTTTATTTTTGCTACTGTTTATTAAACAATAAGGAATTGAAATTTCCATCTGGCGCTGTGTTGGGCAGCAGCAAATTACTTGGTGTAATTAATTACATTTCCATTACAAATTACAACTGTAATTTAGAAAAAAAAAATTACTAATTACAATTGCAATTTGTAATTAAACTGGAACTCGTTACCCATTACAATTGTAATTTGTCATTACACCGAAATCCATTAACCATTAAAATTGTAATTTGTAATTAAACTGAAATCCATTAATCATTGCAATTTTAAGCTGCGTAATTAAACTGAAATTCAGCAGCCATTACAATTTGAAAATGTAATGAAACCGAAATCCATCAACCATTACAATTTTAAATTGTAATTAAACCGTCCCGAAACAAAATAATTATATTCATCGGTTACTTTCAATTATTTTGTTTCAAGAAGATTTAATTACAATTAAAAATTGTAATGGCTGTTACATTACATTACATCAACATTACATTACAATTAAAAATTGTAATGTAATGTTGATGGATTTCGGTTTCATTACATTTTCAAATTGTAATGGCTGATGAATTTCAGTTAAATTATAATTTAAAATTGTAATGGTTAATAGATTTCCTCTTAATTACAAATTACAATTGTAAGGGTTAATGGATTTCGGTTTAATTACAAATTACAATTGTAATTGTTAATGGATTTCCATTTAATTACAAATTACAATTGTAATAGTTAATGGATTTCGGTTTAATTGCAAATTCCAATTGTAATGGTTAATGGATTCCGGTTTAATTACAAATTACCATTGCAATGGGTAATGAATTTCGGTTTAATTACAAATTACAATTGTAATGGGTAATGGATTTTGGTTTAATTACAAATACAACTTGTAATTTGTAATTAATTAATTACAAATTCACCCAACTATGATCTGGCGCAGAATAATCGAAATCTCTGATTGATTCGGGGGCAATGAGGGTCACATTTTTTTCTCGTTTCGCTGAGTTCTCCGTCAGCGTAAGATCAAGTTGTGCATTTTTTTCAAATTACTTTTTTTTTTTTTTTATAATGGGGCGTTCCGCCCCAAATCGGACAGTTTGAAAAACTTTTTTGTTTATTTCCTCAATTTTTTTATATTTTTTAGTACCCATCAAGAGACCCTTTGCTCGTAAATATTAGGAGTTTCTTGATTACCCGTTCAAAAGATATTAAATTAACAAAAAAACCGCTCTTTTTCGGTATTTTGGTAATAAATTCTTTAATAATGGTCCAAATTACAAGTTTTTGAGGACAAAATTTGAGGACATGAAAAAAAAAGTTTTTCAAACTGGGATGGAATGCCCCATATATATATATATATTGTATATATGTTTATTATTATTCGTGGCAAGCCCTGCCACTAAAAATAATTTTTGATAAGGACTTTTATGGATTAAAGCGCTGAAACAATACAATAAGGCTTTCCATCGATGTAAAAAAAAATGTCCAGAAAATATAGAAGGCATTCCATGTCGAATCAACCACTTTTAAACCCGACCCCTTTTGATTTGGACGACATTTTTTTTCCCTTTTCTACCCCATTAAAAACATTTTTTCAAGAAATTTCCAAATTATTTTACCCAAACCAAAAAAATTTTTTTTTCTCAAATTCTTAAAAAATTTACTGATCGAGACGTTTTTTTTTCAAAATTATCGAGCTCAAATGTACTTTCCGAAAACAAATAGAAGAAAATCGTAAGATATTAAAATCTGTGAAATTTTTCACTTTTTCGAGAAAAATCATGTTTTTCTTAAAGTTCGCCATTTTTATTTTTTGAGTGAAGAAAAAAAAATTAAAAATGGCGAAGTTTAAGAAAAACATGATTTTTCTCAAAAACCTGAAAAATTTCACAGATTTTAATATCTTACAATTTTTTTGTATTTTTTTTGCAAAGAACATTTAAAGACGAAAATTTTGCAAAAAAACGTCCCGATTAGTCCATTTTTGAAGAAGTTATAGTTATTTGAAAAAAAAGCTTTTTTTTGGGTTGTTTCAAAAAATATTAAAATTTCCTGAAATATGTTTTTAATGGGGTAGAAAAGAAAAAAAAAATCAGCCAAATCGAAAGGGGTTGGGTTCAAAAGTGGTCGATTTGCCATGGAATGACCCATAGATTTTTTTTTACAAAAAAAAAAGGTAATTTCTGCCATCAAAATCCGTCGCGAAATTGAAATAAAATTAATCTCAAAAATTAATTTCAAAAAATGTTGTCAAAGATTTTTTGTCTATTTTTTTATTATTAATAATATAACAATAATCCCGCGGTATATACATCAACGATATATTACAAGCCTATATATGTCTTATTTCGATAAACTCCATTTTTTACGCGCTTAAAGCCCCATTTTTCGAGATAAACAACAAACTAAATATTTTATTGCTACAATATACCTGCGAATTATATATATTTACATATTATTATTAATAATTATAATATATATAATTAATAATGATTATTATTAATAATTATTAATAATTATATATATATATATAATTATTTATAGATTAACACTACTTAATAGATATTCAGTTCTAGCTTTGAATTACATTCCAGCATTATAAAGAAAAAAAATTCTATGGCGCGTAACGATAGCCGCAAATTCGTTATAAAAAAAAAACTTCACCCATAAAACGCCAGTCTTTTTTTTTGTAAAATTTTACTGGCGGAAAATATCGATGGCGATGAATTTCCAAAAAATACCGAATTTTTGAAAATAGAAATGAGGTTTTTCTATTTCTATGGAAAAAATTGGAAAATTGCGGCAAACCAATTTTCGACAAAAATTTAGAACGGAAATGAGAGCGATTACACACTTTTTTTTAGAAGAAAATGAAAGTGAACGTTAATTTACAATTAATTAATCAACAATTTTTCCAGTGTTAACAAATAATTCTATCCAACGATGTCGAGAATTTTTAGAGAATTTAGAGAAATCTACGAAAAATCGTCTCCACAAAATTCATCATCGACCAATCAATGAACATCAATGAAATTTTGAGAATTAACGCAAAATCATGATAACGCAAGATCCCACAATGATTTTTACGGAAAAAAGGCTTTTGCGTATGAAAAACTCGAAAAATTTCAATAATCTTCGAATTCGATAAAACCATCGGTCGATAAAGAAGATCGCTGACGTGTAAAAAAAAAATTATTGAATTTCCCTGTTTCAATACTGAAATTCTTACACAAAACGTCGGAATTTCATCATTTATCATCGATTACTTCAATAAAATGCGAGAAAAGTGATCAAAAGTGACTTCGATTTAAAAAAAAAAAAATTTTTTCTATGTAGAAACGATGAATTTTGCGACTATTTTTAAGGGCTTCAGAGTGCCTGGAGCAAAAAAAAAAAAGATTAACAACGATCGACGCGCTTTCAGCTCTTCAGACGAGCAAATTCAGAGACTTGAATATTCGGCGCTGCTGCGCTCGATCTCAGCTGCAAATTGTCTCGTTTCAATTGGGCAATTATTTGCTTGAGGGTTGCAACTTCCTGTCGTAATTTTTCATTTTCACGCAAACATTGTCCCATTCCTTGATTCGCTGCTCGCAATTCGCCGATATACTCGCACGCTTTTGCCAATATTCCGCCTTTGCTCTGGGTCTCGTAATTTGATTTTCCCTCGCCGCTACTTGAATTTCCATTGGTCGAGGCGCTGTTTCCACTCGGCGCACATTCCGGTATTATTTTGCCGAGTTTCGATATCCAATTGTTGATTTTGTCCCGTCGTCTACGTTCGACCTCGTTGTGGGTCGCTCGCCTTCGATCGTCGCGCTAAAATACGTTTTAAAAAAATTTTCATTTTTATTTTGGATATGAGTGATTCCACGTCAAATCAGCAGGTCAAAAAAATCGATGTCTCCGATAATACTCTCGATATTTTCCTGTGTTCTCTACAATGAGAAAACATTGCTGTTAAATCGCTAGCCCAAAATAAAATTATTTGTACGAGTTATGATTTTTTTGAAAATTTAACCGCTCGAAAAACAACTTTTTTGCTTTTTTGGTATAACTCCGCCAGATTTTGGAATTCGAGAATTTCACTTCGAGATATCGAAACTGTATTCAAAACCCTTCAAAATGAGCACAAATTAACCTCATTTGGTGTATTTATGATGCGACAATCGTAAAAATACCTTTTTTTCGAATATCAGGAATAACTGAAAAACCGCATTTTTTTTTAATTTGAAAAAATCATATTAAATTTTTACGACAAAAAAAAATATATTTCTGTGGAGTTTGAACTAGTTTTGACCATTAGGTTTTGAATTATTGATCAATTTCATCTTTTAGAAATCAGTTTCAGCTATTTTGGGACTCTCAGGTTTTTACTTTAGGTTTTCTGAGAGTTTTGTCAATAAAATCGATAGTCATTATTTCAAAGAATTATAAAACAATTTATTTACAATTCTTTGAGATCAATGTCCATCAAATGATGATAATATTTACGAATAATTGCTTTTTTTGCAACTTTAGATCTAAAGTTGCGTTTTAATTTTCAAAAATTATTAAACAATTTTTTACAATTCTACAATAACAACAACATCAACCACAACAATAATTTTTTACAATTATACAATTACAATAATAATAATAATAATTTTTTACAATTTAAACAATAGCAACTTTAGACCTAAAGTTGCAGAAAAAGTAATTATTCGTAAATATTAAGATCATTTGATGGAGATTGATTTTAAAGAATTGTAAACAAATTGTTCTATAATTTTTCGATTTTATTGACAAAATTCTCAGAAAACCTAAAGTCAAAACCTGAATGTCCCAAAATAGCTGAAATCGATTTATAAAAAATGAAATTGATCAATAATTCAAAATCTATTAGTCAGAACTAGAACAAACTCCACAGAATGATTGTTCAAAAATAATGTAATACTATTTTTGAAAAATAATTAGGAATTGAGACATTCATTTGGCACGGAATTATCAGAATGTCCCGTTGAAGTAGGGCAATGAGGGTCACAATTATTTTCGTATTAAAATTTTTCTCTTGTTGAGTTATTTTTCAGCTAAAGGATCAAACTGCGAAATTTTGTTTTTTTTTAACTTGCGGATAAAAAATGAGTGGAAAAAATTCAAAAAAATTAATGCGTCATGAAATTTTTTTTTCAGGGAATAGAAAATCGATTGCTCGAAAAATAAAGATTTTGTGCACGAAAAGCCTTTAGGAAAAAAATTAATGTAACGTTTTCCATAAATAATTTTACAATTATTTCACTGTTTTTGAAAAAAATTAGAAATTGCGGTTTTCATTTGGCACGGAATTATCAGAATGTTCAATTAATGTAGGGACAATGGGGGTCACAATTATTTTCACTAAAAACTGTTTTTTTCAGTTTTTTAATGCTTTTTCTCGCAAACTGATTTTTTCCCGATAAAATCTGTACAATTTTCTATAATTGTAAATTTTCTTTGTCAAATCGAGTGGAATTTTTTTTCATATCTCTATTTTTCTAAATTGCAAGATTTAAAAAAAAATCTTGAGCTGTTAAAATTTGGAAAATAATCGCCGAAGGAGTTTGGATTTGCAAAAAGGTTTTAACGAAAAGAAAAATTTGATTTTCTCTTTTGAAAAATAAGTGTCCCTGTAAAACTTGAATATTTTTTTTTATTATAAAAAATTTGAGAAAAATAGAAAAATTCCATTTCATTTCTTGAGAATCAATTTCCCGGCTATCTTATCCAAAACGAAACTAAATCGATATTTTCACCCTAAAATTTGTGTATAAATTTCAGTAAAAAAAATCCTACTTTAAAATACAAAAAAAAAAAAAAAATTCCTTGCATTTTTTTCAATGCAGATTTAACAAAACTGAAAAAAACTTTGAATATCACTTTTATAGAATTTCAGATCAAGTAATCTCAAAGAAAACTGTACAACTTCAAGTTTCCTTTTTCAAATCAACATTTTTCTCCTAAAATTTCGAGAGATTCGCTTCAAAATTTTCAAAAATTTGGATTCAAAAAAATATTTAATTTTCTCTTGAAAATCAGTTTTTTAACTTTTTCTTATCCAAAATTCTAATCAAAAATTTAACGGTCAAATTTTCCCTCCGAAGTTTAGCGAAAAAAAGTCGTCGCTTCAAATAATGATATTTTTTTATTCAGATTTCTTGAAAGCGAACAAAAAAAAAATTTTTTTTTACCTTTTTCACACCACCTCCAGAATTCCTCGGTGCTTCAATCTGAATCGTCGTTGTTCTCGGCGACATCGATCTCGACGTTTGTGCAGTCGTAAAAACGTCGTTGGCATTGCCGATGACGTAAAATTGTCCATTTATCGGTGAGCTCAGAACTTGAACCGCATTGTTTGTCTGCTGATTCGAGGCAATATCGATGTCCTGTTCATCGGTCTCATTTACATGAACCACTCGATAAGCCAGAGTTTCCTGATAACGAAGGCCATCGTCGTCAACGCCGTCTCCTATATTCGTGCAGAAGACTTAAAATACGTACAAAGTGTGAAAAAAACATCGAAAATTGTTGCGCAGGGAAAAAAAAAGAAAATAAATTAAGAAGAAAAAAATGTAACGCAAACTTTGTGAGAAAAATTGTTATTATGAACTTTGCCGTAAGAAATTAGAGACAAATACTAACAAGAAGAAAAGGCATCGCAGGGTGAAAGAAGCATTGAAAATTGTTGCGCAAGGAAAAATAAAGAAAAAAAAAATGAGGAGAAAAAAATGAACTCAAACTTTGCGAGAATAATTGTGATTATGAGCTTTGCCGTAAGGAATTAAAGGGAAATGCGAAGAAGAAGAAAAGGCATCGCACGGTGAAAGAAGCATTGAAAATTGTTGCGCAAGGAAAAATAAAGAAAAAAAAAATGGGGAGAAAAAAATGTAACGCAAACTTTGCAAGAAAAATTGTTATCACGAACTTTGCCATGAAGGAATTGAAGGGAAATGCAAAGAAGAAAAAAAGGCATTGCAGGGTGAAAAAAACATCGAAAAATCTTGCGCAGGGGAAAAAAAGAAAAGAAATTAAGGAGAAAAGAATTTAACTTAAACTTTGCGAGAAAAATTGTGATCATGGACTTTGCCGTAAGGAATTAGAGGGAAATGCGAAGAAAAAGAAAAGGCATCGCAGGGTGAAAAAAACATCGAAAAATCTTGCGCAGGGGAGAAAAAGAAAAGAAATTAAGGAGAAAAAAATGAACTCAAACTTTGCGAGAAAAATTGTGATTATGAACTTTGCCGTAAGGAATTAAAGGGAAATGCGAAGAAGAAGAAAAGGCATCGCAGGGTGAAAGAAGCATTGAAAATTGTTGCGCAAGGAAAAATAAAGAAAAAAAAAATGAGGAGAAAAAAATGTAACGCAAACTTTGCGAGAAAAATTGTTATCACGCACTTTGCCATGAAGGAATTGAAGGGAAATGCAAAGAAGAAAAAAAGGCATCGCAGGGTGAAAAAAAACATCGAAAAATCTTGCGCAGGGGAAAAAAAGAAAAGAAATTAAGGAGAAAAGAATTTAACTTAAGCTTTGCGAGAAAAATTGTGATCATGAACTTTGCCATAAGGAATTAGAGGGAAATGCGAAGAAAAAGAAAAGGCATCGCAGGGTGAAAAAAACATCGAAAAATCTTGCGCAGGGGAGAAAAAGAAATGAAATTAAGGAGAAAAAAATGAACTCAAACTTTGCGAGAAAAATTGTGATTATGAACTTTGCCGTAAGGAATTAAAGGGAAATGCGAAGAAGAAGAAAAGGCATCGCAGGGTGAAAGAAGCATTGAAAATTGTTGCGCAAGGAAAAATAAAGAAAAAAAAAATGAGGAGAAAAAAATGTAACGCAAACTTTGCGAGAAAAATTGTTATCACGCACTTTGCCATGAAGGAATTGAAGGGAAATGCAAAGAAGAAAAAAAGGCATCGCAGGGTGAAAAAAAACATCGAAAAATCTTGCGCAGGGGAAAAAAAGAAAAGAAATTAAGGAGAAAAGAATTTAACTTAAACTTTGCGAGAAAAATTGTGATCATGAACTTTGCCATAAGGAATTAGAGGGAAATGCGAAGAAAAAGAAAAGGCATCGCAGGGTGAAAAAAACATCGAAAAATGTTGCGCAGGGAAAAAAAAGAAAATAAATTAATGAGAAAACAAATGAACTCAAACTTTAAGAGAATAATTGTGATTATGAACTTTGCCGTAAGGAATTAAAGGGAAATGCGAAGAAGAAGAAAAGGCATCGCAGGGTGAAAGAAGCATTGAAAATTGTTGCGCAAGGAAAAATTAAGAAAAATAAAATGAGGAGAAAAAAATGTAACGCCAACTTTGCGAGAAAAATTGTTATCACGAACTTTGCCATAAGGAATTGAAGGGAAATGCACAGAAGAAAAAAAGGCATCGCAGGGTGAAAAAAACATCGAAAAATCTTGCGCAGGGGAAAAAAAGAAAAGAAATTAAGGAGAAAAAAATTTAACTTAAACTTTGCGAGAAAAATTGTGATCATGAACTTTGCCATAAGAAATTGAAGGGAAATGCAAAGAAGAAAAAAAGGCATCGCAGGGTGAAAAAAACATCGAAAAATCTTGCGCAGGGGAGAAAAAGAAAAGAAATTAAGGAGAAAAAAATTTAACTCAAATTTTGCGAGAAAAATTGTGATTATTAACTTTGCCATAAGGAATTAAAGGAAAATGTGAAGAAGAAGAAAAGGCATCACAGGATGAAAGAAGCATTGAAAATTGTTGCGCAAGGAAAAATGAAGAAAAAAAAAATTAGGAGAAAAAAATGTAACGCAAACTTCGCGAGAAAAATTGTGATCACGAACTTTGCCATAAGAAAATGAAGGGAAATGCAAAGAAGAAGAAAAGGCATCGCAGGGTGAAAAAAACATCGAAAATTGTTGCACAGGGAAAAAAAAAGAAAACAAATTAAGGAGAAAAAAATGTAACGCAAACTTTGCGAGAAAGATTGTTATTATGAACTTTGCCGTAAGAAATTAAAGGTAAATACTAACAAGAAGAGAAGGCATCGCAGGATGAAAGAAGCATTGAAAATGGCAGCGTAAGGAAAAATTAAGAAAAAAAAATTAAGGAGAAAAAAATGAACTCAAACTTTGTGAGAAAAATTGTGATTATGAACTTTGCTGTAAGAAATTAAAGCGAAATGCGAAGAAGAAAAGGCATCGCAGGGTGAAAGAAGCATTGAAAATTGTTGTGCAAGGAGAAACAAAGAAAAATAAAGATCGGTCTCAAATTTTTACGCAAGCTTCATAAATTTATTTTTTAGTAATTAACCGAAGGTTTTTTTTTACTCATAAATATTTTCCATTTCATAAACAATTTGAGGTAAAAATTTGCATCGAAAATCGATTTTTTTTTTGAAAAGCTGCCATTTTGTTATAAGTTGATATTTTGATAATTTCTTCGATCTGATGCTAGATTATACTTTACATCAACGAAATTTTTTTTATTTTTCGATTTTGGATGATCCAATCAAGAGAAATCATGCTCACCGCAAGAGTCTTTTTTTAGAGGACCTCCCAAAGATCGGCTACAGCGGCTTCAGGAATCATTATTTTTTAAAAAGAAAAATTTCAAAATTGACTCAAACGTTACAAATATATGTATATCAATTTTTACGTTAATTAAAATGTCTGTCTAGAAAAAATTCTTGAAAAATCGCTTATCTGTCTTCTGACCACGAAAACCCTTAAAAATGGTTGCGAAGGCGAAGAAAACGAAGAAAAATAGCGGAGTGATCTTACGCTTCGTAAGAAGAAACTTACGCAGTGTAAAATATTGAGGGAACTTAATAATTTGAGAAGTAGCAAAATTAAGGGGGCCACAAAATTTGGTAAGAAAAAAAAGGTCAGTAAAATAGTGGAAATATGAAAATTTGAATAATTTTACCACTCAACGGATCATCAGCGTCGCAATCGACAATTTCGGCCTCCTCTATCACGATTCCCGTTGCTTCGTCCTCTTTGGGATTCGCGGCGCTGCGAAAAAATTGCCATACACGTGGATTTAAACAGAAAAAAAACGCTGAAATATTGAGAAAAAAAAAGTCTATATGACCTTGAGAAGCGAAAACTACGGAGAGGTCGTAATAGCGTTTTCTTTCGCAATTTGTTTCGTCCTACGAAATTGACAATCGCTCACCTAACATCCTGATGATCGAGATGCTGCTCCAGAATGTCCATTTTTTTAAATCCTTCGTTAAGGTTCGAGAATTTTTGAATTTTCGTCAAAAATTCACGTGAGCTGGTCACGGGACACGACAACGAGGTCATGTGGTGCACAAGATGGCGGAATTAACGACGCGCGCACACGAATAGTCGCCAGGAACAATCATTGAGAAACTACGTTGTAGAAACTTTCGAAATTTCTTTACCGACGGTCGGTAACTAGCGCGCTCTTTGCTCCGTTGGTAAGTCAGTTTTTTCCGTGTATATTTTCTTCCTGATCCGCTGTGTGAAAATGCGCGACGCCCTCGTTAATAATATAGACTTCTTAAACTTTTGAAATTTCTCTACCGACGGACGGTAACTAGCGCGCTCTTCGCTCCGTTCGTAAATCAGTTAATATTCGTGTATATTTTCTTCTTGATCCGCTGAATGAAAATGCGCGATGCCCTCGTGGAAAAATTTCATACCGTCGTTAAAAACAATAATGTATACTTAAACTTTTGAATTTTCTTACCGACGGACCGTAACTAGCATATTCTTCGCTCCGTTGGTAAGTCTGTTTTTCTTCGTGTATATTTTCTTCCTGATCTGCTGAATAATAATGCCCGACGCCCTCGTGGAATTCATATTGTCGCTAAAAACGATAAGATATACTTAAACTTTTGAAATTTCCTTACCGACGGACGGTAACTAACGCGTTTTTCGTTCCATTGGTAAGTCAGTTTTTTCGTGTATATTTTCTTCCAAATCTCCACTGAATGAAAATGCCCGACGCCCTCGTGGAATTCATATCGCATCGCTGAAAACAATAAAATATATACTTGAACTTTTGAAATTTCTGCACTGACGGACGGTAACTAGCACGTTCTTCGCTCCGTTGGTAAGTCTGTTTTTCTTGGTGTATATTTTCTTCCTGATCCGCTGAATGAAAATGCGCGACGTTCTCGTGGAATTTCATTTCATGACGTCGCTAAAAACAATAATACATACTCTTTGAAATTTCTTTACCGACGGACGGTAACCACCACGCTTTTTGCTCTGTCAGCAAGTCAGTTTTTCTTCGTAATTTTCTTCTTTTTTTGATCCGCTGAATAATAAAAAGCGTCGGCGACGCACTCGTCGAATTCATATCGTCGCTAATAACAATAAGATTGAGAAACTTAAACTTTAGAAATTTTTTCACCGACCGATGGTAACGAGTGCGATTATTTTTTTTGCTCTGTAGGTGAGACAGTTTCGTATTGATCCGCCGAATGAAAATGCGTGACGCTTCGTGGAATTCTTGGTCACTAAAATCATTCAAAAATAAAGAGATTTCGTTTGTATAAAATATTCAGGTTAATAAGTGATATCTTTCTTGAAAGCCGAGCAAGAAGTAGAAAGACGAAAATATAGCATAACGCACAATTATTTATATTTCTCAATTAGGAGAAAAAAATTAGTCTGTATATTTTTGAGTTCTAACCTAAAACATACCAAAACATGACAGTCAAGATTTCTGCAAATGCAAATCCTCAAACTCCTCTTCAAAGAGAAGTAGAAAAAGAAGCAGTAGGTCACACGGGTGATATCAACAACTGAGAAGCATTTTTTATGAAAAAATTTATTCATAAAAAAAATCAAGGTCGATCTGGAAGTTTTTTTTTCATTAATGAAAATTCATAAAAATTGTGAGATTCTGCCGAAATTATTGTTAGATTCGTATTCAATGTGAAAAAAAATATCTACATGGGGCTTAAAAAAATAAAATAATTTTTTTTTCCCATTTTGGGCATTTTACAATGGCTGAGGTTTTTTTTCCAAATGATTTTTTTTTTTCATTTTAACATCGCATTAACTGCCAGGATTATTAGGGATGGAAAAATTTTTTATTTTAATTGTTTTCAAACTTTTTTCGATGGAAAATTCACCGTTGATTGAAAACCGGGCACAATTTTTGTCGCTGAAAATTCGCTTATGAGAAAAAGCAAGGAAAAGCTGATTTTTTTTTTTATGTATTCAAAAGTTTGTGAATATTATTTGCTTGAAATTTATAGCTCGACAAATACGGTTCGCTATTGAATCAATTTTTCCGAAAAAATTTATTACAACGAATTCTCATGTAAAAAAATGAATAAAATAAAGAAATAAGCGCGATTACAACAAATTCGTAACATTACAGTTTCGGAGTGATATTCTAACAAATCTTTTGTTAAAGACGTACTACTTTTTTTCTTTGTCGTCTTCCAATTGAAATCCAATCTTTTGTCAGGACAAAAATAACGAACACGTGGTTGATGAGAATAATACGTTCGAAAGACACAGGTACTTTATTTTAACGGCACAAATTCATAGTCAATAATGTGGCTCAAGGTCGATACACAATATAACACAATATAAAATCATAGACGGTACAATTACGGAACACTTAAGGGGAAACGCCACGGTGACAGGTAAAAAAAATAGATTTTTTCCCCTCATTTTCTTCAAGTATATGGGGCGTTCCATCCCAAATCAGGGAGTTTGAAAAAAATTTTTTCGCAATTTTCTCAATTTTTTAATATTTTTTAGTACCCATCAAAAGACCCTTTCTGTTAAATTTTGAGATTTTTTTTATTACCAGTTCAAAAGATATTGAATTAACAAAAAAACCGCTCTTTTTTTGGTATTTTGGTCATAACTTCTTTGATAATGATCCAAATTGAAAGTTTTTTTTTCAACATTTTTGTTTTTATTGCCTTTTCAGAAAAAAACAACAAAAATATTCTACGAATTTTTGAATGAGTTTTTTGAGTTTTAAACTTTAAATCGCGTTTTTGAGGGTCATTTTTTATTTTTTCAAACATTTTTTGCTTTAAACATCTATTCAACAATTTTTAAGACTAGTCCGATCGTGGGATTTCCATAACTACTATTTTTTTCGATTTTTGAAAATAATTTTTTTTTTTTCTAATCAATTATTATGAATACCAATTTTTGTTACTGTATAGTATTTTTTTCAATATTTAGAATTTATTTTGATACTTTTTTATTGTTAACAGGTTCTTAAAATTAATAATTAATCGTTAAGTCTGTTTATGAACAATAATAACAACAGTTTTTATTTCTTCACGTACTTTTTTGAAAACCTTAGTAGTTACGGAAATCCCACGATCGGACTAGTCATAAAAATTGTTGAATAGATTGTTTAAAGCCAAAAATTAAAAAAATAAAATAAAAAATGACACTCACTTTCAAAAACGTGATTTAAAGCTTAAAACTCAAAAAACTCATTCAAAAATTCGTCGAATATTTTCGTTGTATTTTTTTTTCTGAAAAGGCCATAAACAACAAAATTTTGAAAAAAATAACTTTTAATTTGGACCATTATTAGAGAAGTTATGACCAAAATACAAAAAAAAAGCGGTTTTTAAATAAAATTAATATCTTTTAAACGGGTAATCAAAAAAATCTCAAAATTTAACAGGAAGGGTCTTCTGATGGGTACTACAAAAATTGAGGAAATAAAAAAAAAAGTTTTTCAAACTGTCCGATTTGGGATGGAACGCCCCTTATACATTAGTGGACAAAATTAAAGGGTCAACAAAATTTCCAAAATTTTTAGTGGTTTTTAACAATGCTGTATCTTAGAGAAAAATGGTTGTATCGAGGTTTAAAAAAAGCATTTTTACGCTTGAAGTTTCTAGTTTTCAGATCTTTCAGCAAAAGAAAAATTCATAGCTACAGCAGGTTTCACGCAATTCTAAGAAATACCAAGAAAAAAAAATTTGGCAAATTTGCATCACTTTTTTTTTGGCTGCAATTTTTGGGCAAAAATTTTCCGGGCTAAACCATTACATGGACCGGATAGCTTGTTTATTTAGCTTCAGTTCACTTTTTTTGAGACCTCGCTGCGACCATTTTTCGCTGAGATACAGCATTGTTAGAAACCACGAAAAATTTGAGACATTTTGTTGATCCTTTAATTTTTTCTACTAGTGTATATTAAAAAATATGTAAACAAATTTTCAACTAATAATCTCAAAAATTGACTGAGATATACCCAAAGGACGAGCAGGTGAACACGGTGGTATCGATTGCTGGAAGACCAATGAACCGGTTAAATTTTTTTTTTCAATTTTTGCAATCGCATTGGCTAAGGTTATGCGTAGCCGATTTTCAAAATTTTGAAAATGATTATTTTTTAAGACCCTTTGAAAATAAAAAAAAAACGGTAAAATAAAAGAAAAAAATTTCAAATCAGCGCCATTTCGTGAAAAAAATTATTTGAAAAAAATGCCTACGCTTAGCGATAGTCACTGTTGTGTGGATTTAAAAAAAATGGCTTTTTTTTATTTCACATGATTTTTCATTGCTGTATCGCTGCCACCAGGAGGAGTCATTTTTTTTGTTATGTCATTACGTTCACGGTAATAACTTTGTCAATTTTTAATATTTTTCAATAAAAATTTCAATGAATATAGTTGAATGTATACTTAATAAATTGTTTTTTGTCTGATCATCAAACAATCATACCTACTTACAAAAAAATCGGCTATTTTTAGCCCCGTCACAGTGGCGTTCCCCCTTAAGAGGAGGCTAAATACCATTTTCGTTCAATCCCTACATTATCGACTTATCACCGTCGTCCAGTCTTTCTCCCAAAACCATAAATGAAAATTTATTAAATTTTGAAAATTCATAGGAGGATAAGTTAATTAACAATTAATTGATAATTAAGGGGCTAAAACGCGTCACAACCAACTCCAACGAATTCATTGGAGCCCCAAAAATATTAAGTTACTCGTCAGAATCCATGGTGCTGCCCTCCCTCGCACGTTTGTAAACTAGATTTCGCCATTTCATGTTTCGATAAAACTACAATTTATCGATATTCATCTCCTTATGCGCCATCCAAACTTACGATGTGTCTTTTCCATAAAATAATGTCGAAAACGTCTTGATATTTGTGTCTTGGCATTCTTCATGGAGCCTCACTCTTAGTTTAGACGAAATACAGTAAAAAGTCTCATAATTCAAGATTTCCAATTACAGATTCCTGATGGTAATCGGATCTATAATTTTTTTTTTGATTTTTCAAAAAAATTTTAGCGAGGCTCCATTTGTGCCATAATTTCGATTATGCTGTTAAAATTTTATTGAATTCCATTCATTCGTATGAGAGCAAGTTTGGATGGCGATTTCGAAGCGTAGTGTCGGTATTTAGCCTCCTCTTAATAGTCTCTCACGTGAGCACACGAATCACGATACCGTCGGGTTTCACGAATCTCGTTCACACGTTAAAACATAGCGGACACGAGTCACGACTCTCTCGTTACTCTTGCGGCGGTACCCAACAAGGTGCACCCGAACACGTTCGCGGCTCATCGTCAGCCAGGCTCAACTACCACGCCTTCGTCATCAGCTTCGCTCTCTACGTATCTTCCCGACGTCTCACCAACGAATTCAGACGTACATAGAAGCACAGTTCCTATACCTTCGGACAAACTGGGGTACACTATGCTATTGGGGTATACTTTGTACCCCATTAGCATAGTGTACCCCAGTTCGTCCGAAGGTATAGGAACTGTGCTTCTATGTACGTCTGAATTCGTTGGTCTCACGTTTCCGACTACTACTCTCTTTGACCGTTCGTTCTCGACTGCCTCGCGTCTCGATCGATTCTCTTATCGCCCCCACTTTCTCTCGCTTTGCGCATCAATTCGCGCTGCCAATGTAGCCCGTACTCTTTCTCTCACACGTGGCAGTATTGCGCGTGCGCCAACTTAGCGTAGAGTTCGTAGCGCGGGTAGCTATCACTAGGCCGAATGACTAATGCCAATGCTGGCGATTGACGGTACCCATGGACATGTAAAATAGACTAAGAGCTTCCATAAGTGGCGCTGAAGCGAGATATAAAGGACAGAGTCCTATAAAGGACTCCTCCTTCTTCGTGATCATCCATGAGGCCCTTCCCGTTTTTGCCGTTATCACATAATTTTTTTCATCAATGGCGATGATGATAAATATATATTCGAGAAATGAAAATTGGATGGTTATGGATAATGCCTTTAGTATCGTGATCTGGATAATATGAAATTTTATTTTAAGAACGAAATAACTTTCCATAGAATCTACAGGGTGTCAGGAATGAACGGTAATACCTTGAGGGTAGATTCGTGACGTAATATCGAGTAGAAAAGTCCTTTGCCATTTTTTGATGTTTTAAACCCCTGAAATTGTTTTAATTTAATCAATTATCAACGTAATATGGAGTAAAAAAACTCGGGCAATTACTTTGGCATGTCTAATGGCTTTACCCTCGAGTATACCGCGTTCATCGATACCGAGAATATTTGTATTTTCCAAAAAATCACTTGTTCTTCGGCTGTCTGTAACACTGCGATGAATAATAAGGAAAAAAAGTAGTTCAGGCATACTCCCCGTGAAGCCCGATTAGGCCCTCAAAGGGTTGCCTTGTCAGTGCCATGTTTGAAATAATTAGGGCTCCGATATACTTTCGCCCTATTTGGGCCCGATTTGGTTCTGTTGTAATTATACCGACTTCTTTAAAGGTCCTCAACGGGTCCCCTTAACGACAAGGTCCTCAACGGGTTGCCTTAGGTCAGCCATATTGTAAGTAAGCCTGGCAACCTTGGCATTGCCCCATGACGGCCCAACCTGGCGATGTTATGGCAATTCATGACAGGGCATCCAGATTTAAGCCCGACCAGGCCCTCAACGGTTTGCCTTAAGTCAGCCACATTGTAGGTAAGCCTGGAAACCTTGGCACTGCCATGTCGGGGCCCAACCTGGCGGTGTTATGGCAATTCATGGCAGGGCATCCACGTTTAAGCCCGACAAGGTCCTCAACGGGTTGCCTTAGGTCAGCCATATTGTAAATAGGCCCGGCAACCTTGGCATTGCCCTGTCGGGTCCCAACCTGGCGGTGTAAGGGCAATTCCTGACAGGGCATCCACGTCCCAGCCCGACGAGGACCCGATTTAAGTCAGGGCTTCCCTAGAATTTTCACGCACGGGTCGCGCTACTTGCGTGCCTCCCACGGAGAAGCCAGCCAGCGTATTTGCCCGGCATTCATTTATTTCTGAAAGACTTTTGACAATTGCAACAACTCTTGCCGTGGGAAAAGGACATTTTAATTCGCTTTAATGAAGATGTCATCAACAATTGGAGAAAATTTCAGTGACAATGACAATGACAATGGTTAGTGTTACGATCGAGGTTGATCGCAGACACAATTTATATATATATATTCGAATTAAATCACAAGGATGGAAAAGGATTTAATGTTCGTTGGGGGTTCTTCTCTTGATTAACGATTGAAATCGAAATATTACACTTTTATTTTCTGATAGTTACAAGAATTATTTCTTGTAGATATTCACGATTGATTTTGTGGATATTAAATTATATTTATTAACACAACAATGTCAGTTGGATTTGCTTCTTAATATTGTCACCGTTTATGACAATTATAGACTTATTACTTGCGCGGAAATTACTTACGAAATACTTATTGTTGTATGTTTCTGGTTTGAGATTTGATGAAGACTAATTTGGAAATTGACGGAATCAATTAGGAAGGCTTGAGGCGGTGGCCGAAGTGCTGACCATGCAGGCCACGTGCGAGCGGTGAAAAGTGTGAATATGAATTTTGAGAATGGAGAAAGAGACAGGTATATCGCGCGATGACACGTGCATCGATTTAGCGGATATGTATCAGCGAAATTTGATGTCATCGTCCGGTCGATCGGACGATCGATGGTTTTAGTATTTTCTGGGAATTATTTATGAATATTTAGAGGAAATTACTCAGCGGAAATTGGAGAATGAATTTCCGTTCGGGCGTGTGAATGTCTGCATTATTATTTTCGTGAATATGCCAAATATGGCCATGAAATTATTTGAATTGAAGGCAAAAAGGGCCAGGACGTAACAGTTAGTTTAATAATATTTAGAAATTTATTTACAAATGAAAAATAATAATATTTAGAAATTATCAATAACATGGTGTTTTCAGTGCTGACGAAAAATGCTTCCCCCGCAGCCAATCCGAAACTTTGCGAGGAATGGCTTGAACGCGACGCGGACTTCATTTTTCCAAGATGTGGTCACCTGGTGTATTGTTATATGTGCATTAATGCAAAAATTGCGGAAGACCTCATTCCACGATGCCGCACCTGCGACAAGGCACTGTGGCAGCTTCATTACGTCGGGCCAACAATTTTTAAGGAAGTTTGAGCCATGTCCATTGCAAATGAAAAATAATCGAAACAATAAATGTAATAATGTTGATAACATTAATAAATAATTGAAGCCAACAAAACAAGTACGAAAATTTGTTTCTTTACAATGTATTCACAATGTATACATTTATGTGGGTGCGTGTTTGTGTGTTTGCCGCGAGCGTGTGTATATTTGTGTGTTTGTGTGTTTGCCGCGAGCGTGTGTATATTTGTGTGTGTGTGTGTGTGTGCGTGTTACCGAAAAATAGTCGAAAGCAGTGGCAAACAGAAGAAAATATACCGGAAAACATAAGACAGTCGCCGTTAAATTATCAACGTGCAATCAGAGACTAGAAGCATCGGCTACACAAAAAAGTATCGCGTGTTATTTTATCCAGCCGTATTTTACAATGAAGAAAAGGAAATTAAATTATCAAGGTAAAAATGTACAACCACGCATCCCTTGCGATATCGAGCCAGTGCGATTGAAGGATAACGACCGCGAAAAGCCCATCACCCCCGCGCTGATGCCCGCTACCTTGTACAGCTACTTTTTGTCTACCTAATTTATTATTGTTGCTAAAAAGTTGATTTTTTTCATTCCCTTATAAATAGAACATGAAACGAAGTTGTATCAAAGGAAAAAAATAAAGGAATCTTTTTCGGAAGTTAATTAATGTTTACAATTTTGCCACCTTTAAATTGCTCAAGTTATGAAAAAATCGTTCTGGGTTAGTCTTTAAGAGCATACTTGGGGTGACGAGAAAAGAAATGTTGCTGAAAAAGAAATGAAAAAGTTACGAATTTAGAGAATTTTCAATTTTTTAAAATCGTTAAAACCCACGATCAACATAACATTCATTGTTCAATTTCTTTTTCACATAATACCTCGTGCTATTATTAAAATATCCTGCAGCATTTACTTTTTTTTCAAATTTGCATTTTGTTAAAAAAAAAAGACCAAGAGTTGGCATCGACCCCTTCCAATTCATATGAAATGACGTCACAATTTTCCCTCTATGATCAAGTGAAGATCTGCTAAAGGAAAAAGAAGAGATTTTTTGTTATCAACTTATGCAAAATTAAAAAATGAAATGTTTTTTATACCTCTAAAGTTTATTTTTAAAATATCTCGAAAAGTTGCACTTACCAAAAATCGTTCTGAATTCGTATCGTAGAGTACATACTTGGGGTTACGAACAAAAATATATTTGGAAAGAAAAGTATGGAAAACGATGAATTTGGAGAATTTGGAATTTCATTCCGTCATACCGCAGTCGGTAACTCGTAAGTAAATTCAATTTTTTTCATGGGTGCATTGAATTTTCAAAAGAACGAAAAATCTTAGGAAGTGGGTGTTCGAATAACGCATCTAATGAGATTTGGTGTTTTCCGAAAAACACAAAACATCCAAGAAAGAACTGGTACCCGCTGATCACGAAACGGCGGTTACCTGTTTTTTCGTGGGTGTTTTGTGTTTCTCGGGAAACACCAAATCTCAGTAGATGCGTAATTGGAATACACACTTCCTAAGATTTTTCGTTTTTTTGGAAATTCAATGCACCCATAAAAAAATTAATTTACCAACGAGTTACCGACTTCGGTATGACGGAGGAGGGTAAAGGAGTTGGGGAACGCTTAACAACACCTTAGGGTGCTTTCTGGCACGGGCGCACAGCGCTTGAGCCCTGCATAATCTAGCGTAATCATTGGTCGAATTGAATTTCGCGCGCTACAGTGCTACGCGCGAAATTCATTTCGACCAATGGTTGCGCTACAATATGCAGCGCTCAAGCGCTGTGCGCCCGTGTTAGAACGAACCTTTAAGGTGATGCGAAACGGTCCCTCACTCTTTTACCCCTACTCCTTGAGATCGCAGTCGGTAACTAGTGGGAAAATTTCTTTTTTTTTCATAGGTGCATTTACTTTTCAAAGGAACGAAATTTTTTGGGAAGTGCGTGTCCCAATTACGCATCTAGTACGATGTAGTGTTTTCATGGGTGTTTTGTGTTTTTTAGAAAACACCAAATCACCTGTCAGAAAATACCGTCGTGACACTGAAAAGGACTGCATCTTCGAAACCGTTGCTTTTAGAGAAATAATATGCTGTAAAAGGACCCTGCGTGCGACGCTTGTACGTGCGACGGTATTATTTGTCTGAAAGCAACGGCGTCGCGTGTTCCGCTAGCTTGTCCAACATGCTTGCGGAATGTTTGCAGTAGTCGGGTAAATACACTGAAAAAAAAAATTGTGTGAATCAACAAAACGTTTTGTCAAATACGTTCAACTAGATATTTATTTGGTCTAACTAAATATTTAGTTTTTTGAACAATTCTGCGCTTCGGTTGACTAAAATATTATTCAGGCAAAAAAATGTTGAATTGTACTAACTAAATTATCTAGTTGAACGTATTTGACAAAAGATTTTGTTGATTCAACCATCTTTTTTTTCAGTGTATGAACCGGGATGAGTTAAGGGGACCCGCAAGTGAAATTCTAGCTCTATGATACACATGTGCTTAAAGGCTGCCGTTATTTTTGTGCGCATGTTTTTGGATAAGAAATGATGACTCAGATCGATAAACAATTCCGGCAAAATCTTCGTCATTTTCGAAATTCCTTATTTTTTGATCAAAAAGAATTTCACAAAATCCATGCATGAAGTTGTTCGAAATGGTCAGCAGGACATGTGAAAAATTCGGCAATAGCGTTTGTATATTCATATATACAATACATATAATGAATTCATAAAATATACAAACCCTATTACTATACTTTTTTTTATTTTCCCGTTTCTCTCTTACTGATTCCGTTACTTCGTGGTAGTGGAATTTTGTGACAGTAGAAGTCATACAAAATAAAATTAAACAGCTTGCATGTACGAAAACAGCCTTTTCAGTAATTATCTTTTACATAAAAATTGATCTCCTTCTACAATACTCAATTTTAAGATATGTCGAATTATTCACATGTCCTGTTGACTATTTTGAACAACTTCGAGCATGGATTTTGCCGGAATTATTTTTCGACATGAGACATAATGTCTCATCCAAGACAATGCAATAAAAACATCGACAGCCTTTTAGCATTCAAGTATAATAGAACTAGAATTTCACTTGCAGGTCCCCCTTAATCGATACTCGAGTTGAGAGTGTTTGAAATTTAAGACACTTACAGTCACCAGCTGCAACGCATAGGTAATTATATAAACGAAGAAAACGTAAAATATTCTCACCCTAAGTTGGATCCTGCGTTTCGACACTTGACCGTTTGCATCGAAAAACATGGAGATGTAATCGAGTGAGTTATATCGATTGATTTTCAGCTATTTCTGATCGTTCGATGAATATGAAAATTTACGCAGATTCAGCAAACTCCTCGATGCATCCTACACTTGGGCTATATTTGTTACCGTTGGAATAGGCATGTTGTTGTTAAGTTACTCCGGTGTTCAGGTAAAATTCCCCTATAGTTTTTCTCGATAAGTAAATTTTGCTTATCTATTCAGAAAGAAGTTGATCTGTTCGTTACCCAGTGAACACGTTATGTTGCCGCAATGTAACATGGAAGTTACATGTAATGTTACAATGTTATCCCTATGTAACGTTGCTGTTATATAACATGCAAGTAACAATGTTATGTAACATTTGTTACATGTAGGTTACATAACTGCAATATAACTTTGTTACATTACAGCAATGTAACATATGTTATATTGCGGCAATATAAATTTGTTACATTACAGTAACGTAGCAAATGTTATATTGCGGCAATATAACATGGAAGTTACATGTAATGTTACAATGTTATTCCTATGTAACGTTGCTCCCAGATAGACAAACGTGCTGTAGAAAATCGCTTGACGGCCTAGTGACGCAAATTTTGCGACAAGACACAGCATAGCGTGTCGTCAGTAAGCAGTGTTCTACTTCCGAATTGAGCAGCATATTGACGCCATGCGCTGTGAAATTTGCATCATTACTCTGTTAAGGTCTAACGTTAGAATGCAGAAAAATAACAGCACGGCGTGCCGCGAAATTGCAGCTTAATCGCAGCACCACTTGCAGCGAATTCGAAGCTTAATCGCAGCACGGCGTGCCGTGAATTTGCAGCTTAATCGCAGCACCGCGTGCAGCGAATTCGCAGCGTAATCACAGCACGGTGTGCCGTGAATTTGCAGCTTAATCGCAGCACCGCGTGCGGCGAATTCGCAGCGTAATCACAGCACGGCGTGCCGTGAATTTGCAGCCTAATCGCAGCACCGCGTGCGGCGAATTCGCAGCGTAATCGCAGCACGGCGTGCCGTGAATTTGCAGCTTAATTGCAGCACGGCGTGCGACGCATTTGCAGCTCAATCGCAGCACGGCGTGCCGCGAATTCGCAGCTTAATTGCAGCACGGCGTGCCGCGAAATCACACCTTAATTGCAGCATGGCATGCTGCTAATTCGCAGGTTAATCGCAGCACGACTTGCCGCAAATTTTCAGCTTAAAAGCAGCACGGCCTGTCGAAAATTTGCAACAAGCTTACAGCACTATGTGACGCGAAAGAGAGGATGTCTCGAATTCGATCATTCGACTTTTATCACTTTTATCTTTCATCGTTTTTGTATTTTATGCTGAGTACGTTCGGAATTTTTTTGAAAATATCCATTACACGGGTAACAAGTCATTAAATCACAATTAAATGACTCATTATTATATAAAGTTTAAAAAGTTGGAAAATTAACGTGTTTTTTAAATGAAAAAAATATAAGGCTTTTTATTTTTTTAATAACATATACCTACTAAAAAATGTTTCTAAAAATGTTTTCACAGCATCACAGCTTTAATGATTGAGGTTATGTGTTTGCCGTTCGCGCACGCAACAGCACGCACCTATTGTGTCTTGGTTGCAATGCTGTGCTATTTCTTATTTCTTATTGCTATTTCTTATTCTTTTCATTGTGTCCGGTCCTTAAGAGGAGGCTAAAGGCGACATTCGGACCTCTCTCTTGCTCTCACGACCCCTATGATGCTTTCTCTCTCTCTCTCACACGAAAAATGTCGGTATTTAGCCTCCTCTTAAGCTGCAATAGAAACTGAGGGTGCCTTCCAATTAGAACACAGCCAGGCACGGTCCGACACATGTAGAATTCCGCTATATTCAATTGCTCTGATTGGTTGTTGAGATAAGAAATGTACTAGATGTTTTGCATCATGCCGTAGCTGGAAAGGACCCAATCAAACTCTAATTCGAACCACGGGAGACACAATGCAAAAAATAAAAAATTAGGACTATTATATATACTTATTAGTATTATATTTATATAAACCGGGTTATACCGCGTATAAGCGTGCAATTTCTTGTAGAGAAATGAAAATCTGGGAATAAAAAGTTTTTATGAAAAGTGTTCCACGTTTTATTTTTAGTAATTAGTATGAGGATATGTTACATCAACTTGCGCACTTGACAATGAAAGGACCGGTGTAAAAAAAAATATATCCCACAAAATTTTCTTTCATGTTTGAATAATGCCCGCTCAAATGCTGACTGACATGATAATATATAAATAATTTTGAATTTATTTGCTTGGCTATATTTATAACGTACTTTTTTGCATTTTGAATTTTTTGCATTTGTCCTTGACTCGGGTATTATCGAGGATATTTAATTTGCTACTTTGAATACTAGGTGCACAAAACTTTATAGGGCATAAAAATGAATTTAAAAAAAAATTTTTTTTTTCATTTCATGTGACTGAGTTCCCTAAATTTTTCAATACGATCTCAGTCGCAGATCATTTATTACGTGTAATACCTGAACTTGACAGCACAAGCTGATGCTAGATGATGGCACAGCGTGCTGCAAAAATGCACCACGGTATGCTGAAAAATGCTACAAATACGCGGCAGGGTGTGCTGTAAATGTGTTGTAAAATCGCTGCAAATGTGCAGCACGCCGTGCTGCAAAAACGCTGCGAATATGCAGCACGACGTGCTGTAAAAACGCTGCGAATATGCAGCACGGCGTGCTGCAAAAACGCTGCGAACATGCAACACGCCGTGCTGTAAAATCGCTGAGAATATGCAGCCCGGCGTGCTGTAAAAACGCTGCGGATATACAGCACGGCGTGCTGGAAAAACGCTGCGAATTTGCAGCACGGTGTGCTGTAAAAACGCTATGAATATGCAGCACGACGTGCTGCAAAAACGCTGCGAATATAGAGCACGGCGTGCTGCATAAACGCTGCGAATATGCAGCACGGCGTGCTGTCAAAACGCTGTGAATATGCAGCACGACGTGCTGTAAAAACGCTGCGAATATGCAGCACGTTGTGCTGCAAAAACGCTGCGAATATGCTGCAGGCCGTGCTGCATATAAGCTGCAACTATGCAGCAGAGCGTAACGCAAATATGCTGCAACTTTAACGACAACTTGACGATACAGCATATCGTAAATAAGACGTCAGTGCGCAGTTGAAGCGTAGCTCAGTTTTGGCGCAAATATTGTGATATTATTATATATTATCGTGTCGTTAGAAAAGAGCTTGATGCGGAAGTAGAAAGCTGCTTACTGACGCCACGGCTTGCTCTCTCGTGCCGTCCTGTTGCCGACAATGTGACGCCAAATGTCTATCTGGGCTGTTATATAACGTGCAAGTAACATGTTATGTAACATTTGTTACATGTAGGTTACATAACTGCTATATAACCTTGTTACATTACGGTAATGTAACATATGTTCTATTGCGGCAATATACCATAGAAGTTACACACTGTAAACATTTTTACTACGAGGGGTCAGGGGTCGCGAAATCAAGTTATGAGGGATGGCGTAAGTTATGAGGGGTCAGGTATTTTGGAATGAAGTTTTGAGAGTTCACATGACACTAGGGGTCGGAGGCCCCCAAATTAAGTTATGAGAGGTCACTTAACTTATGAGAGGTCACAGCTCTTTCAAACATGTTTTGAGGGCTTACATAATTTATGAGAGGTTAGAAGCTCTGGAATTAAGTTATGAAGGGTAACGTAAGTTATGAGGGTTCAGGTATTCTGGAATAAAGTTTACATAACTTATGAGGGATCAGGGGATTGGAATTCGCAAATAAAAAAACGAACTTTCATGGTTTATTGCTCATTCAAATGCATATACTATTATTATTATTATTATTATTATTATTATTATTATTTTACTACCATTATTATACTACTATTATTTGTTCGGCACTCCAGCATTCATATATTATACAAGTAGAGAGAATTCATAAGTAGTCGGTAGCGTAATCGGTAGCGTGTTAGGTAGATAGGTAGGATGGTAGGTAGGGTCGAGGGTTCGATTCCCAGTCTCTGAGAAAAGTTAGATCAGACAATTCGTGCAGATTTTTTTTTTCTATGAATCTCTTTCGGGCCGGTAAACTATGCATATTAAATTATTTTGCGAGAGCTATATATTTTTTATAACATGTTTAACAACAATTAATTCTAGTTACAGTAACGTAACACAATTACATAACTGTTACGTAACTGTTACATAACTGTTACATAACTGTTACATAACTGTTACGTAACTGTTACGTAACTGTTACATAACTGTTACGTAACTGTTACATAACGTTACATAACTGTTATGTAACAATGTTACATTGCTGAGTAGTAAATTGTAACTTACATGTAACGTCCATGTAATGTTACATGTTACAAACGGTAACATTGCCGTTACATTGCTGCAACATTACTGTGTCCACTGGGTATCTTTGTTTTTACTATTTAGACTGTATTGGTGATGGACACTGATCCGAGAGAAGCAGTGCGTTACGTGGCATTCAATATTGCTACTATTATGATTATGTTTTTTTAAAACTTTTTCCCTCAAAGGCTGTTGGATCATAGTCAACAAATTAGTGAATACCTGTATGTGTACGAGCTTGTTAATGTCCAACGAAAGAGAAATGGAAAGATCAAAATTGGGAGGTGGTTTTCAGATGGCAAGCTGAATGGTACAAAACATCGCTGGCTACTCAAAAACTGTTGAATCTGGTAACAATGAGGACTCATGTACCTTGTAAGTTGACGGCAGGTAAATTCATAGTTATGTCATTGGTGAACTTCACTTTGGTAAGTAGCGTGCGTTTCCTTCATAACAATGCAAGAGACGTCGATCTTGAACTCATTCAAGTGGGTAAAAACAAAAATGTCTTTTTTTGCTTAATCAAGGTCCTTAAAACATCCTTCTCTTACTCTACGGTTATGCGACCGACGCAGTAAATTGCTAGATCGGCAATTCGTTTTAACGCAGCTAGTAACTATGCACGAATGCACCGAAATTTGTCTCTTGAACTTAACCTAGAATAAGAGTGTAATGCCATCTGTAATCGTTGACTTTCTCCTAGTCCAGGTGAAATAAATGTTGCATATGTGATAGCTATATCCGACTTAACTATGTTAACTGTTAGCGGTTCGAAAGACGTAAGCCGCTACATTCTCGAGTCACTTATTGAAGAAGTGTAACCAACCGAACCCCATGCAGAAATTTGTTAGGACATGCCAGTTCCCAGTAAAATCCCGATCGGGATTTTGTAGGGATGCCTTAAATGAGGAGTCTTTGCTAAATCCCTGGTGGATCCCCAGTGATATCCTTATTAACGCTAACCGGCGATCTAAAAACTCTTATTCCGATTAAATCTTGATCAGGATTTGTTGGGGCATCCACAAAATGAGTATTCAGGTGCAACAATTTGCTGGGATCTTCCAGTTTCCTGCAAAATGTCAATCGGGACTTTTTAGGGATACGCTAATAAGGGATTCCTTACTGGATCCCTGGAGGGCCCCAGGTTGATTCCTTATTTCACCGCCGAAGTCATATATTTTTTGTTTCATATTTTTTGTGATTACATTAATTGCGACTGATTATAAGGCGCACTTCAGATAGCTATTTGGGCAACACACGTTTACACAATGTTTTAGTCTTTCATAAAAGCAATGTGTGTAACTCAGATGCCTTCCTGAAAAGTGCCCATTTTAATAAATATAATTGATTCAGCGATCCTATAATATTCTGCTATGGATCATTCAAGCATCAAGTGAGATCCACTCTGGACTCAGTCACGGATCTATTCGGCAGTCCCAGCTGGATTCCATTTTTCAAACGTTTCATTCCGATCATGGAATATGGTTTGATCTCCAGGAGGATCCTGATCCGTGACTAGGATGAATCACGGGAATCCAGCTGGATCCTTCTAACACAATTTCTGCACGGGGTACCATGAGGTTACCCATAAACAAATGAGTATCAAAATGCACATAAAAACAATACGATTAGAAATATTATGTGAACATTTATTTTACGCATTTTACGTCGTAAGTGACTTCGTTACTTCGATGGCCGAATTTGCATAAAACTAACTCACACTTACAATTAGGGTTGTCTTGACCCATTTAAACGATTGGCACGCTGTATAATATCATAGTGGACATTCGAGGATTGCAAGGTTCAAGTGCTTTTTTGCTTGGCTGTGGTTTTCCATCCGGAATCCGGACGAATAATATATGTTATTCATCCGGAAATATGCTCTCTAGCAACGCTATGTTCAGAGAGCAGTTTAAACAAAAGAGTAGTACGCCAATAAATATTCGGACGAAAAATGTCACATAAATCGTCCGGTTATACTGTCGTAAATAGAATGTACGTGGACGAATAATATGATACTGTTCATACGGATTAGAACGAGACTAAAAATTTCTCAAAATAGCGGTTCAGAACCAGACTAGAAATTCCTAAAAATACCGATATAATCTATAGTGAATAAAATGTTCAACTAAAATAGGAAATCTTCTTAGAGATTTTCAACTATAGTTGGAAATTTTGTTAGAGATGTTCAACTTTAGTAGGAAACCTTCTTAAAGATGTTCAACTATAGTAGGAAATCTTGTTAGAGATGTTTAACTATAGTAGGAAATCTTCTCAGAGATGTTCAACTATAGTAGGAAATCTTCTTAGAGATGTTCAATTATAGTAGGACATTTTCTCAGAGATGTTCAACTAAAAAGCGGGAAATAGTCATAGAGACTTTTAACTATATCGGGACATATGTTTGGAACAAGGCATGTTACGTATTTTGCAATGGAAAATTCTGGTAAAATTCCTGAACAGTAGTGAATACTTCTACTGTAGCGGCACACCGTGAAGATTGCAAAAAAAATTTTATTTTATTTTTTATTTTTCGTCATAAACACACATTCACTTCTCAAGAGAAATGGGAGAAAAGGAAAATCGCTCGGGGTCTCCAGCGACCCTCGATAACCGAACCGGGTTAACTATAGCGGGACATATTTTTAGAGATGATTAAGCGTAGAGGGAAAGAATAATTAAAATTTTTAACTATAACGAGAAATATTCATAATCATTGTCAACTATAGCAGGGAATATTTTTAATTTCTAACCATGAACGATGATGACTGATGCAATACTGAAAAAACAATGGCCGATGGCCGTAAATAAGCGTTGCTAGCGCGACAACATATTTCCGGACGGCTAGCCACTGCGTTTTTTCTTCTTCCTTAACTTTCTAGTGGCCGACATTTTTTAAAAAATTTCAAACTCCCCTTGACAACGGTTAAGAAATAAAGAAGTAGGTTACACGGGTCATATCAATAACTGAGGAGAAGCTACCTTGATTTTTTATTATCATTGGATAAAGGTAATTTATCATTTTCAAACCGAAGTACAATGGAAAATTCACCGCTGATTCCAAATCAAACAGAGTTTTTGTAGAAAAAAAAATTATTCATGAAAAAAAGTAAAGAAAATCTGGAATTGTTTTTTTTCAAGTGAAAAATGAAAACGTCCCTTTACTTGTCAACGTTATTCACGGTTTTCAATATACGGACAATGTAAAAAAACACTAAGTGAAAACCTGAGTGGTAAAAAAAATTCTTCTCAGTTGGTGTTCTGACTGCAAACGAGATGTAATGTAATTGAGGATCCCTGCTCCACCGCTTTATAAATAAAGACTATGAGGGTGAGGCAAGATATGATTCCGACGTCCGTACCAAACATGTCGACTTTGAAATAAAAAATAGGTCAAAAATTCGAAGAGTGCCCTGTAACTCCATAATAAGGACCAAAAGAAAATGTGTGCCGCATTTAACCAGTCCGGAAAAGTGTTACGAAGAAAATGAGATGTCGTAGTATGAGATCCGTCAAGCGGTTTGGACAGGATCGTGCACAGTGTAGTGAAACTCAAAAATTGATTTATGAGAGAACAGTTGCACCTTGAGGGTTCTAGCTGGCGCCATTTTTTTTTCATTTGATACGTCAAATGATGGACCATTGGTCAGGCTTCCAGTATTCACGGAGGATTTATATTTATGTTTAAAAATCGGCGTTCCGACGCTGACTCCACCCCCTTAAATACTTGTATTAAATATTTAAAATATGTAATAAACCACTTATGCAAAATCTTCTTTATTTCTATAAACATACTGATATAAATTCCAATAAATAGAAGAATGAAAATACAGCATAGTTTTGATGTTTTGCAGGCCTATTCATTGGACATCTTCCAGACAATGCCTGCAAGATTCTTTCAATCTTGTGTAGAAAAAATTAAAAAATCGCTACATAAAACGCCTTTTTGACATCTGCCAGGTATGTTTAGGCTTTTAATGAATTCCAACTTTATATGAAATCGGACGTCTTTTAGTCATCTTTTAGTTGTTATTGTGCTATGTGGGTATGAATGAATTCACCTCAATGTGTCACTTTTAAGCGTTATCGGAAATGAAACTAATGCAATCTGGAATGACTGATTATTTCTTAGTATTGGGAGAAATAAATGTATCATATTCGACAGGTCTATCCGATTTATTTGTATCAAAGGCCAGCGATAAACAAGGTATAAGCGACTACATTCTCAAGTTCCTTATTAAAAAAACGTTATCCACAAAATGCCGTGAGACTTACACTTTTTAAATGGATGTTTTTGGATAAGACTGCAGACAATCGTTCATATTATATCAAATGAAATGAATTTCAACATATAATGTCGAAATAACATGATTGGAAATATTACTTTATGGTATCAAATGACTTTAAGTGCTATTAAATCGTCAGCAATCACCGATACTGATAATATTCAGTAATTATCATATAATTATGTTTACATTCCAAATTCAACTTTGAATGATTAACCATATCAGACTGCAGACGCAATGCGAAAAACATGTAAAAATTATGAGCTACGCAAATGTTAAAACGTTTGACACCATCGAATTTACATCGGAATAGATTCAGAATGGTGGAAATAAATTTGAGTGTAATATATGTAAAAAGGTTTGTCGAATTATTCAAAAAATTTGACTTCATGCTATAAAACTCACAATTCCTGAAGAAATATTTTTTATGTAAATAGTAAACAAGTATCGTCATATTTGTAGGACAAATCGCGCAAACTCAGAATTTGGACATTTCTCCCTTAGATTATTCGTGCATTTGTAATTCCTTTTTTTTTGTAAGCACGCTCTTTCCGAATTTTCCCTTTCTCATAATGGTAGTTTTGTGAATGGTATCGGGTCAGATGCATCCGCTTTGTTCTTAAGCGCAAAATAAAATATATAATAATAATAATAATATATAATAAATAAAATGAGTCACGTACTTGTTTCTTTCGTTTTCAACATCAGTCTCGCACCCCAAATGTAATCGTCAAATTATTGGGCGGTTGTTGAATAAACTCCAGCAACATCACTTGTCATTTCCGTAATCTTGCTGGAAATATTGTTTAAGGGCGGGGTAAAGTTAATTCGGCGAAAAAAGGCATGTTTTTAAGATTTTTTTTTGGCGTAACGGATTGTGTTCGTTTATTGAAAAACGTACATATAATAAAGTAACATTTGAACAACATTCTCCTAAATTTGCATTGCAAAATATTCAAAATTGAGCGAGTGAAAATTAAACCCCGGAGGCGCCTCGAAAAAAAGTTGGCGTGCGGTGTACACCGTAACTCGCAACAGAATCATCTGAAACAAAAAAATCAAAATGCATTTGTTAAAGGAGATGTTTCTCGAGGTAATGACGGGAGTATTTTTTTTCGATTTTTCGTAGCACTTGGGAGCCAAAAACCCGATTTTCGCTAAAAAAAATCGGCTAATTTGTTGTTGAAAAATTAGTAATTATTAAAAAAAAAACAAAAAAGCTCTCGACAATACCTGGTGAATTATGTGAAAAAGTACTGTGCAAAATTTCAAAGCGATTGGTCCAGTAGATTTTGAGTTATCGTGTACACGGGTTTCAAATATGACAAGTCTCAAAAAAACGGTTTGAAAAATGCAGAAGAGTTTGGTCGCTTAGCGCTGATTGCACATAAGTTTGAGAACACTTCTTCATTGCATAAAAATCTGAGAAAATTCATGCATATTAAAGGTACTCGAAAGATTAATTTTGCATAATAATAATTCCAAAATGTTATTAACAAAATGATGAAAAAACAATAGGGCGCCGCGCAGCTGCCGCCCAGACATAAAACCCGGCATGGAGCAATAGACGCTCAAATACTCATAACTTAGTCAATTTTACTCTGATCGACTTGAAATTTTAACACAATATTCTTGAGATATTATGCATTCATTTAAAAAATTTAAAAAAATGAAAAATTTTTTTTAATACTTTACCCCGCCCTTAAAGATGATTTGGAATAATTAGTCTACGAAGCAGTGTAGATAAAGCAGAAGATTGTTGAAACCAATACGATAGAGAATCATGGGAACTTCAATGGTATCATAAAACGAACTAATATCTGGTTAACGTACAACACAAAGGGTGAAAGCGTAAATTGCAGAATATAAGTTAAACCAGCTTGATTCATGGCTAGAAGGCGGAAGTTGTCACCGCCGTTCTGAAAAGCAATTTCAACGTCTATACACCCTGTCCCCATCATCTGCGGTTTTCAATAGACACATGGTATAAAATACGGGAGTGATAAAATAAATTGCAAAATATAAATAAAACCAGGGCAATTTATGATAAGTATTACCTTCAGCCAGTGCTCTGACGAGCAATCAAAACGTCTATTCACCTGTCAACACCATTCGCGGTTTTCCTTACGTATTTGAGACCCTCCTGCTCTGCCGCTTTACCAATAAAGAATATGAGGGTGAGGCGGGAACCATATCGTGAGACCGTTGCTGCCAGTCAGTAATAACAGACCGTCGTACAATAATGACGGATATTTTTCAGTCTCGATACTACAAAATCAATAAATTTTACCTCAGCTTCATAGGCCTATGGCCATATCAGAGTCGACGCCAGGGGTTCCTCCTGCTTACTCTTGTACTATGTCTTACTCTTCCCCAGATACCACCTCAGGTAAAGAGCATATATATGTACGATCGCGTCGCGGTGTCCGCGTTTCACCAGTTTGCAACTTTTTCGTGTAAAAACGAAATTTTCGAGCTTGTTGTTTGAATACTCAGATTATCGTGGTTGTGAAGTGCTGGGACGAACCGAAAGTTATGACCGAGCTAGCAACGTCTCTTATAACGACTCTTCTCTGTGTGGTTAGATTGGCAACCGCAGTCGGCAATTCAGAGAAGGTTCGTTCCTTCCTTGTAATAGAATGAGAAAAATCTATTTATAAACAATTTTTAAAATACAATTGACATACAGATATTCCAAATTTTTCGACATATTGAAAACGATTGGATATGGGTGGCTCAACAACCGGAAAAACAAATACTTTGTAACTATGCAGAAGACGGAAGGCGATTAACGATCGCTTATTCAGGTAATAATAGGTGTTATTCCTTCAATGTTGATTATTTTGGTTCCCACCCGGGAATATTTAAAAAAAATTGCAAAGTAATGGATTGTAATAATTCAAGAATGTTTTTTCAATGTGATCAGTATTTTTTCCTTAAGTATTTCCAGGTGATCTTTTTTTTCTCAAATGCCCGAATTAAACCGAAATTGATGATGATGATGATACTTTATAATCATTTTTTTGATGTATGTATAATGTGTTAAAAATATGATGGAATAAAAAAATGGTGCAATTTCCCATTTCAGTTGGAATATACTTCGTCATGGTGCTATTCGTGATTAAACCATTCATACCTGGAATTAGAAAATTGATAAAGCCTAACAACGAAACAATTCCAAAAACGTTGCCGTTTCCGCTCGACTATTACGGCCTCAACGTCGATATTTATTACTACTATTTACTCACCTATATGTTCATGGGCATTACCACTTTTAATTGCATAATCATCGCTACGGATACAATGTTTTTGATACAAGTCCAACATGCATGCGGAATGTTTGCAGTAGTCGGGTAAGTATGAACCGGGATGAGTTGAAATCGATGCTCGAGTTGAGATTGTTCGTAATTTAAGACATTTACAGTCATCAGCTGCAACGCATGAGCAATTATATAACCGAAGGATACATGAAATATTCCCACCCTAAGCTCGATCCTGCGTTTCGACACTTGACCGTTTGCATCAAAAGGCACAGTGATGTAATCGAGTGAGTTACGTCGATTTATTTTCAGAAATTTCTGATCGTTTAATAAATGAAGATTCACATAGATTCTGCAAACTCCTCGAGGCAGCCTACACTTGGGTTCTATTTATTGGCGTTGGAATAGGCATACTGTGGATAAGTTACGCCGGCGTTCAGGTGTAATTCGCCTTTAGTTTTTCTCAATAAGAAAATTTTGCGTATCTAAAAGAAACATCCATTCGCGTTGATGGGCAATATTTCAAAATATTGACAATTTTTTTCTGCCTCTATTCAGACTGTATTCGTGATGGACGTAAATCCGAAAGGGGCAATAAGTTACGTGATGTTCGATGTTTGTACTATTGCGATCATGTTTTTCTTTAATTTTTTCGCTCAACGACTGTCCGATCATAGTCAACAAATTGATGAATATCTGTACGTGTGCGAGCTATTGGTTGTTAATGCCAAACGTAAGAGAAGGAGAAGGATTAAAATTAACAAGTGGTTTTCAGCGGCCAGGCTGAATGGTACAAAACATCGTTGGCCACTCAAAAACTCCTGAATCTGGTTACAATGAGGGCTCGTGTACCTTGTCGAATGACGGCCGGTAAATTCATGGTGTTGTCTTTGATGAACTTTTCTTCGGTGAGCGTTCATTTCTCTCGTATTGATGCTAAAAACGTTGAACTTTTATTCCTTGGTGCAAGTAAGAACATTTCTTTCTGTTTGTTCAAGGTTCTTAGGACTTCCTTGTCTTACTTTACGGTTATGCGGTCGATGCAGTGAACTGTTAGATCGAGATCATGAATAAATGCACCTTAATTTGTCACTTCAACGTAACTTGGAGTAAAAGTATTTCATTTTGTGATGATTGACTATTTCTTAGTGAGTTAATAAGTGCAGATTATCGATGAAAAAAGGTTTGTTCACTTATTCGATGAATTTCTATTTGTATCACACCCGGACCATTAGAACCATGGGACGTCCAATATTCATACATGGCGGATGAAAACTCCATCCCAGGGACGTCCATGAATATCACTCAACGTTCTAACTTAAGTGCAAAACGGCACCTGTTATATGTACTGCGAACGTCCTTTATATGTACCCTGAGACGGTTTTTAGACGAACTAGACCCCAAAAAGTGACGTCTGACTTACGTATTTAAGACGAATAAACCAGTGATCGAAAAGATGTATAATGATCATCCATTATATGTTCCTTAATTCAAATAATTGAATCGTTATTAATTAGATATTATTTATTAATTATGAACTCAATTACGTATTGATTATATAAAATTCGGGGCCTATAAGATATCCATATTTTACAGAAAAAAGGGGAAAAAATAGTTTGCGATTTTTCACAGTGCGGTCACCCATCCAAGTATTGGATTCAAGGAATGCTGCTTAACTTTTCTAATCTCCTTCCTACCTACCTAGCTACCTACACAAACTTGACCTATGATAAATTTTTGCGGATAAAAACCTGATACGATGTAATTTGCTGATATACTAATGCCAAAAATGTTTCCATTTCCGCTTGACTGTTACGGCCTCAACGTCGATACTTATTACTATTATTTACTCACTTCTGTGTACATAGGCATCATTATTTTAGTTTGCGTAATCATTTGTTGTGAATGTTTGCAGTAGTCGGGTAAGTATGAACCGGGATGAGTTGAAATCGATACATGAGTTGAAAGTGTTCGTAATTTAACACACTTACAGTCATCAGCTGCAATGCGTGAGCAATTATGTAACCGAAGAATACTTGAAGTATTCTCGCCCTAAGCCGGATCCTGCGCTTCGACACCCGACCGTTTGCATTAAAAAGCACAGTGATGTAATCGAGTGAGTTATATCTGTTTATTTTTATCAGCAACTTTTGATCGTTTAATGAATGAAGATTCACGCAGATTTAATAAACTCCTCGAGGCAACCTACACTTGGGTTCTATTTTTTGGTGTTGGAATAGGCATACTGAGGACAAGTTACGCCGGCGTTCAGGTCCCACACAGCACAAAAGTCAGAAATACTTCCTCGCGAACTCTTTTTTAAGACTACTTCTAGAGCAACACGTATGATATCTCGCAGACGTTAGTCTGAAGAAGTCTGAAATACGAATAACTTGAGAGATCTTCGGAATGAAATCAACTGTCAGATATCCTTAGAAGATATCTTCAAGATATTCCGTAAAAGACATCCAATACAAAGCCAGAAATACTTCCTCGCGAATTCTTTTTCAAGACTACTTCTAGAGCAACACGTATAATATCTCGCAGACGTTAGTCCGAAGAAGTCTGAAATAAGAATTACTTAAGAAGAGTGTAAAAAGGTCGACATAACCTCAAAAATTTCTTGACGCATTTTTCTCGGAGATGGCTTGATGAAATGAAAAAAGATTAGTGGGGTCGCCTGCGTAATTAATGTGTACAGGTCATGGCCCCACTATATTCTTTTTTTATTCCATCAAGTCATCTCCGCGAAAAATGTGTTAAACGTTTTAGCTCTATCTCTCTCGCACTCACGAGAGCGGAAAGGCGGGGGAGGGGGTTGAACCTCCCCTTAAGAGATCTTCGGAATGAATATTAAAAAGTTATTAGAAATCGCACATTCAGATGAACTAGGTGATAATATTTGTTCGGATACATATCGGAACCGTTTAAATTCAGGGATTTCACCACTGATATATCATATAAGTAAAGAGAATTCAAAAGTAGTCGGTAGCGTAATAGGTAGCGTGATAGGTTCGCAAGTAGGATAGATAGACAGGTCGCAGGTTTGAATCCCCGTGGAGGCAGATGAAATTGAAATGATGAAATCGAGTTTTTTTCTAATTTTTTTTTAATACAGTCGTTTCAGTAACTATATAAATAAATAAAAATAAGTATTAAACAATTTTGCAAACGATAGAAATAAGAAAAAAATTAATTTTTGATAATTTTAAAGGAACCCTTAAAAAGTTATCTTGACGATGTCTTGTGAAGAAATCTCGAAACAGTAGTCTTTACGATATCTTTTTTGAGAAGTCTGAAAAAGTTATCTTCAAGACAACTTTTCACAGATATCAAAATCATTCCTCAAAGTGGCGCATTCGACTACTTTCGGAACTCATTAAGATGTCTTTCGGAAAATGTATTCGGATGTCCAAATCTTACATAAGAAATCTACAGCGATTCTTTCAGACGTCATATTGCTGTGTTTTCCTTATCTTTAAGAAATATCCATTGGTGTTGATGGGAAATTTCCCAAAATGGTGGCAAATTTTTTCCTCTTACTATTCAGACTGTATTCGTAATGGACGTAAATCTGAAAGAAGTAATACGTTAAGAAGTAATGCGATATTTGTATCATTACGATGATGTTTTTTTAATTTTTTTTTCGCTCAACGATTGTTGTATCATAGTCAACAAATTGATGGATGTCGGTACGGGTGCGAGTTATTGGTTAGCACAACATAAGAGAAGGAGAAGGATAAAAATCAACAAGTGGTTTTCAGATAATGGTACAAAACATCGTTGGCCACTAAAAAATTCCTGAATCTGGTAACAACGAGGGCTCGTGTACCTTGTCAGTTGACGGCAGGTAAATTCATGGTGATGTCTTTGGTGAACTTCTCTTTGGTAAGTAGTGTGTATTTCTCTCGTATCATTGCAAAAAACGTTGAACTCGGACTCATTGGTGCAAGTAAGAACATTTTTTTTGTTCAAGGTCATTAGGACTTCCTTGTCTTACTTTATGGTTATACGGTCGATGCAGTTAATACCTAGATCGATATTGGTTTCATCGCAGCTAATAATTATGAATAAGTGCACCGCAATTTATCATTTAAACGTTACTTAGATGAAAATAACTAATGCAATTTTTGATGATTGTTCATTTTTTTTAGTATTAGGTAAGATAAATGATTTAGTTCCGGAGTCATGTCCAATCTAACTATATCAATTGCTGCCGATAAAAAAGGCCTGAAACACAACATAAAGAGTGCGTGAAATTAAATGAAATGATTATCAACATATACTTCGAAACAGTGCAATTTAAAAAATTATCTCTGTTATAAAATGTTTTAACTGCTATTTAATCGACAGCAACCGCGTCACTATTGCCGATATTATCACTTAATTATCAAAATATAATCATTATCACTTACTGAAATCAACTCCGAATCACTTACTGAAATACTCCGAATTAACGATATCCGAATGAAGCTATATCATAAAAATAAAGTGCAAAAAATTTAAACTGCGCAAATATTGAAACGATTGTCATCATGATTGTTACATGGAAACTGATACGGAACTTTATGAATAGGTGCAGATTATATATGTAAAAAGGTTTGTTCAATTATTCAACGAATTTGTATTCTTATCATGATCTATCTCACAATTTATGAAGTAATACTTTTCATGTAAGGAATAAATAAGTATCATCGTATTTGTGGAAGGCCAAATCGTGCAAATTTAAAATTTGTAAATTTCTTCCTCAACTTATTTGCGCAGGTTGTGAATGCTATGACCTGATACACATCCTCTTTATCCTTAAGCACAAAGAAAGACCGATAAGTTACGTACCTCTTTCATTCTTCATAAACATGTATTTCGTACAACAAATGTAATTGTAAATTTAATAGATGTTAGTTTTAATGAGCACCAGCATCACAATTTGCCATGTCCATAATTTTTTTGGAAATTATTATTTTTTACTATTTACCTTGTATACCCTTTCGGGTTTTTACACCGTTCTCCCCTTCTTTGGGTTTTTTCCGTCTCCTTTCTTTTTCTCTGTGTGTCCCTTCGACTGCAGCCAACCCCACACTTCTTATTTAACTGTATCGTATTTTCCAAGGACGAAGGGAAACTGCAGAAAACCTTCGTCGATACAGCCGGTAACTTACCTAAGTCCCCCGGTAGCAATGCGAGTACACTCTAGTCAGCCGCTACACGGTCAAGTGGGCTCCTATCCGAGCGCTAAGAACTGCGCGGAAGGCACCAGCGAAACCGCGTAACGTCCGTCCACCCTCGCAATGAGGTATTGGGATGGAGTTATTGAAGGTGAGGTCCAATCCACCGGGATTACAGCCGAAAACACTGGAAAAAATCCAACACTTTTTTTCAACGGGGTCGCCAGTGTTCGAATCCGGGTTCGCAACTTGCGTGACCCTTTTGGTGAACTTCTCTTCGGTAAGTAGCGTGCATTTCTCTCGTATCAATGCAAGAAACGTTGATCTTGGACTCATTGGTGCACGTAAGAACATTTTTTTTGTTCAAGGTCTTTAGGACTTCCTTGTCTTACTTTACGGTTATGCGTTCGATGCAGTAAATTGCTAGATCGATATTGGTTTCATCCCAGCTAATAATTATTAATAAATGCACCTTAATTTCTCACTTGAACGTTACTTGGCGTAAAACGAATGCCATTTATGAGGATAGACTATTTTTTAGTAGGAGGTTAAATAGATGTGGTACGTTTGATAGTCATTTCCAATTTAAGGGGAAATACACTTGGCAGGGTTCGAATAATCGACTTTTTAATGTTTACATTTTGATGTGTAAAGAAGGTCTGGTGAAAATTTCAAGTGAATATTCCAAAAACTGATAAAGTTATAGCCCAAAGAGTACATGCGTTCGGTGCGTACATGCACGTGAAGATGACCACTGTAACGCGTTTTTCTCAAAACAATGTTTTTCATACTGGTACATAAAACATCGCGAAAACCACTGAACGAAATAACTTCAAATTTTTCGTGGTTATTATATACATAATTATCTAGTCCATATCATAGGATTTTTTTTCGGATTTTCAGTTTTTTTGGTCAAAATGTGAACGAATTTCGTCTTGAAAATAGCTACGGTAGGATCTGAGTGATGTCACTAGAAGATAGCTATAGACAAAAAGAAAAGAAAGATAGAGAAGAAAAAGGTTGACGATCGAGTTTAAGAAAAGGAGAGAGACATGTGACATGTAAAAAAAAAGAGACCGAATAAAAAAGATTCCTAAGCCCCGTTTAAGAGTATTTTTATTGAAGTAAAAATACAACACTATTTTGAGTTCCAGCGTCCCCCATTTCATCAAAAATCGATATTTTTTAAATCGACCATGACAAAGAAAAGATAATAGTATCTATTTTAGTATCGTGTTTTAATTTTTTTCTTTCACGTGATTTTTGACGAATAGCACTCCGTAGACGATTTGACTACTTCGTGAATTTGCAACATTTCGAATAGAAAAAAATTGTAAACATTCCTGAAAATGTATATTTTTAATTAGGAAAAACCCCGTTCTGATTATTCCAATAGTTTTCCTGGAAAAAATTCACGAAAATTACCTTTTTTTCGATTCCAGGTATATATTCCCCCTTAACTATATCAACTGCTACCGATAAAAAAGGCGTGGAAGACAACATAAAAAGTGCGTAGAAGCACAAAAAAAGCACAAAGAAAGACCGATAAGTCACGTACTTGTTTCATTCTTCATAAACATCTATTTCGTACAACGAATGTAATTGAAAATTAAATAGACGGTCGTTTGAATGGGCAGCATCACAGTTTGCCGTTTCTATAATCACGTTGGAAACTCATATCAATGGTGATTTAGAAGAATAAGATCATAAAACCGTGTAGACAAAAGAGAAGATTGTCAAAATCACTACGATAGAGAATCATGGGAACCGCCGCGGTGTTATAATAGTATATTATGCAACTAGTGCGGCAAGTTGTCGATTGTGCCACAGACCAAAAATAATAACTAAAAAGTTAAGAAATATACAGGAAACTTAGTTAAGGAACAATAAAAATAATTTTATTTTGAACACGAACAAGAATCGCATGAGTAATAAAATAGTATACGATCTGTCACGTCAACCTCAATTCAGCTTAAATATTTCGGTTGCGTTTTTGTTTTCGTTGAATTTCACCAACGTTACTCTTTTATTTAATTTCGGCACTGAATTTGCGTGCGTAAAGAATAATAATAATAATTTGCGTGCGCAAAGTAAAGTTTGCGTACTCAAATTATAAAATGGGCAAAAAGCTACTTTTCAACCATAACAGCGGGCGTAAAGATACCGCTATTGTCGCATGAGTAATAAAAAAAAATCTTATTCCCGGACAGTAAAAGCATAAGTTGAAAAATATGACTCAAACTAGGCTTATGGTTGGAGGATGGTAGGTTTCTTCGCAGATAATGTTCTGACAAGCAATTTCAACGTCTATTTACTTGTCAAAACTATCCGTGGTTTTTAATACACGGATAACGTAAAATAATAATAGGTACAAACATAAGCGGTAAAAAAGAATTCCCCTCTGGCAGTGTTCTGACGGGCAATTTGGACGTCTATTCACCTGTCGACACCACTCGCGGTTTTTCTGATGTAATCGACACTCCCTGCTCTGCCGCTTTAGCAATGAAGACTAGGGTGAGGGTGAGGTCGATACGCTTCCACCGTATTATGAAAGCGTCACTCAACAATAACAGACCGGTGTATAATCATGACGGATATTTTTCAGTCACGATATTATAAAATCAATAAATTTTATCTCAGCTCCATAGGCCTATGGCCATATCAGACTCGACGCCACAAGTTCCTCCTGCTTGCTGTCGTAGTGTTTCTTGGACTTAGTCAGATACCACCTCAGGTAAAGAGCGTACAACTGTACGATTGTGTCATGATGTCTGCGAGTCACCGGTTTGAAACTTTTTCGTGTAAAAACGGGATTTCGGGGTTTGTTGTGTGCACGCTCAGATTGGCACGGCTGTGAAGTTTTGGGACGACCCAAAAGTTATCGCCGAGTTGACACCACCTTTTGTAACGTCTGTGACTTTCATGATTAGACTGATACACATGGTCATCCATTCAGACAAGGTTTGTTCAATCCTTGTGATTGAAGTTGAGAAATATCCAAAAGTAAATTGATAAATTTTGAGAATACAATTGACATACAGATGTTGCAAATTTTTCGTCGTATTGAAATCGATTGGATATCAATGGCTGAACAACCAGAGGTCCATATACTTCGCAACTATGCAGAAGAGGGAAGAGGATTGACGATCGCTTATTCAGGTAAAAACAGTATTAACAGTATTAACCTCGAATATTCTGAAATATCGCAAAACAATGGATTTCATCAATGGAAGAATATTTTTCGAATGTAATTTGTATTCCTTCCTCAATCTTTCAGATGGTCATTTTCGAACAAAAAAATACCTATCGGTTTAAATACGGTTCGCTTGTACAATTTTTTCTCGCAAGTAGCTAAAATTAAAAAATATGCCATCAAAGACTGCTATTGTGCTATGACTGGATCGAATATGAGAATCTTCAAGTTTTGTCATTCGGATAGTTTTGAAAGTGACGAGACTTAAAGATTGATAAGGTCTCGAACGATCTTGATGCTTTTAAGTATCAAGGCCATTCGTACGTCGCCGTAAATATTCGCAACACTACAACTTGCTTCGCTATCGAGAGAATACCTACTCTGCTAAGGAAATACATTAGGCATTGCAAAATATTATGTTGTACCGAACGTTATGTCGTTTACCGACATAATTAGGCGAAATTATTTTTCTCCCTACTTCTCTCATTGCCAATTTATAATTGGCATTGATGCAAAATAAATGATCTCGAATGCCCGAATTAAACCGACATTGATGATGATGATATTTGAAGATTATTTTTATTGATGTATTGATGTTCAATCACTTCAAAATATGATGATGGTGCGATTTTCCATTTCAGTTGGAATATACTTCATCGCTATAATATTTGCGATTAAACCATTCGTACCCAGAATTATAAAATTAATGAAGCCCACCAACGAAACACTACCAAAAATGTTGCCGTTTCCGTTTGACTATTACGGCCTCAACGTCGATACTTATTACTACTATTTACTCACGACTATGTGCATAGGCTTCATGATTTCCATAGTCGTAATCATTGCTGCAGATACAATGTTTTTAATTCATATCCAACACGCTTGCGGAATGTTTGCAGTAGTCGGGTAAGTAAAAACCGGGATTAGTTAAATCGATACTCGAGTTAAGAGTGTTAGTAATTTAAGACACTTACAGTCATCAACTGCAGAGCATGGGCAATCATATAACAGACGAATACGCGAAATATTCTCACCTTAAATTGGATCCTGCGTTTCATCATTTGACCGTTTGCATAAAAAAACACGGAGATGTAATCGAGTAAGTTATGTCTGTTTATTTTCAGCTATTTCGGATCGTTCACGAATGAAAATTCACGTAGATTCAGCAACCTCCTCGAGGCACTCTACACTTGGTTGAATTTTTTCGTCGTTGTAATTGGCATGCTGGCGATAAGCTACGCCGGCTTTCAGGTGTTATTATTCACCTATGGGTTTTCTCGATGAGCAGATTTTGTTTATCTGTTCTTAAAGAAGCTTATCTGTCCTTCTTCATTCTTTTTACTATTCAGACTGTATTGGTGATGGAGATTAATGCAAAAGAGGCAGTTCGTTACGTGGCATTCGAGATTACTGCTATTATCATCATGTTTTTTTTTAATTTTTTCCCTCAAAGGCTGTTGGATCATAGTAAAAAAATTGGTGAACACTTGTGCGTGTATGAGCTATTGGTTTGTTCATGTCCAACAGAAGAGAAAGAGGAGGATGAAAATTGGGAAGTGGTTTCCAGATGCCAAGCTGAATGGTACAAAACATCGTTGGCCACTCAAAAACTTTTGAATCTGGTTACAATGAGGACTCATGTACCTTGTCAGTTGACTGCAGGTAAATTCATGGTGATGTCATTGATCAACTTCACTCTGGTAAGTGGCGTGCGTTCCCTTCGTAATAATGCAAGACACGTCAATCTCGGACTCATTCAAGCGAGTAAGAACAAAAATGTATTTTTTTTGTTTAATCAAGGTCCTTAGAACATCCTTCTCTTACTTCACAGTTATGCGATCCGCACAGTAAATTGCCAGATCGGTAATTCGTTTTATCGCAGCTAGTAACTATGAATGAATGCACCGTAATTTGTCTCTTAAGTGTTACCTAACATAAAACTGTAATGCTATCTGGGATAGTTGTCTTGTTCTTAGGCCGGGTGAAATAAATGTTGCATATTTGAAATCTATCTCCGACTCAACTATCTTAACTGCTAGCGATTCAAAAGACGTAAGCCGCTACATTCTCGAATTACTTTTTGAAGAATTATAATCCGCACAACTCCGTGCAGAAATTTGTTGGGGTATTCCAGTTCCCAGTAAAATCCCGATCGGGATTTTGTAGGGATGCCATAGAAGGGGAGTGCTTGCTAGATCCTTAGTGGATCCCCAGCGGTGTCCTTATTAACGATAACCGCTATTCTTAAAATTTATCTTTTGATTGAATCTTCATCAGGATTAGTTTGGGCAACTCCGAAATGAGTATTCTTATGTAAAAATTTGCTGGGATCTTCCAGTTTCCTGTAAAATGTCGATCGGAATTTTTTAGGGATATCCTGATAAGGGATGAGTCCTTGCTGGATCTTTGGCGGGCCCCAGGTTGATTCCTCATTATAATGCAAAAATCATAAATCTTCGATTTTATATTTTTTGTTATTACATTAATTGCCACTGATTATAGGGCCCGCTTCAGCAAGTCATTCGAGTAACACACGTTAACACAATGTTTTAGTCATTGATAAAGACAATGTGTGTAACTCGGGTGCCTTCCTAAAAAGTGCCTATTTTTATAAATATAATTTACTTAATGAACTTATAGGATTCTTCAATAATTCGCCGTTGATCATTCGAGCATCAAATAAGATCCACCCTGGACACGGTCACGGATCCATTCGGGAGTTCCTGCTGGATTCCAATTTATAAACGTTCTATTTTCGCAAATAGAAATTCAAACTATTGGCTCTTCTTTTAAGGCTCATCAATCTTCTCCTATCGGCTGAGTCCATATATTATTATCGCTTTAGACCGTGATTGCTTCTATTGCTTTTTTGTTATGACTTTTGAATAAAATCTTCAAAAAAAATGGTTGAAAATAAAAACTAAGTGAACGTTTCATAAATGTAAGCATAATATTCTACATTAATGCAAATGTCATTTAGTGTGAAGATTATGAGTCATATATGTTTTTATTATTATTATTATTATTATTATTATTATTATTATTATTATTATATTGAAATCAAACCTTCAAACGCTGCAACGAAATTATGTTTGATAATTATATTTTATTCACAATGCTTTTGATCATTCTACATTCAAGATTACCGGAAAGTTGACGAAATCGAGAAATAAGATATTCTGTTTTACGTTGTTCGGTAATATTAAATTTTTATTGAATATCAAACCCTGTTTATGACATTCACGCAAAGGTGTGATGTTTTTTCCGCATATGCAATTTTTTCAGATAAAAAATTACAACTAATTGGAAAATTGCGAACATTTAAAATTGGTTTGTATGTTTTTGATTTCTGGCACAATACATTCCAAGAAATGACCCTCCAAGATTTCTGTAAATGCATTTTCTGATTTCGGCTCAGCATAACTTTTTAACTGTAGCACGTATAAAAAACCTATTGACCTTTTTTATTCCTCGTTCAGTTCTCCGATGGCGAATTTTTCCCAAAACAAACTTGCACCTATTTTTAAAAAAATGTCAAACTTCCCTTGATAAAAAAAAGGCAAACGAAAAAAGCAGCTTACACGGGTTATATCAACAAATGAGAAGAAGGTACCTTGATTTCTTATTAGCATTACGTACAGGCAATTCATCATTTTCAAACGGAAGTTCAATGGAAAATTCATCGCCGATTGCAAATCACGCAGAGTTTTTGTGGAAAAAAATCTATTTCTGAAGAAAAACAAGGAAAATCTGTAAAAAATGTGTATTTTTTCAAAATAAAAAATGAGAACGTCCATTTACCTACCGACACTATTCAAGATTTTCAATACACGGACAATGTAAAATAACAAAGACTAAAAACATCAGCCGTAAAAAAAAAAAAAAATTCTGACAGGTACTGACGAGCAATTTAGAAGTCTATTCACCTCTCAACACCATTCGTGGTTTTTCTTATGTAATTGAGACTCTCCACTCCGCCGCTTCACCAGTAAAGAGTATGAGGGTGAGGCGAGATACGATTCCGACGTCACTACCAAACACGTCGACTTCAATCCGACCGTCCTGACCTCATCAAATCCGACCATTTTGACGAAGACCATCTTTTTCCCCTTCTTCTCTTCTGTTCTCTCTCTGCCGCATCATCCCGTCTCATCTATCTCCATCGCGTTTCCTCTCTCTAGTCTGAAAACTATTGGCAAATGGTCAGACTCGATCTTAGGAATTACCACCATATTATCCACCTTGCCCTCCTCCTAATCCTCGAGCCATACGACCAAGTCTAGTACTGAGCTCCCCCCCCTCCTCATCCAAAAGTATCTTTGTTCTCTTTGCCATCTTTTAACCTTCCGTTCAGAATCGCCAGGCTTAGACTGCTACAGAAGTTCAGTAATCTCCATCCCTCAGCAGTTAGTACCTGATCTTCCGAATTTAGTTCCCAATCCAGTTCTCTCATTTTTTCACAGTCGAAAATTCCCTTCATTCCTCCTACTCTGGCATTAAGGTTCCCAGCCAACACTATTCCCGCTTCTCTTTCCACTTCTTTTTCCACACGTTCCCTCAGTGAACCCTTCACTGCTGTGATGCCCACATTATCATAAGACCCATCGATTCAGGTCTCTCTGTCCTCCAATTTTGGCCTTAGCTTGATAATCATGCCAAATTTTTATTCCCCAAAAGTAGAGGCAAATGCAAATTCAAATGCAAATGCGAATGCAAATTAATTTGCCCGCAATGCTCATTTTTACTCCGACTGGTTGTCTCCCTTCCCTCAGTCTGCCGTCCTTTTTTCACCCGCTGTGCTGGTTTCTAACGCCGAAAACGAGGAGGTAAAGTCTTTAAGATCCCGAGTGCGAGTGGAACATTCACAACGATTAAGACATTAATTGTTCTACGTGAGATTATCACAGGATGTCCTGAGGGTATCCTGCCGTAACCGTGTATTGACGATCCCAGTGGACTCTCAGAGATGTCTGTAGGAGGACAGCCATCGCGCGGCGTTAGTTCCAAGACTCGCTGCGAGATGGAAAACGCTCACTCACATGCGGAGTATGCGAATAGTATGCTTATCTAGACGAACGTTAACACGGATATCAATTCGACACCAAAAGGAGTTGGACCTCAAAAGAGGCCATATTACAAGGAGTACTTGCTAACTCGCTCTGTACAGTACACATTTCACTAAAATTGAATTAATTAATTGAAATTAGATAAAGTTAAATGGAAATGAAAATTATTATCCACTGCTGTGTTGGCAGTCCAAGAGACGTCCCGAAGACATCCCAAAGACATCCCGGAACGGCAGTGGGACTATCCCATTGCGGCAATCACTGCGGACATTTCAGAGCCCATGGGAATCCCATGGGACCATCCCATTACCATCATGAGACAATTGACGTGATGTCCGAAAGACTTAAATACTTAAATACTTAAAGACTTAAATATTACTCATATCGGCGCAAAAAAATCATGAAAATTTGCCTTTTTTCGTTTTTAAAACCATACCCTGCCCTTAAGGGGCTATACCAGTGTGACAAGCATTAGCCTCTCAGCAGGCATTTTTCGAGGAAGAAGAAGGTGTATTGTATGGGCCAGGCATAGCAGATTAGCAATTTTTATGGTAAATATAATTGTATCTAGCAAAAATCTATAGTTGAAACTTAAACGCGTTTTTCTCGAAACGACATTTTTTAAAATTGCTGACATAATAACTCAACGATAAATTGACCGATCGACTTCAAATTGAAACTGAGTATTCTTGAATATATTTACTATACAATGACTTACGATCTTTTTGATTGGTTGAAAATTGTCCATTTGGCATTAAAAAAACGACCATTTCTTTACCCCAAAAACGACACTTTTTTTCAGAACTACGCCATTTTGTGAATTTTTGATATTTTTCAAAAATCGTAGGTCATTGTATAGGAAATATCTTCAACTTTAATAACCTTTTTGAATTTTTTTGTTTCAGCCACTCATTCGGCCGGAATCATGTCAGGAGTTGGGGAACTTTTTTTTTTGGCACCTCCGAAGACAGCACATATTTCCGTTATTTTTCAATATTTTTGTAAAAAAAAAATCTTACAATATAGCTGAAAATATATCTTATTATGTCCAAAAAACTTCAAAACATTCTATCGAGTACTTTCTTTTAAAAAAAAATCCCGAAAATCGCCTAATTTTGCATGGGTTACACTGGTATAGCCCGTTAAGGAGGTTCGGTGGACAGAGCGACTCCAAGATAAAAATCCAATTTTTTTAAATAGAATTGTCGAAACCTTCATACATGCAACTGCGAAGTTTGCACGAGATGTATCGGACAGTTTCCGAGATATTAATTATTGAAGTCAGTTGCCGTTATTGAATCATTTACTACACGTGAGCGACAAAATCTCGTTTTCCACTCAGGAATCGATTTTTTGATGCTACTCGGAGCCACGATACGCGTAAAGAAAACTAACGGTTGTATTCGTTGAATCTTTGCGTTCAAAAAGACACCTTCAATTAGAGAGTTTATCGCGTAATAAATAATAAATTTGCAAATATGAAGTCCAAAATGTCAAAAATGTTCGTGGAGCAAGACTCCCGTGACGTCAGGACAACCATCTTGCTTGAGGTGTGGCAACGCCGCATACCCGCGAAAATTTGAATTTTGTATTGGACACTTTCTACATGAGATAAAAGTATGGATGTGTGAAGCCGTTTATATTATTTTTTTAATAACTAAGGCACCTCAATTTTTCTGCCAGTATATATATATATCCCAGATAGACGAACGTGCTGTAGGAATTTATATGATGGAACAGTAACGCAATTTAGTGATGAAAAATGCGACGATGCCAAACGTCGAAGATACGACATACCACTGAAGTCAAGCCTAAAATGCAGCGGTCTTGCAGTATAAAATAGACTCATAGCTGACTAGCATAGTCATCACCGAACCTTCTTAAGCAGTGTAGATGGAGCAAAAGATTGTTGAACCCAATATGATAGAGATTCATGGAAACCGCAGCAGTATCGTAAAACGAACTAATATGGGATAACGTACTGGATAACGTACAACACGAAAGGTGAAAGCGTAAATTGAAGAATGTTAGTTAAACTAGTCTGATTCATGGCTAGAAGGCGGAAGTTGTCTCCGCAGACAACGTTCTGACGTGCAATTTCAACGTCTATTTACCTGTCTACATCGACTTCGGTTTTTAATACACGGGTAATCTCAAATACGGAAGTGATAATATAAACTGCAAAATATGAATAAAAGAAGGAAAATTTATGGTGAGTGTACAGTATTTTCTTTAGATGGTGCTCTGACGAGCAATCAAAACGTCTATTCACTTGTCAACACCATTCGCGGTTTCTCTTAGATAATAGAGACCCGCCTGCTCTGTCACCTCATCAATAAGGACTATAAGGGTGAAGCAAGAATCATCGTGAGAGCGTCACTCAGTCTGTAATAACAGACTGTCGTACAATAATGACGGATATTTTTCAGTCACGATACTTCAAAATCAATAAATTCTACCTCAGGTCTATAGGCGGATGGTTATATCAGAGTCGACGGCAGAGGTTCCTCCTGCTTACTCTTGTACTATGTGTTGCACTTCCCCATACACCACCTCAGGTGAAGACCGTATAAATGTTCGATCGCGTCGCGGTGTCCGCGTTTCACCGGTTTGCAACTTTTTCGTGTTGAAATAATATTTCCAAATTTATTGTTTGAACGCTCAGATTATCGCGGTTGTGAAGTGCTGGGACGAACCGGAAGTTATAAGCGAATTAATAACGTCTCTTGTAACGACTTTTTTTTCTATCATTAGACTGGTAGTCTTGGTCGGCAATTCAGAGAAGGTTCGTTCCTCCCTTGTGATAGGATGAGAAAAAACTATTTATAAACAATTTTTAAAATACAATTGACGTACAGATATTCCAAATTTTTCGACGTATTGAAATCGATTGGATATGGGTGGCTCAACAATCGGACATGCAAATACTTTGTAACTATGCAGAAGACGGAAGGCGATTAACGATCGCTTATTCAGGTAACAATAGGTGATATTCCTTCAACTTTGACTATCTTGGTTATTATCCCCGGTCATTTTAAAAGATTGCAAAGTAATGGATTGTAATGATTCAAGAATATTTTTCCAACATCATCAGTATTTTTTCCTCAAACTTCCAGTTGTTTTTTTTCTCGAACGCCCGAATCAAGGTAGTTCCTCTATGAAGTCGTTTATTCAATCGATGTTTAAAATTTGACATGCAGGTTATTTAATATGTTATCCAAACACCTGGGCAGTTTAAATGAGTTTGACCGTCTCGAACCTGAGGCATTCACACTCAAAGTTGGCTTAATTTACACGAAAGGCATTGCACACGCCACGTGCATAGGTACTAGAGAAGTCCCCGAAAAACCCTATTTTTCCCCGTTTGGCACCTTCTGAAAGTATTTGTTGTATGAATAGATGACAATTTGTACTACATACATCCTGTAAAAAAATTTACTTGAGAGGTTTCCGAGGCCCCATTTTAGTGCATTTTTTTTATTGCGGTTAGCTCTGAAGAATGTTATAAAAAATTGATCCTTAATTGAATTTACTACATACACAGAGAAAAATGTATGGTAGAAAAAGGAACAACAGTATATTTATGTTCTTTGCAACATTCATGTATGGTTATACGAACAATAATTTAGCAAATCGGACCTTTTGACGGGTCAATTGAACAATAATTTAGCAATTCGGACCTTATGACGGGTCAACTTAACTATTTAAACTATTCTGAATACCATATAACATTGTTGTTGCGTTATTCAACCATACACATAGTAGCAAATTTTTCTCAGTATACGTGACGTCCGGATATACCAGAACATCGATCGCAAGGTTTTTATTTATTGCAATTTTTAGGCAGCAACGTTTTTTTTTATTGCGATTTGGGAACGCTCGTCTGTGTTGTTCCCAACTCTTGGGATCTTCGTCAAGGAATTTCGTCCCGATATCGAATTGAGCGAGAAAACATTGTGTTTTTTGTGTTACAAACTCATCTATGTCTCTTGTATTGATGTCTTGAGCACCTGTACTATGTGGCGGGAAACGTTTAGTGGCTCCATTCCATCATCTCAGTTCTTCAAAACAACAACCTTTTTCCGTTTCGTCTTTGTAGGAACCGCTTGGTCGAAGAATGCTAATGCTACCGACGCCTCGCTGAACTAAAGGAACATTTGGGACTTCGGGACATTTGTATTTCTATTGTCCGTCATTACCTGAAGACTTGGTACACCGCTCCATCAGCCCTTCGAGCGCCGTACAACGATTTTAGATTTTTTAAGCAATTGCGTCAATGTGAGAAAATAAACTCAAGGATCTCAAATGCAACAGCTTCTCAATTTCCACAGCATTTGTGGTATCTCAGCGAAAGTTTGGTAGCATGAGCATTTTTTGACTAAGCGGTTCCTACAGAGAAGAAACGGAAAATGGTTGTTGCTTTGAAGAACCGAGATGGGGATTGGAGCCACAAAAAATTTTTCTCACAGGGCAAGTCTTCAAGAAATGAGTACAAGAGACATTGGTAAGTTTTTAACCTGAACAATACAATTTTTTTTTCGCTTACTTTGATATCAGGACGAAATTCCTTGATGAAGATCCCGTGAGTAGGAAACAACATAAGGATTATAAAAAGGGACTGACGATTGTGAGGGAGTTGTGGGTTGTAAACGTCATCGCCGAAAGAGGCGTCGCTGTTATCGAAAATTATAATAAGTTGATGATGACGCAAAACAAAGAACAGATGCAACCTTTCTTGAAAGTTCCGGAAAAACACAGACCCCAATTCTTATTCTTTTAATTCTACCGTCAAAATAAAAATTACGTAGTTAATCGAAAACTGAGGGAAGCTTGAACGGGATGTCACTAATGGAGTGAAAAAAATTCAGGATGCTTTACCATCTGGTTTTCAAGAAATAACCATTAGAACCCGACGATATTGGTATTATAACATAAATCCTGCGAGCGAAGGAGCGCGTGGAGGCGAAAGGGAACGGCGATCGTAACCAATCGGGATGTTGCCAGTATCGCCGTGCTCACACACAGAAGAATGCATTGCGAGTATATGTAGCTCTTTGGCGTTATTGGGGCAAAGCCGTGACAGTTCCGACAAAAAGTTGACTCGCAGTATGAAGCAGTTGTGTGTTAACAATTCTTAATAGAATACATTTTACGACAGTAAATACGTATTATCTATTGGCACTGAATTAATCTTGCGTGCTTTATCAATGTATTTACTACAAATCGAAATAATCATCAGCCCTGTAAATATGCACATGCTCTGTAACTCTTTGTTGAGGTTGTCGCGAAGGAACCACCTTAATCCGAAATTGATGATGATGATACTTGAAGATAATGTTTTTGATGTAAGTACGATCTGTTAAAAATACGATGATGGTGCCATTTTCCATTTCAGTTGGAATGTACTTCATAGTGGTGCTAGTCGTGATTAAACCATTTGTACCCAGAATTCTACAATTTATGAAGAACACCAATGAAACACTACCAAAAATGTTGCCGTTTCCGCTTGACTATTACGGCCTCAACGTCGATGTTTATTACTACTATTTACTCATCTATATGTACACAGGCGTCATTATTCTTATTCACATATTCATTGCTGTAGATACAATGTTTTTGATACAAATCCAACATGCCTGCGGAATGTTTGCAGTAGTTGGGTAGGTATGAACCGGGACGTCGATAATCGATGAAATCGAGTATCGATATCCCGGATGAAATCGATACTCGAGTTGAAAGTGTTTGTAATTTAAGACACTTACAGTCATCAACTGCAACGCATGACCAATTATATAACCAAAGAATACGTGAAATATTCTCACCCCAAGCTGGATCCTACGTTTCGGCACTTGACCGTTTGCATCGAAAAGCATAGTGATGTAATCGAGTGAGTTACATTTGTTTATTTTCAGTAATTTATGATCGTTTAGTGAATGAATATATTCGCAGATTCAGCAAACTCCTCGAGGCAAGCTACACTTGGGTTCTATTTTTTGGCGTTGGAATAGGCCTACTGTGGATAAGTTACGCTGGCGTTCAGGTGTTATTCACTTATAGTTTTTCTCAATAAGGAATTTTTGCTCATCTCGAAGAAACACTCATTCGTGTTGATAAGAAATATTCCAAAACGTTGACACAGTTTTTTTCTTACGATTCAGATTGTATCTGTGATGGACGTAGATCCAAAAGCGGCAATGCTTTACTTCGTATTCGAGATTGCTGTTATTACGGTTATGTTTTTTTTTAATTTTTTCGCTCAACGACTGTCGGATCATAGTCAACAAATTGATGAATATCTGTACGTGTGCGAGCTATTGGTTGTTAAGGATGTTCCTCTGTTATCTCGAAATAATGCCATCGACTTGAAAATTTCACAGCCTATCAATATTTATCCCCCAAAAGTGTGTGCAAAGTTTTAACGAAATTAGGAGCCTCGTTGTGGAGATATTAAATATTAAAAAAAACGCGATTTAACATGCGCTTTTATGGCCACACATGAAAAACCGGTACTATTCGTTCTGTCGTTCACGAATCTAAAATGCCAATAGTTTGAAAAAAATGTATGATCTAGTTCTATATGTAAGAAAAACGTGTGCTAAAGTTTTCCTGCATTAGGAGAATTCTTGCTGAGAAATTAATTCAAATGTATAAAAAGATCCTGAAAATTGGTAAAAACCAAGCGGTGCGCGACAACACTGCGCATTTTGGGCCCGGGCTATAGCCTCACCTCGCATGCGCATGCGCAATGGGCTGACGCGGGATTTTTAAATGAATTAGCACGGGAAACAATTTTTATGACAGGAAAAACTCGCTTTTTCATTAAAGCATGGATTCCTACAGCTATAAAAGAACAGAATTGTAAGGGAAGAACACAAAACTGTACGTAAAAAAAAAAATGATTCTGAATCAAAAATAATTCATGAGGAATTATTTTCCTCGTGAGGAAAGAAAAATAATTCGTTATCACACACGTTAACTGCATTAGGATTTTTTTCCCTTGATTGCGTTAATCTCTGTAAGTAAACTCCTTCCGTCACGACTTTACGCTTCCATAGAATTTTTTTTTTCGCGACTGCTACTCATTATAAGTGTATTTTACAAATAAAAGTTTGTACATTGACAGGTTTGTTTATAGGTTAGGGCATCACAGATTGCGGAGCACACAACCTCGAATATTATACACAGCACATGCGCGTCAGTCGTGAAAACTTCGACGAAAAAAACGAGGTTGCCAAATCTCACTGACAAAAATCAATGATGAATAATATTAATATTAATTTTTATAGCCAAAATGCAATGAGTTTGGATATACTTAATTAAACTATATGTGTAAAGGTGAACATTCTAAATTCATCGTACGGACAGAAAACGCCTTTTTTAATCGCTCATGAATAGAGGTTTCGAAGTTGGCTATGCTGAGCTCGGCCTGTGTATAAGCATAGGGACCCCCCTCGGACGACTCGTTTTGCAAACTAACAGAGGAACATCCTTAATGCCCAACATAAGAGAAGGAGAAGGATCAAAATTGTCAAGTGGTTTTCAGATGCCAAGCTGAATGGTACAAAACATCCTTGGCCTCACAAAAACTTTTGAATCTGGTAACAATGAGGACTCGTGTACCTTGTCAGTTGACGGCAGGTAAATTCATCGTAATGTCTTTGGTGAACTTCTCTCTGGTATGTAGTGTGCATTTTTCCCGTATCAATGCAAAAAACGTTGAACTTGGATTTATTGGTGCAAGTAAGACCATTTTGTTTGTTTGTTCAAGATCCTTAGGACTTCCTTGTCTTACTTCACGTTTATGCGGTCGACGCAGTAAATTGCTGGATCGATATCGTTTACACCGGAGCTAATAATTATGAATAAATGCAACTTAGTTTTTCACTTGAACGTTATTTGGAGTAAAACTAATGCGATACTTGATGATTTATTATTTCTTAGTATTGGTATATTAGGGGCAATGAACATGATCTTAGTGTTGGGGGCAATTACCATTAGTGCCGGCGAAACAGATTTTGCCCGGGTCGGCAGTAAAAAGTGGCGTACGAGGGCGGCAGGAGGGTAGTCTTTACTACCAGTAGTTTTACCAATAATTTTTATTTATTCACCGGAAAGTGCAAATACAGTACCTCGTTTCGAATTTTCCTTTATAAACTCGTTCAACAACGCCTCATCATCAAGTTCGTCGGCACTTTCCGAGTAAATATCGAGCATGGCAATATCATTCAACTGATGTTGAGACATCGTTGTCCGAAGATGGTTTATCAAACGTTTCAGGACTGAAAAACCCTGCAAATTGAAGTTTGCACATTGCTTCCTCATCTTTATCCAAAGTTCACATACCTTCCTTTAACACATAGTGTGACTATCAAATTTGGCTTCCTCATAAAGGCAGCTTTGTTGACTATTGAAAAATATTAGTAATCAATGTGCAAATTCGATCGATTTTCGCCAAATTTTCTGTAAATATATTGAAAATTGTGAAAGTTAGAGCGCTTGCGCTATTTTTCAAAAAATTCAAAATTGCATAAAAATTTAATCCCTTGACCGTCCTTGATCATGTACGAAGTCCTGTTGATTCTTTTGCCCATCGCCCTAGCCTTTGTAACGATGATAATTTGCGTGTGGTATTTTGCCCACTCTACATTTTACCAATCGACTATAATATTCGAGATGAATGTTCGTCACCATTAATTCGACCTTGATACCATAAATTCTATTTTACCTTTGTTCTCCATACATTTATCGGGAGGCATTATTTCAAAGAATGGGTGAAAATATGATTGAATAAATTGACGTCATAATAATTATGAATGCTAAAATAAATTCCATTATATTTCAATACGTTTCATTACGAGAGATTCAGTTAAAATTTTTTTCAAAATTTTTGTACAAATTTTGTTAACGCTCCACCACTCGCATTTTTAGAAGTATCGAGATAAATTTTCTTGCACAAATACACTAGATGACAAGAATGATTAGGGTTGGTGAAAAACGCTCGAGATGTTCGTTCGCAAATTTTTTTTTTAATTTTTGAAAAATACTAGTCAACACCAAGTTTCCTAATTTAGTAGCCATCGAGTTCACTTCTTTAGCACCAATACACTGGACGACAAAAACAATTAATAATGTAATAGAACGGAATTGGTAAAAAATCATGCAAATTCGAAATTTGCACATAGCTTCTGCATTTGTATCGGTCGTTCGTGTAACTTCCTTTATAAGGAAGCCATGATCATAAACATACATGTCATAAAGATGGTCAAAGAGATCTTCATAAAAGAGGGTTGAGGAACGACGGAAAAAATGAGATAGCTGCAAAATGTGCAAATTTCAAATTTGCATGATTTTTTCGGATTCATGGCATCGATGGGAATTTTTTTTCTTCATAAAACCATCGTCAATCCTTGTAGAGCATTAATTTAAGTTTTCGAAACCCCCCTTTTAATTTATGTGCGATCATTGGTTGCTGAGATATTAATGGTCAAAGACAAAGGGATCTTTTTTTATCAAAAGTCCGATATCTCAGCGAAAAATGGTTGCATCAAGGTCTCAAAAAAAGCAAATTGAAGCTAAGTAAACAAGCTATCCGGTCCATGCAATGATTCCGCTGGAATAAAATCTTCCATGTAGCTGCAGCCAACAAAAGAGTAATAAAAATTTGCCAAATTTTGTTTTCTTACTATTTCTTAGGATTCGTGACTGTAGCTTCGATTTTTTTGAGGTTAGATCTCGAAACTAGAAACTTCGAGCTTCAAAGCTTCGACCTCGACATGACCATTTTTCACTGAGATACAGCATTGTTAGAACGACTAAAAATTTAGGACATATTTTTGATCCCTTAACTTTTTCAGTAGTGTATATCGACTGCTACCAATAAAAAAAGACGTGAAACACAACATGAAAAGTAAGCACAAGCCATGACATTCCTGAGTGACTTGTTGAAAAATCGTAACGAACGCAATATCATGTTTCTTACGCCGGTTAGATAGATGTTGTTACTTTCGTCTTTTAATTCGATACTTTGAGATAAAACTACAGAGAATCGTTTATATTTAATCAAATGAATCCAATTAACAACATATACGTCAAAACAATGCAATTAATTTTTTTTTTTTATGTTCTAAAATTATTCAAGTGCTATTTAATAAAACTTAAGTGCTATTTAATCGTTAGCAACCGCATCACTATTACCGATATTATCACTTAATCATCAACACATAATCGTTATCACCTGCTGAAATCGACTTCGAATGTATTGATTGACGATACCCGTATAAAGTCATAACATGAAAATAGTACAATGTAAAAAATTGCAACTGCTCAAATATTGAAACGTTTGTCATCATCGATGTTACATGGAAACAGATACAGAACCTTCGAAATAGGCGCAAATTAGGTATGTAAAAAGGTTTGTTCAATTATTCGACGTATTTGTATTCGTATCATGATCTAACTCACAATTTTTGAAGTCATATTTTCCATCAAAAGAAAAAAACAAATATCACCGATGACTCTGGTCTAGTGGCTAGCGTGTTCGCCTTTAAGGGCGGGGTAAAGTATCAAAATTTTTTTTTTCATTTTTCTTAAATCTTTTAAATGAATGCATAATATCTCAAGAATATCGTGTCAAAATTTAAAGTCGATCGGAGTAAAATTGACGAAGTTATGAGTATTTGAGCGTCTATTGCTCCATGCCGGGTTTTATACTTGGGCGGCAGCTGCGCGGCGCGCTATTGTTTTTTCATCATTTTGTTAATAACATTTTGGAATTATTATTATGCAAAATTAATCTTTTGAGTACCTTTAATATGCATGAATTTTCTCAGATTTTTATGCAATTGAGAAGTGTTCTCAAACTTATGTGCAATGAGCGCTAAGCGACCAAACTCTTCTGCGTTTTTCAAAGCGTTTTTCTGAGACTTGTCATATTTGAAGTCCGTGTACACGATAACTCAAAATCTACTGGACCAATAGCTTTGAAATTTTGCACAGTACTTCTTCACATAATTTACCAGGTATTGTCGAGAGCTTTTTTGTTTTTTTTTAAATAATTACTAATTTTTCAACAACAAATTAGCCGATTTTTTTTAGCGAAAATCGGGTTTTTGGCTCCCAAATGCTACGAAAAATAGAAAAATCGAAAAAAAAATCCTCCCGTCATTACCTCGAGAAACATCTCCTTTAACAAAAGCATTTTGATTTTTTTGTTTCAGAAGATTCTGTTGGGAGTTATGGTGTACACCGCAAACCAGCTTTTTTTCGAGGCGCCTCCGAGGTTTAATTTTCACTCGCTCAATTTTGAATATTTTGCAATGCAAATTTAGGAGAATGTTGTTCAAATGTTACTTTATTATATGTAAATTTTTCAATAAACGAACACTATCCGTTACGCCAAAAAAAATCTTAAAAACATGCCTTTTTTTCGCCGAATTAACTTTACCCCGCCCATAAGTCATGTCTCCTCCATGCGTAAACAGTCGGTCCACCTGCACCGAATCGGCTATGGAAAATAGATCAATCGAAGGAGGGGATAGACAAATATCTCCATCCTTTTTCACGGCAACATGGAGGGAACCCGTCAGGCAATCACCAAAGGTTTCCGCTCCTTATAAGGAGCGCGAGGAAGAAGCGTGTTCCCCACTTTAGAGAAATCGACTCCCCACCTTGTAAAATATTCTGTCTGTTAGAAGCATGGAAGTAGATGCAGATTTTTGCTATAAACACGCGGTGCAGACGCCCCTTGCGAGTCGCGAGGGAGTTCATCGGAGCTCGTCGATAATTCTTGGACGCTCAAGAGACTCGAGAGCGACACTCTCGCCTCATCGCTGTTACTCGATCTTTTACAAGTCGGGACTTGGAATTTTTCTATTTTTACACATTTTTCGACTTTGGGACTTGGAATATTTTTCTGAGGAAACCTGTTCAAACAATTGAAGTCTTAGAATATATTCGGTCGTTTTGGGTGGTATTGTTCAATTTCCGACTAGTATCTCCGAATTTATTTTCGGAAATTAAATCGGTATTAACAATTCGTTTCTCTTGACATAGCAAGATCGAGTATTCGTTTTTATATTATTTCATCGAATTATAACATTTTGTTTTCATTGTAAATATTAAAAATAAATTATGAAGGACAACGGAATAAATCTGCGACTCATTACAATTATTCCATCGATCCGACCATTCTTCGATCATCTAAGAGGATCCACGAAGGTTTCGTTTCTTCCGACAATTTATTAATAAATACCGAATTCAGCGACTATTTTCTTTCTAGATTTCCCGACGTGCGAGGTAAGCGGAAATGAATGAACAAGTCCGAATCCAGAGTTAAAATTCACCAATTGGAAACAAAGTTGGAAACTCCCATCCTCTTAAATAAAAACCCACAAAATTCGAACAAACAAAATTTCCGTACCCATTTCCAAGTAATTTTCCGAAAGGTTAGACTCAAAACTGGGTTGCGATATATGAGTCCATGGCCAGGAGTGGTAAAAGGAGAGTTTCTTTCCCTGACCAGCGCGTCGTGGCCCCACTCGTATGTCTTCCATCGATTAAAGAAACAAACGGTCATCTGAAACCCTACGTTTGACGTAACACGAGCTAGACGCCTCCGTTTTGTTCTTAAACTCAAAGAAGATCAAAATGAGTAACGTACTTGATTCGTTCCTTTTCAACATGTGTCTCGTACCCCAAATGTAATCCTCAACGTATTGGGCGGTTATTTGAATAAACTCCAGTATCACAATTTCTCATTTCCGTAATCATGCTAGGAATATTTCTTAAAGATGATTTTAAAGAATTAGTCTATGAAGCAGTTTAGATAAAGCAGAAGATTGTCAAAACCAATACGATAGAGAACCTGGAAATTTCAGCGGAATCATGAAATAAACTAATATCTGGATAACGTAGAACACAAAGGGTGAAAGTGTAAGTTGCTGAATATAAGTTAAACCAGTTTGATTTATAGTTAGAAGGTGGTAGTTGCTCCGCAGACAGCGTTGTGACGAGCAATTTTGACGTCTATTCACCTGTCCATATCATATGCGGTTTTCACTATACGGAAAATATAAATTGCGGAAGTGATAACATAAACTGCAAAATATGAATAATACCAGGGAAATCAATGGTGAGTATACAGTATCACCTTCGGACAGTCCTCCGACGAGCAATCAAAACGTCTATTCACCTGTCAACACCATTCGCGGTTTTCCGTACGCAATAGAGACCCCCCTGCTTTGCCCCTTTAGTAATGAAGGCTATGAGGGTGAAGCAAGAACCATATCGTGAGAGCGTCACTCAGTCCGTAATAACAGGCCGTCGTACAATAATGACGGATATTTTTCAGTCACGATATTATAAAATCAATAAAACCTTCCTCAGCTCCGTAGGCCTATGGCCATATCAGAGTCGACGCCAGATGTTCCTTCTGCTTACTCTTGTATCGTGTCTTGGATTCACCCAGATACCACCACAGGTAAGGAGCGTACAATGTACGTACATTAGGGTGATGCAACTCGTTCGCAGAACGAGTTGCAGTTAAAATCGACGAACTACAATTGCTTGATTCAAAAGACTTGATTGATTTCGTCACATCGAAATCGTTGAATTTATTTAAGAGTTTTGAGCTCCCGTGCAGTTTCTTGGACGTTAATCCTGCAATTTGGGAGAATAACGAGGATTATAATACCTGTTTAGCAACGTTCAAAAATATGCAAGTTGTGAATGATACGGTCGAGCGTGCGGTATCTTTGATGAAAGATTTTAACGGTCTCATCACAAAAAATGAAGACCAAAAACAATATCTTTTGCAAATTGTTGAGGAGCACAGGAAAAAGTATCCGTCTAGCACCAAAAGAAATTATTGTTCAGCCGGATCTTCCAAGTAACATCCCACTTATTCTGTTCATTCTGTTCTCTATCTTTTTTGTGATAATCTGTAGTTAAAAATACAGAAAAATAATAACTAATCATTTAAACTGTTTTTTTTTGGTTTGTGAAACATAAAATTTTGGAGCGAAAAATGTGATTTTTTCAAAACAATTACACCGCTTTTTTTAGAGAAAAAAAATTAAATCTAAAAAAAGACCGGAAAGCCGCTCGAGCACTATCTAAAAAATTTCTTTTTTATCTTAAATTTTGGGAAATTTTTTTTTTTCAATGTACTAACGTTTTTCGATGGAGCTGTAAAAAAATAAAAAAAAATTCATTTTTTTTGCATCACCCTAGCGTACATACGTACGACCGAGTCGCGGTGTTCGCGTTTCACCGGTTTGCAACTTTTTCGTGTTGAAATGAAATTTCCGAGCGTATTCTTTGAATCTCAGGTTATCGCGCTTGTGAAATGCTGGGATGACCCGGAAGTTACAAGCGAGTTAATAACGTCTCTTACAACGAGTCTTTTTTCTGTGATTAGACTGGTAACTTTGGTCGGCAATTTAGAAAAGGTTTGTTCCGTCCTTGCAATAGAATGAGAAAAATATATTTATAAACAATTTTTAAAATACAATTGGCATACAGACATTGGAAATTTGTCGACTTATTGAAATCGATTGGATATGGGTGGCCCAACAACCGGAAATACAAATACTTTGTAAATATGCAGAAGACGGAAGGCGATTAACGATTGCTTATTCAGGTAATTAACCGGTGATATTCCTTCAATTTCGACTGTTTCAGTTATCACTTCGGGATATTGTGAACAATAGAGAACTTGCATGTTTTTTCAATTTTTTTTATTCGAAAGTAGGATAAAAAATAATGTATTTCCCAAGACAGTTTTTTTTAAAGGAATATTGACGCTGCAAAAAAATATTCTTTGACTCTAATTTTTCTCGAAAAATTTGAATTGGCAACCACATTGTTGTACCCAACTATCAGCGCCGCCAGTGTCGTGTCCGGGAACCACGTCTCATTGTAAACAGTTTCTGCTCTCGGTGACGCAAAAATCTAACCTATAACTTACGTATAACCTACAGTATAATATTCTTCAATATTATTATTAACGTCAAAAGTATCACAGAAAAAATATAAATTGACAAAGCAATTATGGATTCATTCACCCCGCAACCAAACTTGGATTGGTTCATGTCTTGTTTTGTACCATCGTGCAAAAACACAACAAGTACTACACCAGAAAAGATATTTGTCCATGTGCCAAATAATCCAGTGAAAAGAAAGGTTTGGTGCGCGCTTCTCTCTCTCTCTCTCTCTCTCTCTACCCGCTCGCGCCGGGGCCAAAACTGTTTACAATGGGACGTAGTTCCCGGACGCGACACTGGCGGCGCTGATAGTTGGGTACAACAATATGGTTGCCAATTCAAATTTTTCGAGAAAAATTAGAGTCAAGGAATATTTTTTTGCAGCGTTAATATTACTTAAAAAAAAAACTGTCTTGGGAAATACATTATTTTTTATCCTACTTTCGAGTCCTATAGATTAAAATACAGATTTCAGATGCATGCAAGTTCTCTATTGCAAAGTAATAGATTGTAATAATTCAAGAATATTTTTCCAATGTTATTTTTTCCTCAAACTTCCAGATGATGTTTTCTTAAGTATAGTCCGTTGAAAATATGATAACGGTGCAATCTTCCATTTCAGTTGGAATATACTTGGCTGGGGTACTAATTGCGATTAGACCATTCGTACCCAGAATTTTGAATTTAATGAAGCCAACCAACGAAACACTACCAAAAATGTTGCCGTTTCCGGTTGACTATTACGGCCTCAACGTCGATACTTATTACTACTATTTACTCACCTTTATGTACATAGGCTTCATTATTTTTATTAGCATAATCGTTGCTGGAGATACAATGTTTTTTATGCAAATGCAACATGCTTGCGGAATGTTTGCAGTAGTCGGGTAAGTATGAACCGGACTGAGTTGAAATCGATACTTAATTGAGTTGAAATCGATACTCGAGTTGAAAGTGTTCGTAATTTTATAAACTTACAGTCATCTGCTGCAACGCATGAGCAATTATATAACCGAAGAATACTCGAAATGCTCTCACCCCAAGCTGGATCCTGCGTTTCGACACTTGACAGTTTGCATCGAAAAGCACAGTGATGTAATCAAGTGAGTTATATCTGTTTATTTTCAGCAATTTTCAATCGTTAATGAATGAAGATTCACGCAGATTCAGCAAACTCCTCGAGGCAACCTACACTTGGACTGTATTTTTTTGCGTTGGATTAGGCATACTGTGGATAAGTTACACTGGCGTTCAGGTGTAAATCGCCTATAGTTTTTCTCAATAAGGAAATTTTGCTTACTCAAGGGGGGTGAGTCAGTTAATTTTTTCGTTTTTAAAAATGGCAATATTTTGGTTCGGACTTAGTCCATAAATATAACCAATTGCCTATAGCTTTGAATATTAATCGAGCTTCCCTCGTGCTCACGATTTAATCACTCAGGTGCCGTGGCACCCAGATAAATAGAATGTAATGTTTTTTCATTCTGCGCGTGATTCAGAATAGACCGCTCAATGGATTCGATTCCAACCAGTCTTATTTCCTTCGTAGCGAATGTATCTCTCGTATGAACACGGCACATTTTTTGTTAAAGCCTCTCTTTTGAAGCTACGCGGGTGATCGCCATATTGCAGACAAAGCGCAAGCACATGAGAGTAAGAAAAACTCGTCTACTTTTTATAAGAGAAATATGAGTTTTGAATCCGGGAGTTTTTAATCTGCAAGAACACTGTATTATGCACATATAGTTGAGGCATTCCACGACATTTCGATCAAAATCTTGGCATGATGATTTTGATTCTCCTCTGAATTTTCTATATAAAAAAACACATTGAAAAACAAATTCCCAATTTTTTTCAGAATTTTTTGGTCAAGATTTTTTTCAGGATTTTTTTTTTGAAAAAAGGGACCCCTTTGTAAAATCTGAAAAAATTCAGAATAATCTAATAAAATATAACAGAATTTTTGGGCTTCGTTCCAAAATAGAGATCTTAATACTCTATGATTACTTTTTTTTTAAATTTTTTAATTTTACTCATAGAGTATTAAAATCTGCATTTTGGAACAAAGCCCGAAATTTTTTTTTATATATGATTAGATCATTCTTAATTTTTTCAGATTTTACAAAGTGGTCTCTTTTTTTTTTAAAAAAAAAAAAAACTAAAAAACGCGTGACCAAAAAATTCTGAAAAAAATGGGAAATTTTGGTTCAATGTGTTTATTTATATAAAAAATTTAGAGGAAAATCGGAATCATCAAGGCAAGATTTTAATCGAAATGTCATGGAATGCCTCATTTAGAAGTTGAAAACGGCGAAATAAAGTTCGCCATCGCCAAGTTCCACTCTAAGTAATTCTCAGTATTTTTTGTATAATATACCAAATTTTTCAGATTTTTAAAAACAAATTTATGAATTTTTATTTATTTTTAGTGCACTTTTTTGTATTTTGTTCCGTAACTCAGCCATTTTTGTAAAAATCGTCTTATGGCTTGAGAAATAGATGCAAAAGGTATCACAGAACGAAAAAAAAATATCTAAAAAAATCGAGTTCTTATTCATTTTAGCTGACTCACCCCTCTTAAAGAAGCACCAGTTCATGTTGATCGGAAATATTCCAAAAAGGTTGACACATTTTTATCTCTTACTATTTAGATTGTATTTGTGATGAGAGTTAATCCGAAAGGGGCAATACGCTACGTCGTATTCGAGATTTGCAATATTACGATTATGTTTTTTTTTAATTTTTTCGCTCAACGACTGTTGGATCATAGTCAACAAATTGATGAATATCTGTACGTGAGCCAGCTATTGGTTCTTGATGCCCAACATAAGAGAAGGAGAAGGATCGAAACTAACAAGTGGTTTTCAGATGCCAAACTCAATGGTACGAAACTTCGTTGGCTACTCAAAAACTTCTGAATCTGGTGATAATGAGGACCCGTGTACCTAGTCAGTTGACGGCAGGTAAATTCATGGTTTTGTCTTTGATGAACTTCTCTTTGGTAAGTAGCGTGTATTTCTTCCGTATTCATGCACAAAACGTTAAACTTTGACTCATTGGTGCAAGTGAGAACATTAGCTCTTGTTTGTTCAAGGTCCTTCGGACTTCCTTGTCTTACTTCACGGTTATGCGGTCGATGCAGTGAATTGCTAGATCGATATTGGTTTCATCGGAGCTAATAATTATGAATTAATGCACCTTAATTTCTCACTTAAACGTTACTTGGAGTAAAAGTAATGCAATTTATGTTTATTGACTTTTTCATAGTGTGAAGTTGACTAAATATTTTACATTTCATAGTCATATTCAATTTAACTAGATCAACTGCTACCGATAAAAAAAAGCGTGAAATGCAGCATGAAAAGTGCGTAGAAGCCACTACATTCTCGAGTGACGAGTTGAAATATCGTAATGAACACAATATCATGTTGCTTGGGCCGATTTGATAGATATGTTGTTGATTCCTTTCTCTACTCGATACTTTGAGATAAACCTACAGAGAATCGTTTATATTTAAGGTAGTAACCCAGCAAACAAAGTTCCGAAATAGTTACGAAAATGTTACGTAACGTGTGTTACATTGGACATAACATTTATGTCACAAACTCCGTGAATGAAGCAGAGTTTGTTCTCAAATATGTCATCCTATAAACAAGTCACAGATACGAAACATCTACGAGGAATAATAATGAAATAAACTCATACCCAAGATGTAACATATTCAGCTCATAGATGGAACAAACTCATCACATAGCCATAACAAACTCAGATAATAGATGTAACAAACTCAGATCATAGTTGTAACAAACTCAGCTCATTGATGTAACTCCTACAAAACGAAACGTAACCCTGGTGCATAATACTCGTAACAATGATGTCAATGTGATTTCGTGGTTACAGGTAATTTACGTATATACATATTTTATGAACAAATTACAAGAAATTTATGTATTTCCAACCTACATATTAGGTTGGAATTTTATTTTTATTTTAACATTTGAAAAGTACATTTTAATTATAATTTATAATTTTTGTAGAATACCTACAAATATGATGTATCGTCCACCATTTGAGGTACCAAATGAATAATTTTTTGGGACTAGTTAGAACCCTCAAGGTGCACCGGTGTCTTGAAAAGCCTAGTTTTGAGTTTTTATACTCTACGCTGATAAACTGCTGGCGACGTCTCATTTCCTTTGTAAACTTTTTCCCACGGGATGAGCGTGGCACATTTTAATTAAAGTCAAAATTGTGACCAGGACAATGCCTGGAAAGTTCAAAATAGGCTAACAATTTCAAAGCAGGCCTGCAAGTCTGAAATAAAGAGCAGGAAACATGAGTCATGCTCATCTCATGGAAAAATGAGTTACGAAGGAAATGAGACGTCGTACAACAAAATCTGTCTATCAATTCTTTCTGAATCATGCGCAGAGTATAAAAACTCAAAGCTAGGTTTTTACACAGAGTGTAAAAACTCAAAACTGGGTTCTTACACTCTGCGCATGATGCCGAAAGAATTGCTGGATAGATTTTGTTCTACGACGTCTCATTTCCTTCGTAACACTTTTTCCTATGGGATGAGCACGGCACATTTTGATGAAAGTCAAAATTGTGACCAGGGCAATGTCTGGAAAGTTCAAAATAGGCTAACAATTTCAAAGCAGGCCTGCAACTCTGAAATAAAGAGCAAAAAACATATGCCGTGCTCATCTCATGGGAAAACGAGTTACGAAGGAAATGAGACGTCGTAGAACAAAATCTGTCTATCAATTCTTTCTGAATCATGCGCAGAGTGTAAAAACTCAAAGCTAGGTTTTTACACAGAGTGTAAAAACTCAAAACTGAGTTCTTACACTCTGCGCATGATTCAGAAAGAATTGCTAGATAGATTTTGTTCTACGACGTCTCATTTCCTTCGTAACACTTTTTATTATGGGATGAGTGCGGCAAATTTTGATTAAAGTCAAAATTGTGACCAGGACAATGCCTGGAAAATTGAAAATAGGCTATCAATTTCAAAACAGGCCTGCAACACAGAAAGAAAGGGCAAAGAGAAATTAAGCGAACGTGCAACGCAAATAAGGTTATAAACCGAGTAAGGGAATTCCTGGGTGTTTTTCCATCACGGCAAATACCCATATAACTTATTTTTTTCTTTTAAATAAAGGGATCACATTAAACTTACCTCTTGCAATGTATGCTGTATTATTCTGGTTTATTCTGTATTACGCTGGATTATTCGATATCACCTCCTTGTACTTTACACTCACATATTGTTTACGTTCCTTAATCGACATAACCTTAAAATGTGAGGACATTTCTCGTAATATATGATACGTATATGTTGCGGATTTGTTACAAGAAATGACTTCCCAGTGGACACAGTAATGTTGCAGCAATGTAACGGCAATGTTACCGTTTGTAACATGTAACATTACATGGACGTTACATGTAAGTTACATGTAAGTTACAATTTCCTACTCAGCAATGTAACATTGTTACATAACAGTTATGTAACGTTATATAACAGTTACGTAACAGTTATGTAACAGTTACGTAACAGTTATGTAACAGTTATGTAACAGTTATGTAACAGTTATGTAACAGTTATGTAACAGTCATGTAACAGTTACGTAACAGTTATGTAATTGTGTTACGTTACTGTAAATAGAATTAATTGTTGTTAAACATGTTATAAAAAATATATAGCTCTCGCAAAATAATTTAATATGCATAGTTTACCGGCCCGAAAGAGATTCATAGAAAAAAAAAATCTGCACGAATTGTCCGATCTAACTTTTCTCAGAGACTGGGAATCGAACCCTCGACCCTACCTACCATCCTACCTATCTACCTAACACGCTACCGACTACTTATGAATTCTCTCTACTTGTATAATATATGAATGCTGGAGTGCCGCACAAATAATAGTAGTATAATAATGGTAGTAAAATAATAATAATAATAATAATAATAATAATAATAATAATAATAATAATAATAATGCTAATAATAATAGTATATGCATTTGAATGGGCAATAAACCATGAAAGTTCGTTTTTTTATTTGCGAATTCCAATCCCCTGACCCCTCATAAGTTATGTAAACTTTATTCCAGAATACCTGAACCCTCATAACTTACGTTACCCTTCATAACTTAATTTCAGAGCTTCTTACCTCTCATAAGTTAAGTGACCTCTCATAACTTAATTTGGGGGCCTCTGACCCCTAGTGTCATGTGAACTCTCAAACTTTTATTCCAAAATACCTGACCCCTCATAACTTACGTCATCCCTCATAACTTAATTTCGCGACCCCTGACCCCTCGTAGTAAAAATGTTTACAGTGTGTAACTTCTATGGTATATTGCCGCCATAGAACATATGTTACATTACTGTAATGTAACAAGGTTATATAGCAGTTATGTAACCTACATGTAACAAATGTTACATAACATGTTACTTGCACGTTATATAACAGCAACGTTACATAGGAATATCATTGTAACATTACATGTAACTTCCATGTTATATTGCCGCAATATAACATTTGCTACGTTACTGTAATGTAACAAATTTATATTGCCGCAATATAACATATGTTACATTACTGTAATGTAACAAAGTTATATTGCAGTTATGTAACCTACATGTAACAAATGTTACATAACATTGTTACTTGCATGTTATATAACAGCAACGTTACAGAGGGATAACATTGTAACATTACATGTAACTTCCATGTTACATTGCGGCAACATAACGTGTTCACTGGGTTGTGACATTTATGTCACACATTATACATAATCGCTACGTAGCCTACACTACGAGATTATAATATCACCAACATCTATAATTGTTACAGCAATGTTCTATAATTGTTACGGATTTGTTACAAGAAATGTCTTATAACATTTATGTCACAGTGTGACATATTTGCTACGTAGCCTATACTACGAGATTATAATATCACTAATGTTCTATAATTGTTACAGCATCGACTCGTAACAGTTTGACAAGTTTACAGTACATGTAAATATCTCGTATAAGAGTGACGAGATCTTGACGTATCAATGTTACGTATTTGTGATGTCTATAGTTTTTCGTAATTCCTACATCTTTCATTGACATCCTTACTACATATCGTCAGGACGTATTATATACATCTCGTTTACGTGCGTTATGAAAAATTTACGAATTTGTGATGAACATTATATGACGTAGTTATTACATTTCAATTATACGTAAATGTTTCGTAAATCATCCAAGTGTGTTTGCTGGGTATGTAACATTTGTTACATGTAGGTTACATAACTGCAATATAACTTTGTTACATTACAGCAATGTAACATATGTTATATTGCGGCAATATAAATTTGTTACATTACAGTAACGTAGCAAATGTTATATTGCGGCAATATAACATGGAAGTTACATGTAATGTTACAATGTTATTCCTATGTAACGTTGCTGTTATATAACGTGCAAGTAACATGTTATGTAACATTTGTTACATGTAGGTTACATAACTGCTATATAACCTTGTTACATTACAGTAATGTAACATATGTTCTATTGCGGCAATATACCATAGAAGTTACACACTGTAAACATCTTTACTACGAGGCGTCAGGGTCGCGAAATTAATTTATGAGGGATGACGTAAGTTATGAGGGGTCAGGTATTTTGGAATAAAGTTTTGAGAGTTCACATGACACTAGAGGTCAGAGGCCCCCAAATTAAGTTATGAGAGGTCACTTAACTTATGAGAGGTCACAGCTCTTTCAAACATGTTTTGAGGGCTTACATAATTTATGAGAGGTTAGAAGCTCTGAAATTAAGTTATGAAGGGTAACGTAAGTTATGAGGGTTCAGGTATTCTGGAATAAAGTTTACATAACTTATGAGGGGTCAGGGGATTGGAATTCGCAAATAAAAAAACGAACTTTCATGGTTTATTGCTCATTCAAATGCATATACTATTATTATTATTATTATTATTATTATTATTATTATTTTACTACCATTATTATACTACTATTATTTGTTCGGCACTCCAGCATTCATATATTATACAAGTAGAGAGAATTCATAAGTAGTCGGTAGCGTAATCGGTAGCGTGTTAGGTAGATAGGTAGGATGGTAGGTAGGGTCGAGGGTTCGATTCCCAGTCTCTGAAAAAAGTTAGATCAGACAATTCGTGCAGATTTTTTTTTTCTATGAATCTCTTTCGGGCCGGTAAACTATGCATATTAAATTATATTGCGAGAACTATATATTTTTTATAACATGTTTAACAACAATTAATTCTATTTACAGTAACGTAACACAATTACATAACTGTTACGTAACTGTTACATAACTGTTACATAACTGTTACATAACTGTTACATAACTGTTACATAACTGTTACATAACTGTTACATAACTGTTACATAACTGTTACATAACTGTTACATAACTGTTACATAACTGTTACATAACTGTTACATAACTGTTACATAACTGTTACGTAACTGTTACATAACTGTTACGTAACTGTTACATAACGTTACATAACTGTTATGTAACAATGTTACATTGCTGAGTAGGAAATTGTAACTTACATGTAACTTACATGTAACGTCCATGTAATGTTACATGTTACAAACGGTAACATTGCCGTTACATTGCTGCAACATTACTGTGTCCACTGGGATGTGTGCTGTAGGGGAGAGAACCAGAAAAAAGATATTGGCATAGGTAATTTCATGCATTTAACATTGAGTCTTATCAGGAATCACAGTTCTCATTGTATTTTACAAAAAGTACCGTTCAGGTTTCAATAATAAAGGATCGAATAAGAGGAAATATAAGGAACATTTTAAATTCTCAAAAATACAGATTGAGAGCATGTGATAGTAGCAATTAACAAATAAATATCCCAAATATACTTTTATATCGTAGTTTAGTACAGACGTGGCAACTACTACGTTAGTCAAACACGATGGTATATAGATTTGACTCTTTTGACTCTTCCAGTATCGACAGTACTACCTTAATCAAATAAATTGATTATCAACATATACGTCGAAACGATACAATTGAAAAAATTATATATGTTCTAAAATGTATTTAAGTGCTATTTAATCGTTAGCAACTGCTCCACTATTACCGATATTATTACTTAATTATCAACACATAATTATTATCACCTACTGAAATAAACTTCGTATGTATTTATTGACTATATCCGAATGAAGTAGAGTGAATCGGCTGTAGATTATTCAAGCATAAAATAAGATCCACCCTAGACACAGCCACGAATCCATTCGGGAGTCCCTGCTGGATTCTATTTTACAAACGTTTCATTCCGGTCATGGAATCTGGGTTGATCTCCAGAAGGATCCTGATCCGTGACTCGATTGAATTATAGGAATCCAGCTGGATCCCTACCACAATTTTTGCACGGGATAACATGAGGCTTACTCCTAAATAAATTAGTATCAAAATACACGTGAAAACGATACGATCAGAAATATTATGTGCACGTTTATTTTTTGGATTTTACTTTGTAAGCGAAAACATGAGTGAAACGACTGAGGGATTTTTCAACGCTATAAATTCAAATTGATGTAAAAAATTAAAATTTGTTTATTACCAGTGTACAGCATTGCTTTATACTAATCCCCCCCCCCCTTTTCTAGTAAGGCCGGGGCTGCAGCCCGCACCCTACACCTTTTCCATTCTGTATCGAAATTCTGCCAAGAGTGAAGGGAAAACTGCAGAAAAACCTTCACTGATACAGACGGTAAACTCTACCTAAGCGCCCGTCGGTAGCAATGCGAGCACGCTAGCAATTAGACACTGCTAAGTGAATAACTTTTGCACAAAAACAATATTTTTAACAAAAAAAGACTATTTTTCTCACTGACATAATTTCTATATGACTGTAAACAAGCACATATCACTCTCACCGCTTTCACGTAAAGCATAGACCGGCGCACGCGACGTCGCCACGTCCGTCACGATGCCGCTACGCCACGTACAGAGTAAAAGAGGAACTAAACACGGCCTGAGCGCGTCAAATTCAAAACCCATATTTCGCTCTTATAAAAAGTACATGGTTCTTTTGTGTGCTTGCGCTCCATTGGCAATATGGCGATCACCCACGCGTTTCAAACGTGAAAAAACAGAATCTGAGCATTGATTTATAACCGAAAGCTTTTTTTACTTATTATAAATGGACTAATAATTATTAAATGATTAAAGTGTTATGATAAATATGCCCATCTCAAATGTCACTAATGATCTTCATTCCTGCCTAATATTGTAACAATTCTGTGAATATAATCTATCAAAACATTTAAATGATATGATCGTTAAGATATAACTTTTATATCATATTGATTATATTCAAATCTGTCTTTTTAATTATGATTAATAGAATTTATACGACTACTCGATGTTCACAATGAATCAAAGAGTTCAAATAACGGTGTGAGTGCCTATAAAAACGTCCCTAAGGGACATGTTAACCAACATTCAAAATATATCACAAAAACAAGATATATGATCATTCTATCATGAAATTGTGAGTTCCTACTAACATAATTCTTAAAATTCGGTCATTAATTTTATGAATCATTCCCTCATTAAGAATAAAAAATAGGACTCAATATAATCAAAAACAATGTTCAATAACATAAAGACAATATAGTATTTACATACCGAATAAATTAAGATAATGGTCGAGAATACGGAGCACAAAGCTCCCCAACAAAACGTTGAGGGGGGTTCGCGGGGCGGAGCCGCCCAACAAAACGTGAGCACCGGGGGGTTTGGGGGGCGAAGCGTACTTGTTTTGACTATATAGCATTATCCAGGATAACGCCGAGGACAAGGAGGTAAAATCTTTAACATCCTAAGTGTGCATATAAGAGGGCGTGTAAGTGCGCGCGAGTGGGGGTGCGTGCGTGCGCGCATGCGTGTGGAACATTCACAACGACGAGGTCTCTATGGCTCGTCACTTCTTCAATATTTTCCGACTCCAAACGACTTGCCGTTATTCTGGATAATGCTGAACTAGTCAAAAATGGTTATCCAATTATGGACTGTATTAAAAAATATTCCCCACCGAAGTTGTTAGTTTTGACCCGACAAACTTTTTAGTGACAAAATCATGTTTTTTTTTCAAAATATGACAGCCATGTTAACATCACCATTTTGAACTTTGCCTCAACTATTTTTTTTTAACGTCTCGCTTTGAACTTTAAAAGTTTCGTTATGCTGAATTTTTGATCAAAGCAGTATTTTCCGAGATAAATATAATGTAACAAATCGCATTCCAAACAGTACATTCAACTCAGAAATGTCCGAATAACTAATTTCTTGAGAAGTCTTATAGTCAAGTTGGTTACGATGTAGATGTCCTATAGGTATCTTTACTATAATAAATTACAAGACCTTCCGATTAAAATATAAATTTACTCTTTACTTCAGCATGAGTAAGATCTTAAACTAATACAAAATTAATACAAACATATTTTTCGAAAAATAAAGTCAGGGAGAAGCACCAGTTTAAGTCATATTTAAATTGCTATTGTGCTGTGTGAGTATGAATGGATCCACTTCAATATGTCACTTGAGCGATTTCGGGAATAAAACTCTAATGCAATCTGACTGTTTAGTGACTGTTTATTTGTTAGTACGAGGAGAAATAGATATTCCATATCCAACAGTTATATCCGATTCAATTATGTCAATTGCTAGCGATGAACAAGGTGTAAGCTAGTAGAACATTGTCAACTTACTTATTTAAAAAACATTATCCATACAATACCGTAAGACTTACGCTTTTTAAATCGATACTTCTGGATAAGACTACAGACAATCGTTCAAATTAAATCAAATAAAATGAATATCAACATACATGTCGGAATAACAAAATCAAAAATATAATTTTATGGTATCAAATATCTCTAAGTGCTACTCAATCGGTAGTAACCATCAATACTCATAATATACATTAATTATCTTATAGATATATTGTAATTATCTAAATCCAACTTCAAATGATTAACTATATTGTAGGGATGTGCACAAGCGCGCTCGAGCAAGCTCGAGCGCAATGGTCTCCGCTCGAGCAAGCTCGAGCCGAGGAATGAGCGCTCATTCGATTCGAGCACTCACGCGGCTTGAGCGCTCGAGCGGTGCGAGCGCTCGAGTGGTTCGAGCAGTGTGAGCGCTCGAGCGGTTCGAGTGGTTCGAGCGCTCGAGCGGTTCGAGGGCTCGAGCGGTCCGAGCGGTTCGAGCGGTTTGAGCGGTTCGAACGCTCGAGCGGTTCGAGCGCTCGGACAGTTCGAGCGCTCAAGCAGAACTAACGCTCGGTCGACGCTATATAATCGGTATAACTAAAGAATTCTGTTTATATGCAAAAAATTGTTTTGCTAAACTATGCAATGCATATTTACTGTCCTTGCACATAAATATGCGAGGATAACCAATAAATTGCATTTCTCCACCAAAATCATAAATGATCGGCTATGGGGCTTACATTAATAAATTGTTCATCGTAATTAATTAAATATATTCAAAGAATTCATTTAATTAATTAATTCATTTCATTTTATTTCATTTATAAATTTAATTTAAGGCGGTCGAGTCAGCCTCAATACGGCGATTTTTAATGATCATTTATAATTTTGGTAGAATGCCTATAAATATGATGTATCGTCCACCATTTGAGATACCAAATGAACAGTTTTTTGGGATGAGTTAGAACCCTTAAGGTGCACCGGTTTCCCGAGAAACCTAGTTTTGAGAGTTAACGCTCTGCACATGATTCAGGAAGAACCGCTGGACGGATTTTGATCTACAACGTCTCATTTTCTTCATAACGCTTTTTCCCACGGGATGAGCGCGGCACATTTTTATTAAAGTCAAAGATGCGACCAGGATAATGCCTGGAAAGTTCAAAATAGGCTAAAAAATGTAAAACAGGCCTGCAACTCTGAAATAAAGGACTAACAAAGAATGTGCCGTTTTCATCCTATGGGGAGGAGTGTCATGAAGAAAATAAGACGTTGTACAGTTAAATCCGTTGAGCGGTTTATTCTGAATCACGTGCAGAGTGTAAAAACTAAAAACTAAGTTTTTCAGGAATCCGGTGCACCGTAAGGGTTCTAACTAGTCCCAAAAAACTGTTCATTTGGTACCTCAAATGGTGGACGATACATCATATTTGTAGGCATTCTACAAAAATTATGAATTATAATTAAAAATCGCCGTTTTGACGATCTCTCGACCCCTTTAATTTAATTTCATTAATAATTTAATTTATTATTAATTAGTTAGGAAAAAATAATTCAAGCTATTCATGGTTTTAATTATCGTTTCTTTATTCCATTAATTAACCCAATAATTAAATAAATAAATAAATGAATAAACTATTTAAAGTATTATTGTTAATTTCATGAAAAAAATCACTCTCATCCCTGAGTGCCCGCGTTGAATAAATGTTCGAGCCGACCGAGCGCTCGGGCAGACGAGCGCTCGAGCGGACCGAGCGCTCGAGCGGACTGGGCGCTCGAGCGGACCGAGCGCTCGAACGGACTGGGCGCTCGAGCGGTCCGAGCGCTCGAGGGGTCTGAGCGCTCGAGCGAGATGGACGCTCGAGTCAAATGAGCGCTCATATTACGCTCGAGCTTACTCGAGCGGCATCTTTTCAAGCTGAGCGTGCGAGCGCTCGAGCATACAACGCTCATGCACATCCCTACTATATTGGAATGCATACATAATGCGAAAAAAATGTAAAAATTCTAAGCTTCGCAAATGTTAGAACGTTTGTCACCATCGAATTTACAGATTTAGGTGTAATATATGAACAGGGTTGTCGAATTATTCAAAAAATATGGCTTCGTGCTATATAACTTACAATTCCTAAAGAGTTATTTTATATGTAAATAATGAACAAGTATCGTCATATTAGTAGAAGGACGAATCGTGCATACCTTCAATTTGCACATTTCTCTCTTAGATTATCCGCGCACTTGCAAATCCTTTTTTGTGAGTACATACTTTTCGAATTTTCGGCTTCTCATAATAGTAGTTTACTCAATGGTATCGAGTTAGACGCCGCCACTTTGTTCTGCAGTTCAAAGAAGAACAAAATGAGTCACGTACTTGTTTCATTCTTTTTCAACATCTATCTCGTACCCCAAATGTAATCCTCAGCTTATTGGGCAGCTGTTTGAATTAACTCCAGCATCATAATTGCTCATTTCCGTAATCACGCTAGAAATATTTCTTGAAGATGCGTTTGAAGAATTAGTCTATAAAGCAGTGTAGATAAAGCAGAAGATTGTCAAAACCAATGCAATAGAGAATCATGGAAACTTCAGCGGTATCATAAAACGAACTAATATCTGGATAACGTACAACACAAAGAGTGAAAGCGTAAATTGCAGAACATAAGTCAAACCAGCTTGATTCATGGCTGGAAGGCGGTAGTTGTCTCCGCTGACAGCGTTCTGACGAGCAATTTCGACGCCTATTTACCTGTCCATATCATCTACGCTTTTTAATATCCGGAAAATATAAATTGCGGAAGTGATAACATGAACTGCAAAATATGAATAATACCGGGGAAATTTATGTTGAGTATACAGTATCACCTTCGGGTAGTGCTCCGACGAGCAATCAAAATGTCTATTCACCTGTCAACACCATTCGCGGTTTTCTTCACGTAATAGAGCCTCCCCTGCTCGGCCCCTTTATTATTGAATGCTATGAGGGTGAGGCAAGATTCATATCGTGAGAGCGTCACTCAGTTAGTAATAACAGACCGTCGTACAATAATGACGAATATTTTTCAGTCACGATATTACAAAATCAATAAAATCTACCTCAGCTCCGTAGGCCTATGGCCATATCAGAGTCGACGACAGAGGTTCCTTCTGCTTACTCTTGTATTGTGTCTTGGATTTACCCAGATACCACCTCAGGTGAACAGCGTGCATATGTACGATCGCGTCCCGGTGTCCGCGTTTCACCGGTTTGCAACTTTTTCGTGTTGCAATGAAATTACCGAGATTATTGTTCGAATCTCAGATTATCGCGGTTGTGAAATGCTGGCCCGAACCGGAAGTTATAAATGAGTTAATAACGACTCTTACAACGACTTTTTTTTCTGTGATTAGACTGGTAACCTTGGTCGTCAATTTAGGAAAGGTTCGTTCCATCCTTGTTATAGAATGAGAAAATTCTATTTATAAACAATTTTAAGAATAAAATTGGCATACAGACGTTGGAAATTTGTCGACTTATTGAAATCGATTGGATATGGGTGGCTCAAGAACCGGAAATACAAATACTTCGTAACTATGCAGAAGACGGAAGGCGATTAACGATCGCTTATTCAGGTAATTAACAGGTGATATACCTTCAATTTTGACTATCGTAGTTATCACTCCTGGATATTTTAAACGATTGCAAAGTAATACATTGTAATAATTCGAGATTATTTTTCCAATGTGATCGGTATTTTTTCCTCAAGCTTCCAGATGATCTTTTCTTAAGTATAATTCGTTAAAAATATGATAATGGTGCGATTTTCCATTTCAGTTGGAATGTACTTTGCCATGGTGCTAATCGCGATTAGACCATTCGTACCAAGAATTCTGAATCTAATGAAGCCAACCAATGAAATACTACCAAAAATGTTGCCATTTCCGGTCGACTATTACGGCCTCAACGTCGATACTTATTACTACTATTTACTCACCTTTATGTACATAGGCTTCATTATTTTTATTAGCATAATCGTTGCTGCAGATACAATGTTTTTTATGCAAATCCAACACGCTTGTGGAATGTTTGCAGTAGTCAGGTAAATATGAACCAGGATGAGTTGAAATCGATTTTCGAATTAGAAGAGTGTTCGTATTTTAAGACATTTACAGTCATCAGCTGCAACGGATGAGCAATTATATGACCGAAGAATACGTGAAATGCTCTCACCCAAAGCTGGATCCTGCGTTTCGACACTTGACCGTTTGCATCGAAAAGCACAGTGGTGTAATCAAGTGAGTTATATCGATTTTTGTTCAGCAATTTTTGATTGTTTAATGGATGAAGATTCACGCAGATTCAGCAAACTCCTCGAGGCAACCTACACTTGGTCTTTATTGTTTGGTATTGGAGTAGGCATACTGTGGATAAGTTTCACCGGCTTTCAGGTGAAAATCGCCTATAGTTTTTCTCAATACCGAAATTTCGTTTACTTAAGGGGAGATATACACCTAAGATCCGGAAAAAGGTCATTTTTGTGAATTGTTTTAAGGAAAACTATTTGAAATTTCGGATTGGGAGTTGTTCTATCTTAAAGCATACACATTCAAAAAAAGGTGCAATTTTTTTATTAAAAAATTCAAAAATTGACGAAGTTCTTGAATAATCTTCGGAGCGCCGTAAAAAAATCCGGGTAAACGCGTTTCTTGAAAAATCATCTGAAACAAAAGAACTAAAAAGATTATCAATTTAGATACTATAAGCCAGTATTTGTCAGCCGGTTCTGAAATTATTGATTTTGGGTAGAATGGTGGACGTTAGAACGTGACATAGCGATTTTTCGACCAAAAAGTAGTTATTATTTTCCTTATAAAACAAAAACTAAGCAATAAAAAAAATCCTATGACAAGTACTAGATAATGATGTACAGAATAACAAAAAAAAATTTAAGGCAATCGATTCATTGTTTTTAGAGAAATTTTAGGTGGCGATTTGGTAAACGTGGCTTTGAGAAAAATGAGTTAAAAAATTTGGGAATGGATAAATCATGAAATTCGTCAACTTACATGGAATTATCGATTCCAGACCAGAGTTGGGCAAATTCGTAATTAGCTAATTACTAAATACAAAATACAAATGTAATTAGTATCGAAATTTTCACTAAATACAAAATACAAATGTAATTAGTATCGAAATTGTCACTAAATACAATATACAATTGTATTTAGTATCGAAGTTTTCACTAAATACAAAATACAAATGTAATTAGTATCGAAATTTTCACTAAATACACAATACGAATGTAATTAGTATCGAAATTTTCACGAAATACAAAATATAAATGTAATTAGCATCAAAATTTACACTAAATACAAATTATAAATGTAATTAGTATCGAAATTTCCACTAATTTGTACTGGCACAGTAAAAATGAAACCCAAATATACTGCAACCTGCAGTGAAGGAAACGTCAATAAACCCAAATAAACTGCAGCCTCAGGTTATAGCTCAGATAACCCAAACCGATAACCTAAACCGATACTAATTACATTTGTATTTTGTATTTAGTGAAAAATTCGATACTAATTACATTTGTATTTTGTATTTAGTGAAAATTTCGATACTAATTACATTTGTATTTTGTATTTAGTGAAAATTTCGATACTTATTACATTTGTATTTTGTTTTTAATGAAAATTTCGATACTAATTACATTTGTATTTTGTATTTAATGAAAATTTCGATACTAATTACATTTGTATTTTGTATTTAGAGAAAATTTCGATACTAAATACATTTGTATTTTGTATTTAGTAAAAATTGCGATACTAAATATATTCTTATTTTGTATTTAGTGAAAATTTTGATACTAATTACCTCTGTATTTAGTATTTTGAGGGTAATTAATTACTTCAAGTAATTAGTAATGCCCAACCCTGTTCCAGACCAATAGTGTAAGTCTTCTACACTTCGTTATTGATCGAGATATTGACTTGCAATTGTCACCAGATATTCTTGAGACCTGAAGCTTCAAGAAAATGCAAAAAAATCGACTTTTTCGACCATGCTAGGTGTATATCTCCTCTTAAAGAAACGCCCGTTCGTGTTGATGGGAAATATTCCAAAACGTTTCAACATTTTTTTCTCTTACGATTAAGATTGCATCCGTGATGAGAGTAAATCCGAAAGAGGCAATACGTTACGTCGTAATCGAGATTTGTATTATTACGATTATGTTTTTTTTAAATTTATTTGCTCAACGACTGTTGGATCATAGTCAACAAATTGGTGAATATCTGTACGTATGCGAGCTATTGGTTATTGACACCCAACATAAGAGATAAAGGATCGAAATTAACAAGTGGTTTTTAGATGCCAAACTGACTGGTACAAAACATCGTTGGCTACTCAAAAACTTCTGAATCTGGTAATCATGAGGGCTCGTGTACCTTGTCAGTTGACGGCAGGTAAATTCATGGTGTTGTCTTTGATGAACTTCTCTTTGGTAAGTAGCGTCTATTCCGTTCGTATTAATGCAAAAAACGTTGAACTTGGACTCATTGTAGCAAGTGAGAACATTTTTTTCTGTTTGTTCAAGGTCCTTAGGACTTCCGTGTCTTACTTTACGGTTATGCGGTCGATGCAGTGAATCGCTAGATCGATATTGGTTTAATTGGAGGTAATAATTATGAATAAATAAACTGTAATTTTTCACTTAAACGTTACTTGGAGTAAAACTAATACGATGTGTAATGATTTACTATTTCACAGATTTAGGCTAAATAAATCTTTTACATTTGACAGTCATTTCTAATTTAACTATACCAACTACTACTGATAAAAATAGCTCGAAAAACAACATGAAAAATGCCACTTTATTCTCGAGTGACATGTTGACAAATTTTAATGAATACAATATCACGTTGGTTACGCGGATTTGATAGAAATGTTGTGACTTCCGTCTTTTAAATCGATACTTTGAGATAATACTTGAGAAAATTGTTTATATTCAATCAAATGAAATGATTACAAACACATACGTCATAACAATGCAGTTCAAAATATTATTTTATGTGATAAAATGTATTCAAGTGCTGTTACGTCTCAGGTTGATTTCAAGACGTTTATTAAATATTTATTTGGGATCGTTGTTCCATTAATGAATTGAAATTCAATAGTCTGTATTTTTCAGTTACAAGATAATGAATATTCGATTTATTTGTACGAAATATAAATGTTGAATATAAATTTTGTCGCCGTTTACGACAATATTCGCGGTTACAAATTGTTTATTAGCAGATCCATTACTTTTCGAACCAAGCCTGAGGGCTTGGATCAGCGATTTGGCTGCTGATTTCTGTCAAGAAAGTAGGTCTACGATACCCACATTATTATAAATCCCAATGAACCAGGTCTCTCCATCCCCCACTTTTGGCCTTAGCTTAACAGCCATACAAAATTTCTATTCCTTCACTTTGCATTTGCCCGCATTGCCCTTTTCTACTCCGACCAGTGATAACTAGTCTGGGAGGATACTCCCCGTGCACTCTCTTCCTCTCTCTTTTTCTCCCGCTGTGCTGGTTTCGCCCACCATTTAAATCCTTCGCAAATACTGTCCATCATCGTTTCTCTAATGAACTATGTTTTGAAAAAATGATTTTCGGCCCTAAATTCAAAATGGCGGCATTAAGTTTGCTGACATGATTTTTAAAATGGAAACCGATTTTTTTTCCGCCAACAAATTTTTTAGGCCAAAACTAACAACTTTTGTAGGAACATTTTTAGATCACCATTTTTGACTATTCTAGCGTTATCCAGGATAACGCCGAGGACGAGGAGGTAAAGTCTTTAACATCTCAAGTGTGCATATAAGAGTGCGTGTAAGTGGGGGTGCGTGGGTGCGCGCATGCGTGTGGAACATTCACAATGACGAGGTCTCTACGGGTCGTCACTTCTTCAGTATTTTTCGACTCCAAACGACTCGTCGTTATTCTGGATAATGCTCAACTAGCTAAAAATGGTGCTCTAATTATGGACTGTATCCAAAATTTGTCCCCGCCGAAGTTGTTAGTTTTGACCCGACAAACTTTTTGGTGACAAAATCATGTTTCAATTTTTTTCAAAATATGACGGCCATTTTAACGTCACTATGTTGAATTTTACTTCAACAATTCTTTTTAATGTCTCGCTTCGAACTCTTCAAGTTTCGTTGTACTCGATTTTAGATCAAAGCAGTATTTTTTGAGATAAATTCAATGTAACAAATCGCATTCCAAACAGCGCATTCAACTGAGAAATGTCTAAATAACTACTTTCTTGTAACTCTTATAACGTGACAGAAACATGGATATTTGTGAACTTAAAAATTAGCAGTTCATCAATTTCCTTGACAGACGTGTTCTACTATCACGACTTGAGTGTGCAAAACATGACGCTACATATTTGCTTGGAAAATGATATATGCTTATATCTAACAATATATGTTAGATATAGATATGTTAGATATCTAACATTATATGTTAGATACAAGCATTAGTACTACGAAGTGCAATATATGTCTAGGCGGTAGATTTTCAGATCTGACTATATATCAGAAGTTATACACAATCACTCGTGCGGAAAATAGTTAGGGAAGCCCTAATAATAATCGAGGCCCGTGTCGGCTTAAATGTGGAATCATCAATATAATTATCCCGGGTACAGCCTGAAAAGGCCCTGATAAGGCATTTCCAGGTTTTCCAGTATAAAATTCACTAGGGCCTTGATAGGTGAATCAAGACAGGGCCTGGTCCGGACTAAATAGGTTTTCCAGTTTAAAATTCAATAGGGCGTTGATAGGGAAATCAAGGCAGGGCCCGATCTGGTTTGAATCGATTTCTAGTTTGAAATTTAATAGGGCTTTGATAGGTGAATCAAGGTAAGGTTCGATCTGGTTTAAATAGGTTTGCTATTATATATTTAAACAAGGACTTTGGAGATAAGTCAAGGCAGGGCCCGGTCTGGTTTAAATGGGTTTTCCATTATATATTTAAGCAAAGGCTTTATAGGTAAATCAAAACAGGGTCCGGTCAGGTTTCAATAAGTTTTCCATTATACATTTAAACAAGGGCTTTATAGGTAAATTAACCTAGAGCCCGGTTGAGTTTAATAGGGATTCCCAACAATAAATTAAAATAAGGACTTGATAGGTTAGCCAGTACGAAACCCAGTTTGGTGAATTCAAATAATAAGATAATCAAAATAAAATTTAGTCCATATATTCAATATGATATACATACACATGTATATGGGGCATTCCAAGTGAAATCGTGGGGTCATTTCCCTCGGGTCATCAGGTCCTTGCATAACTTTTTTTTCGCATTGATTCTACTTGAAAAATAGCCTATTTTTTCAAGAGATTTTTTAGGCCACTCCTCCAGATGGCGCGACGATCATTTTTGTGTAATCAAAATATAACTGAAAAAACATCACTTTTAAAATTCTGCCATTTTTTCCACAGATTCTATGTAAAAAATGATTAATATCTATCATGATTAGAAAGTGGGATGCGGCTGCCTCGTATTTTCTTTTATCATTTTCTTTTTTTCGTATTCTGAAATAAAATAAAAAAATTAATTCCTAATACCTCTTACATGAGTAACAAAAATAAAAATAAATAAAACATATCATGGCAAGCTTTGATGTTCTGCATATTTTTAGAAATTAATGAGAAAAATCTTTTTTTTTCAATAAAATACTTCAACAAAAAGGTTCTACTGAAAAAACACCATTTTTGAATTTCTGCAATTTTTTCTACAGATTCTGGGTCATAAATAAGTAATATCTTTCATGATTAGAAAGTGAGATGTGGCTGCCTCATTTTTTTTCAATAATATTCTTTTTTTCAGTTTCTAAAATAAAATGAAAACATTAATTCCTCATACCCCTTACATGAGTAAAAAAATTAAATAAAAATAAAACATGCCTTGAAAAGTCTTGATATTTGGCACATTTTTTAAAATAAATGAGAAATTTTTTTTTTCAATAAAATATTTCTCTTAATCATTTTAAAAAGTTTTTCACCGTCGAATTTACATCGAAATAGATTTAGAACCATGTAAATAGGTTTGGGTGTAATATGTGAAAAGGTTTGTCGAATTATTCAAAAAATTTGGCTTCGTGCTATATAACTCACAATTCCTGAAGAGATATTTTGTATATAAATAATGAACAAGTATCGTCATATTAGTAGAAGGACGAATCATACATACTCAGAATTTGCACATTCCTCTCTTAGATTATTCGCGAACTTGCAAATCCTTTTTTGTAAGTACATACTTTTCGAATTTTCGCTTTCTCATAATAGTAGTTTTTTCAATTCTATGAAGTTAGATGCCTCCGCTTTGTTCTTAAGCTCAAAGAAGATCAAAATCAGTAACGTACTTGTTTCGTTCCTTTTCAACATCTGTCTCGTACCCCGAATATAATCCTAAGCTTATTGGGCAGTTGTTTGAATAAACTCTAGCATCATAATTTTTCATTTCCGTAATCATGCTAGAAAGATTTTTTGAAGATGTTTTTGAAGAATTAGTCTATAAAGCAGTTTAGATAAAGCAAAAGATTGTCAAAACCAATACGATAGAGAATCATGGAAACTTCAGCGGTATCATAAAACGAACTAATATCTGGATAACGTACAACACAAAGAGTGAAAGCGTAAATTGCAGAACATAAGTCAAACCAGCTTGATTCGTGGCTGGAAGGCGGTAGTTGTCTCCGCAGACAGCGTTCTGACGAGCAATTTCGACGCCTATTTACCTGTCCATATCATCTACGCTTTTTAATATCCGGAAAATATAAATTGCAGAAGTGATAACATGAACTGCAAAATATGAATAATACCGGGGAAATTTATGTTGAGTATACAGTATCACCTTCGGGTAGTGCTCCGACGAGCAATCAAAATGTCTATTCACCTGTCAACATGATTCGCGGTTTTCCTCACGTAATAGAGCCTCCCCTGCTCTGCCCCTTTATTATTGAACGCTATGAGGGTGAGGCAAGAACCATATCGTGAGAGCGTCACTCAGTCAGTAATAACAGACCGTCGTACAATAATGACGAATATTTTCCAGTCACGATATTACAAAATCAATAAAATCTACCTCAGCTCCGTAGGCCTATGGCCATATCAGAGTCGACGCCAGAGGTTCCTTCTGCTTACTCTTGTATTGTGTCTTGGATTTACCCAGATACCACCTCAGGTGAACAGCGTACATATGTACGATCGCGTCCCGGTGTCCGCGTTTCACCGGTTTGCAACTTTTTCGTGTTGAAATGAAATTACCGAGATTATTGTTCGAATCTCAGATTATCGCGGTTGTGAAATGCTGGCCCGAACCGGAAGTTATAAATGAGTTAATAACGTCTCTTGCAACGACCCTTTTTTCTGTGATTAGACTGGTAACCTTGGTGGGCAATTTAGAGAAGGTTCGTTTCATGCTTGTCATAGAATGAGAAAAATCTTTTTGTAAACAATTTTAAAAATACAATTTGCATACGGACGTTGGAAATTTGTCGACTTATTGAAATCGATTGGATATGGGTGGCTCAAGAACCGGAAATACCAATACTTCGTAACTATGCAGAAGACGGAAGGCGATTAACGATCGCTTATTCAGGTAATTAACAGGTGATATCCCTTCAATTTTGACTATCGTAGTTATCACTCCTGGATATTTTAAACGATTGCAAAGTAATACATTGTAATAATTCGAGATTATTTTTCCAATGTGATCGGTATTTTTTCCTCAAGCTTCCAGATGATCTTTTCTTAAGTATAATTCGTTAAAAATATGATAATGGTGCAATTTTCCATTTCAGTTGGAATGTACTCTGCCATGGTGCTAATCGCGATTAGACCATTCGTACCAAGAATTCTGAATCTAATGAAGCCAACCAACGAAACACTACCTAAAATGTTGCCATTTCCGGTCGACTATTACGGCCTCAACGTCGATACTTATTACTACTATTTACTCACCTTTATGTACATAGGCTGTATTATTTTCATTAGCATAATCGTTGCTGCAGATACAATGTTTTTTATGCAAATGCAACACGCTTGCGGAATGTTTGCAGTAGTCAGGTAAATTATGAACCGGGATGAGTTGAAATCGATTCTCGAATTAGAAGAGTGTTCGTAATTTAAGACATTTACAGTCATCAGCTGCAACGGATGAGCAGTTATATGACCGAAGAATACGTGAAATGCTCTCACCCAAAGCTGGATCCTGTGTTTCGACACTTGACCGTTTGCATCGAAAAGCACAGTGGTGTAATCAAGTGAGTTATATCGGTTTTTCCTCAGTAATTTTTGATCGTTTAATAGATGAAGATCCACGCAGATTCAGTAATCTCCTCGAGGCAACCTACACTTGGGTTATATTTTTTTGCGTTGGAGTAGGCATACTGTGGATAAGTTTCACCGGCTTTCAGGTGAAAATCGCCTATAGTTTTTCTCAATACTGAAATTTCGTTTACTTATGGGGAGATATACACCTTAGATACGGAAAAAGGTCATTTTTGTGAATTGTTTTCAGGAAAAATATTTGAAATTTCGGATTGTGAGTTTTTTTTATCTTAAAGCATTCACATTCAGAAAAATGTTCAATTTTTTTATTTAAAATATCAAACATCTTCGAAGTGCCGTAAAAAAATCCGGGTAAACGCTACCCACTGGCGTTACTTAAAAAAACATCTGGAACAAGAGGACTAAAAAGATTATTAAATTAGATACTATAATCTAGTATTTGTCAGTCGATTTTGAAATTATTGATTTTTGGCAAAATGGTGGGCGTTCGAACATAACATAGCGATTTTTCGACCAAAAACTAGTTATTGTTTCCCCATAAAACAAAAACTAAGCAACGAAAAAGAAATCCTATTACAAGTACCAGATAATGATGTACTGAAAACAAAAAAAATCAAGGCAATCGATTTATTGTTTTTAGAGAAATTTTGGCTACTGATTGTGTACACGTGGTTTTGAGAAAAATGCTTTTAAAAATTTGGCAATGAATAAATCATGAAATCCGTCAACTTACATGGAATTATCGATACCAGACCAATAGTGTAAGTCTTCTACACTTTGTTATTTTTCGAGATATTGACTTGCAATTTTCACCAGATATTCTTGAGACTTTAAGCTTCAAGAAAATGCAAAAAAATCGACGTTTTTGACCATGCTAGGTGTATATCTCCTCTTAAAGAAACACCCGTTCGTGTTGATGGGAAATATTCCAAAACGTTTCAACATTTTTTTCTCTTACAATTTAGATTGTATCCGTGATGAGAGTAAATCCGGAAGAGGCAATACGTTACGTTGTATTCGAGATTGGTATTATTACGATTATGTTTTTCTTTAATTTATTTGCTCAACGACTGTTGGATCATAGTCAACAAATTGATGAATATCTGTACGTATACGAGCTATTGATTATTGATACCCAACATAAGAGAAGGATCGAAATTAACAAGTGGTTTTTAGATGCCAAACTGACTGGTACAAAACATTGTTGGCTACTCAAAAACTTCTGAATCTGGTAATCATGAGGGCTCGTGTACCTTGTCAGTTGACGGCAGGTAAATTCATGGTGTTGTCTTTGATGAACTTCTCTTTGGTAAGTAGCGTCTATTCCGTTCGTATTAATGCAAAAAAACGTTGAACTTGGACTCATTGATGCAAGTAAGAACATTTTTTTCTGTTTGTTCAAGGTTCTTAGGACTTCCTTGTCTTACTTTACGGTTATGCGGTCGATGTAGTGAATTGCTAGATCGATATTGGTTATTCAATTGGAGGTAATAATTATGAATAAGTGGACTTCAATTTTTCACTCAAACGTTACTTGGAGTAAAACTAATACGATGTGTGGTGATTGACTATTTCACAGTTTATTTATACGAAATATAAATGTTGAATATAAATTTTGTCGCTGTTTACGACAATATTCGCGGTTACAAAATGTTTATTAGCAGATCCATTACTTTTCGAACCAACCCAGCAAACACACTTGGATGATTTACGAAACATTTACGTATAATTGAAATGTAATAACTACGTCATATAATGTTCATCACAAATTCGTAACTTTTTCATAACGCACGTAAACGAGATGTATATAATACGTCCTGACGATATGTAGTAAGGATGTCAATGAAAGATGTAGGAATTACGAAAAACTATGGACATCACAAATACGTAACATTGATACGTCAAGATCTCGTCACTCTTATACGAGATATTTAGATGTACTGTAAACTTGTCAAACTGTTACGAGTCGATGCTGTAACAATTATAGAACATTGGTGATATTATAATCTCGTAGTATAGGCTACGTAGCAAATATGTCACACTGTCACATAAATGTTAGAAGACATTTCTTGTAACAAATCCATAACAATTATAGAACATTGCTGTAACAATTATAGAACATTGGTGATATTATAATCTCGTAGTATAGGCTACGTAGCAAATATGTATAATGTGTGACATAAATGTCACAAGTCATTTTTTGTAACAAATCCGCAACATATACGTATCATATATTACGAGAAATGTCTTCAATCATTTTAAGGTTTTGTCGATTAAGGAACGTAAACAATATGTGAGTGTAAAGTACAACCCTAGCGGATTGGGTGACGACTGACGATGCTTTCACCCTGAAAAACCACTGAATCACGGTGATTTTTTACGGTGACAAAGTGCCCACAAAATCACCGAGATCTTGGTGATTTTAAGGTGATTCCAACGTGATTCCACGGTGATTGTCACGGTGATTTTGTGACGGTGACAATCACCGTGAGAATTACCGTGGAATCACCTTAAAATCACCAAGATCTCGGTGATTTTGTGGGCACTTTGTCACCGTAAAAAATCACCGTGATTCAGTGGTGACTTCATCCACTAGGGAAGGAGGTGATATCGAATAATCCAGCGTAATACAGAATAAACCAGAATAATACAGCATGCATTGCAAGAGGTAAGTTTAATATGATCCCTTTATTTAAAAGAAAAAAATAAGTTATATGGGTATTTGCCGTGATCGAAAAACACCCAGGAATTTCCCTTACTCGGTTTATAACCTTATTCGCGTTGCACGTTCGCTTAATTTCTCTTTGCCCTTTCTTTCTGTGTTGCAGGCCTGTTTTGAAATTGATAGCCTATTTTCAATTTTTCAGGCATTGTCCTGGTCACAATTTTGACTTTTTGCCGCGCTCATCCCATAATAAAAAGTGTTACGAAGGTAGAGACATCGTAGAACAAAATCTATGTAGCAATTCTTTCTGAATCATGCGCAGAGTGTAAGAACCCAGTTTTGAGTTTTTACACTCTGCGGCTGATTCAGAAAGAATTGATAGACAGATTTTGTTCTACGACGTCTCATTTCCTTCGTAACTCATTTTCCCATGGGATGAGCACGGCACATTTTTTTTGCTCTTTATTTCAGAGTTGTAGGCCTCTTTTGAAATTGTTAGCCTATTTTCAACTTTCCAGGCATTGTCCTGGTCGAAATTTTGACTTCAATCAAAATGTGCCACGCTCATCCCATAGGAAAAAGTGTTACGAAGGAAATGAGACGTCGTAGAACAAAATCTATCTAGTAATTCTTTCGGAATCATCCGCAGAGTGTAAGAACCCAGTTTGGAGTTTTTACACTCTGTGTAAAAACCTAGCTTTGAGTTTTTACACTCTGCGCATGATTCAAAAAGAATTGATAGACAGATTTTGTTCTACGACGTCTCATTTCGTTCGTAACTCGTTTTCCCATGAGATGAGCACGGCATATGTTTTTTGCTCTTTATTTCAGAGTTGCAGGCCTGCTTTGAAATTGTTAGCCTATTTTGAACTTTCCAGGCATTGTCCTGGTCACAATTTCGACTTTCATCAAAATGTGCCACGCTCATCCCGTGGGAAAAAGTTTACAAAGGAAATGAGACGTCGCCAGCAGTTTATTAGCGTAGAGTATAAAAACTCAAAACTAGGCTTTTCAGGACACCGGTGCACCTTGAGGGTTCTAACTAGTCCCAAAAAATTGTTCATTTGGTACCTCAAATGGTGGATGATACATCATATTTGTAGGTATTCTACAAAAATTATAAATTATAATTAAAATGTACTTTTCAAATGTTAAAATAAAAATAAAACTCCAACCTAATATGTAGGTTGGAAATACATAAATTTTTTGTAATTTGTTCATAAAATATGTATATACGTAAATCACCTGTAACCACGAAATCACATTGACATCATTGTTACGAGTATTATCCGTTACCAGGGTTACGCTTCGTTTCGTAGGAGTTACATCAATGAGCTGAGTTTGTTACAACTATGATCTGAGTTTGTTACATCTATTATCTGAGTTTGTTATGGCTATGTGATGAGTTTGTTACATCTATGAGCTGAATATGTTACATCTTGGGTATGAGTTTATTTCATTATTATTCCTCGTAGATGTTTCGTATCTGTGACTTGTTTATAGGATGACATATTTGAGAACAAACTCTGCTTCATTCACGGAGTTTGTGACATAAATGTTATGTCCAATGTAACACACGTTACGTAACATTTTCGTAACTATTTCGGAACTGTGTTTGCTGGGAAGCCTGTGGGCTTGGATCAGAGATTTGGCTGCTGATTTTTAACAAGAAAGTAGGTCATGAAAAAAGATGATCCCGAAATTTTCAGCTCGAAATAAAAAAATTTGTTCGCGGTAGAAATTTTGGAATTCGAAAAAAAAAAATGGATTTTTTAGTCATTTTCACGATTTTTTTGCATTAACTTCTACGAGGCTTGAGCAATCGAATAGAACGGCATTCTCCTTCTTTGACTTTCTATTTTCAATTAAAAAAACAGTTTTTTACTGAAAAGCAACATGCGGTTAAGGGTGGGGTAAAGTTAATTCGGCGAAAAAAAGGCATGTTTTTAAGATTTTTTCTTTGCGTAACGGATAATGTTCGGTTATTGAAAAATTTACATATAATAAAGTAACATTTGAACAACATTCTTCTAAATTTGCATTGCAAAATATTCAAAATTGAGCGAGTGAAAATTAAACCCCGGAGGCGCCTCGAAAAAAAGTTGGTTTGCGGTGTGCACCATAACTCGCAACAGAATCATCTGAAACAAAAAAATCAATATGCATGTGTTAAAGAAGATGTTTCTCGAGGTTATGACGGGAGGATTTTTTTTTTCGATTTTTCGTAGCACTTGGGAGCCAAAAACCCGATGTGAAATGTTGAAAAATTAGTAATTATTAAAAAAAACAAAAAAGCTCTTGACAATATCTGGTGAATTATGTGAAGAAGTACTGTGCAAAATTTCAAAACGGTTGGTCCAGTAGATTTTGAGTTATCGTGTACACGGACTTCAAATATGACAAGTCTCAAAAAAACGGTTTGAAAAACGCAGAAGAATTTGGTCGCTTAGCGCTCATTGCACATAAGTTTGAGAACACTTCTCGATTGCATAAAAATCTGAGAAAAATCATGCATATTAAAGGTACTAAAAAGATTATTATATTATTAATTCTGTTATATTTTTCAATACCTTGAATCAGCAGATTTTTTTTATCCAGTCCTTCAAATGATAATGCTAAACTAACTTCGGTCCAGCATACATGGCGTGGAACCACGCCCGGGTCTCACGCATATTGTCTGTAGGGTGACTATCTGCAAAAGTATTGGGGGCAACTATCTTTTTCGATACAGATACTTACCCTTTTTATCTAAAAAATGAATAACAACTATTTAACAATATAACGTATCAGACCGTGTAATTTAAACTCCAGTGTATGCGAAGAAAGAAATAGTTGACTGAGTCCCCAACCATAACGTTAGTTATTCAATAGAAATTACTCCCCAATATAAGTACGACGCTAGTCGAGGTCTTGCCGCGGAAGATTTTCAGTCACACAGACGAATCTCGTGAGCCATGTCCTATGGCTTTAAGACACTGAGGCCTGGGAGGGGAGTACTTTTAATTACCGAAAAGCGCGGATGCCAGGGACATCTCTGACATAGTGTACCCAAAACCGGGGCATCTATCCCGTCGAGGCAACTGTCCGGCATTTACCCTAATGTAAAAAACAAAGAGTAAAAACACAAGCGGTAAAAAAGTATTCCCCTCGCACAGTGTTCTGACGAGCAATTTAGACGTATATTTACCTGTCAACACCATTCGGGGTTTTTTTTTCATGTAATTGAGACTTCCCGCTCCGCCGATTTAGCAATAACGACTATGTGGGTGAGGCGAGATACGCTTCCACCCTATCATGAAAACGTCACTCAGCAATAGCAGACCGGCGTAAAATCATAACGGATATTTTCCAGTCACGACATTATAAAATCAAGAAACTTCACCTCAGGTTTGAAGGCCGATTGCTATATTGATTGATTGATTGATTAATATATTTATGCCATGGAAAATTTCCGTTAGGCAAATTCAGATACAGCAGAAGTGGTACAGCGGAATAACATAATTTCAAGTTTTACATGAAATGGATTGTGACTTAGAATAATAAAGATACGAATAAGAACATAGTGTTCATACTAACGATAACTATGACAATGGGCGCAAAATGCGGTAATTTAAAGTTAATTTTGAGTAAAAAATAGGCGAGTTGTATTGAGTATCGGTTAATAATTAGTAATAATAATAAAAATAGTAACAATGATAGCAATAATGATGGTTGTGCCTTTCTTATTAAGTTAGTTACATAGTAGCCCTACAAACAAACCGGCTTATCATCGAGAATTACATTATCAATAGTTGCACGCAGATAAACTTACACACTAGGATGAATGAGAGAACGCATTACGCTTCTAGAGCAAAAAGATGGAAAAAGAGGCGGCTCTTAAATATACTGAAGCTAGGCGAAGACGTAATCTCGGATGGGAGAGTGTGCCAAAAATAAATCGCTGATAAGGGATAGGCATTGCGATAGGAAGTCAGTCGATGAGGAGGGATCCAAAAAAGATCAGAGGGGGTGCCACGAGGTGGACGAATTGGAGTTCTAGGTCTGGTGAAAAGCTCGGTTAGATAAGCTGGGGATTTTCCTTTAATGATGTTAAAAACTGAGATACCCAGAAAGTAAAGGCTTCTGGACCGTACTTTCAACCAGCCGAGCTGTCTGTGATACGGTGTGATATGCTCATTTCTTCTTAGATTAAAGATAAATCGAATGGAATTGTTTATTAGTTGTTCAAGTTTTCTATCTAAATCGTTCGAGACATCATTATAGACAAGGCAACAATAGTCCAAGAGAGAAAAAATTAGCGATACAACAAGCATGCTTATAAGTTCCGACGAGAGAGCATTTCGGTGATATTTCAGTTTAAAGAGGAAAAAATTGACTTTACGAGATATGGATGTGACGTGGCTGCGCCGAGAAAGGTTCGAAGATAAAGTGACTCCGAGGTTGCGTACTTCGTTTACATACGGGAGAACTGTTCCGTTGACAGATATCGGGGCTAGACGATTTCCGTCGATGCGATTAACATAGGCGCCACTGCCAAGAATGAATACCTTTGATTTTGTTAAATTTAGCTTAAGCCCATTTGAGTCGGCATATTGAGCTATGATATTGACATCGTGCGTGATTCTAGCGATGCCTGCATTAAGCTCTGATGGTAAGCAAGAAAGGTAGATCTGTGTGTCATCGGCGAAGATCATATGTTGTGAGTACATAAGATCAACGCCAATGTCGTTGATAAATAACGAGAACAACAGAGGATCGAGAACGGACCCCTGAGGTACACTTGCAGTTGTGGTTAACCAACTTGACTCATTACCATCAATGTCTATCACTGATTGAGATCGGCCAGATAGATACGAAAAGACCCATTTAAGCACGGCATTCGAGAACCCGATTAGCAGCATTCTGAGTAACAGTGCATGTGAAACAGTGCCAAAGGCTTTGCTCAGATCAAATTAATTAATTATTTGATTATTAATTATTAATTATTATTATTTGATTATTGAAAACTAGCAGTGAAAACTAGCCGGTATAATAGATTCTTGGAACCTCAGAGAAAATTCGAAAGGGTCGAAACGTCTCCTAGTGAACACGACAAATTGGGTTTTTGGAATGGATAACGAAAGACCTATATTAGCTAACCAGTCGTGAATTCTTGATATGGCCACCTCCAGGTTGGCCCTGACCATCCCTACGTCGTGCGAAGAAGAATAGATTACACAATCATCCGCGTACTGTAGAAACTTTGTGTCAACTGGGAGACAGTTTTGGATTTGACGCACATAAATGTTAGACAGCACCGGACTCAGGACCGAACCTTGCGGGAGGCCAAGATTGGTGCGTTTACAGTCGATTAGAGCGCCTTGACTTCTAAATTGTAAATTACGACTGGCTATGATATTGTGGATCGTCATGCACACTTTTGAGGACATACCCTTCGAATTCAAGTTGGACATGAGAAGTTGAGGGATGACCGCATCATAAGCCCTTTTAATGTCAAGACAAATCACACCGCAAAATTGTCTTTTGGCAAAGGCCAAGTGGATATCCGTAGCGATGATCGCGAGGTTGTCCGTACAGGATCTACTTTTACGGAAAACAAACTGCCACTTAGGGATATACCAGTCATTTTCAATCTACCATTCCAGTCTGTTTTTAACTAAACCTTCGAATATTTTAAGTAGATTATTCGCTAAAGAGATGAGACGAAAACCTTTATTTCCCGGTTTAGGTAATAGGAGGACATTATATATCCTCCACTCTTTAGGTGTAAAATTGGAACTGAAAAAACTGTTGTATAGTCTAAGTAAAAAAGAAAGCATGGGAGCTCAAAAATTGGAGATGATCGCGTGGCTGATCATATCTGGGCCCGGAGAAGAGTGTACTTTTAGCCGAGAAATTACAAACTCAAGTTCAGCCAAAGTAAACGAGGCGTCTAAAAACGGAATCGGTTTAAAGATAAGCGGTTGAGAGGGAGGCCCAACATAGGGAGGGCATAAATTGAGGGCATAAAGTCATGAACAGCCCAAGTCAAGATCCGGTATTTGGTTCACTATCTGGAGATTCTCCAAGACGGCTGGATTTCTCGAAATGATTGCCTTGGCTGATTTGAAATCGAGGATTTGAAAAGCCATGACTTTTTTTTATGCCCGATTGTAAAATGATCTCAGGACATTCATGAGATAACGAGTCGTGATCCCCGTTGCAGTTAATACACCGAAATTCATTAGAATTGCACTCAGAAACATTGTGACGACCACCGCACTTGCTACAAGTCAAGTGGCCTTTGCACTGATTTCTGATTTGGTTAAAACGAAGGCAATTAAAACAACGCTTTACATTGTCAACAAACGGGTCCACCGCAAAGCGCATTTTAAAGATCTTTACCGACTGCGGTATCTGTTGGTCACTGCAGTATAAAATTACGGAGCGAGATGGCAGCAGCTGCTGCTGATCTCCTCTACTGCGAAGATTTATGCGCTCGATTCGACTGATGGCAACCGGAGACTCCAATCCTGACCTGATATCTTCGATCGATAAGTCAGAGTCGACTCCTCTGATAATGGCCTTGCGCAAGATTTTGAAAGATGGAATGAACGCATGCCAGTTCCTAGAGTCCGCGAACTTGCTATCCAGAAACCTATTGGCCGAGACAGCTTGGCTCAAGTCCACCGATAATTTATTAAATCCGATCTTTTTAACATCCTGAATATTTTTAAATCGATTGCAAAGCTACTCATGGTACGTGAAGTTCAGAGCTCGAATATTAATATCCCAAAGCAGTTCGACGCCATATTCAGAAATTTTCGAGAAAATTGACTTTGAAGTTTTCGAGCGCACTCTTATCCCACAAAGATGCAACGATATTCGAACTGGGCTCGTGGCGTACCCGGTAGCGCTCGAGTCTAGTAATCGCGGGGTCGCTGGTTCGAATCTCTCATTCAACTAATCATTTTACTCCACAGCTTTCGTTTGAATAATAAATTCGTCATAAAATAAAAAATACGCGGCCTCTTCTTTATTGAAGAGTACGCGCCTACGAAACAGTCTTCTTCAAACTGTTTCATTAAATCGTAAGAAGTGGCACTCAGTAAATTTTCGAGAGAGTGAATGTTGAAGCCTTCTATCTTACCAGTTACCAGCTTCTTCGTAGATGCGGTTAGTAACTGACTCGACAACTGTATTCCATAGATGAGCCTCTACGGTTTCTGACGTAATGAACGTAGTATCCATCTCACCTATCTCCCTAACGATAGTGTCTACATTCTCCTTCAAGGCGACGTTCGAGGAAGAGCAACCAGCTGCCGTGTCTAAATCCATGACAGGAGCAGGCCCGGATTTACCATGTCGGGGGCCCGGGGCTGCTCGGTTTTTTCGAGGCCCTATACGAGTCGTATTTAATGCAACCAATGTAAAGACGACCACATCGGGGCCTCCAAATACGCGGGGCCCGGGGCTGTAGCCCCTGTAGCCCCCCCCCCCTAAATCCAGGCCTGGACAGGAGGCTGCAATGCGGTATTGGTGGCAACTTGCTCCACCGGAGCGCTCGGGGGCTCCTCCGGCTGCGGTCCGGCGTTGGAAACCGGAGCTCTCGTTTTCGACAACGACGCTTTCTTCCTTCTATTCTTCTTAACCCGATATGAGGGCTGATTTAATAATTCCGCGTAGAGCTTCTCTTCGGATTTGGTGTACGGCGTGTCGACGCATCTGAAAAACAGCCAGGATATAGATCCAGGATTTGATTCACCAATTGGAGATTCTCTAAGACAGCTGGATTTCTTGAGATGATTGTTTTAGCCGATTTGAAATCAAGAATTTGATACGCCATAACCTTTTTAATACCCGATTGTAATATGAATTCAGGACAATCCCGAGACAAAGAATCGTGATCTCCGTTGCAATTAATGCACCGAAATTCATTAGAATTACAATCCGATAAACTGTGGCGGCCACCGCACTTGCTACAGGTTAAGTGGTCCTTGCACTCGTTTCGAAAATGGTTAAAGCGAAGACAATTGAAGCACCGCTTGACCTTGTCAACAAACGGATCGACCTAGAAACGCATTTTAAAGATCTTTACCGACTGCGGTATCTGCTGACCACTGTAATATAATATCACAGAGCGAGATGGCAGCACTTGCTGCTGATCACCTCTGTTGCGAAGATTGATGCCCTTAATCCGGTTAATGGCAACCGGAGATTCCATACCTGCACGAATATCTTCTGTCGATAAATCAGAGTCGACTCCTCTGATAATAGCCTTACGCAAAATTGTAAAGGATGAAATGAACGCGTACCAGTTCCTGGAGTCCGCGTACCCGCTGTCCGGAAACCTGTTGGGCGAGACAGCCTGGCTAAAGTCCACCGATAATTTATTGAATCCGATTTTTTTCACATATTGTATGTTTTTGAATCGCTTGCAAAACTTCATTCCTGTGGAGAGAGGGGGGATTTTCCCCACTCCTTCACCAACCAATATAGAGTGTTCCTATCCTCATCTTAGGATGTGTATATAAAAAAAAAGGTTATTTACGATCCGGTGGCCCTGCTCAGTCTGTCGCTTGACTGTTTCGACACTTTTCGTTAGATTTTCAACTCATGCTTCAGTCTGGTTCGAACCCCGATTTCAAGATCCTCAGTTTCTTAATCGGATGTTTTATTGAACAAATCGGTTTTCCTTAATTAACTACCTAATTGAAACCTCATTCTTATCAACTATTCGTAACTGAACGTGAGTCGGGGAAATCAAATGTTCATTTTCATTTATATTTATTTTGCTTCTGATAGATAATACTTTTTTAATGGAAAAATTATTTATTGAAAAGGTGAGGAGGTGCGGAAATTGATTCCACCGATCTTGGTCGATAGAACAAATAGTGAACGTTCTCCAGTTCTTGTCTAATTCTTTAAATTTTGTTCTTTAACTTTCATGTTTATGAATGCTTATTGGTAAATAAGGAAAATTGTGTTTGAACAGGTTTCCTCTTCCCAATCGCATATTTTATTGTTTTCTTTCAAAGTTTGATAATAACCATATATGATTGGCTCCGAAGTCGATGATTCTTCAAGTGGCCTCCGCGATAAGGTTTCATGATCCAGAAATTCTTAATAAAATCCTGCATGCTTCCTTTCCTTCGGACCAAGAATAATACTTTTGAAAGAGGGTGTACCTCGTTATAGCATCGAGAGAATGACAAGCCGTTCGTGCGTATAGCACTCATCTCACGATCTTCTTCAAAACCAGCAAGAATATCAAATTTCCTTATGTTATTCGTCTCATATTTTTTTGATATTAGAAAAATAATTTTCTTCACGTCGGGACGTAACAGAACCTTAGAGACCAATTAATTAATGGTGGTAAAAATGAAAAAAAAAGTTTTTCTTTTTTCTCTCTTAAATTTGCATTTAATGAGAGTGAAAACTAAAAAAAATCCAAATTTCGAAAAAAAAATTTCTTTTCAAAATTTATTGGCATTTTTTTCGATTTTTTTTTTCGATATTTATTAAATATTAAATGTAAAATTGTGAAAAAATGCCAATACAATTTTTTTAGCTTTCACGCTCATTAAATGGAAAGGGGAGAGACTAGAGGTGTAAGGATGGTGAATCTGCCCCCGAAAGGTTCTTAAATGATACTTGGAGCATAAGCAGGTACTGATAAAATAATAAGATCCTGAAAGTTTCAGATCCCTAACTCAATTGGTTATTGAGAAAAAGTAAAATTTGTAAAAAACAGATTTTTTTCTCAGGATTGACCGAACCGATGGATCTAAATTTTTTCACATGTTTTGGGGGCTGATAATAGTTCCAAGAAAAAAAATTAAGAGCTATATAAAATATAGCCATATAAAATCCTTGAAAAAAAATTGTTTTTTTTTTAAATTCAATTTTTAACCGTGATAGAATTTTGGCACAATTACGAAACTATTTTTTTTCCAAACCTTCTATATTTCACTATAACACTATGAATTTTTAAAAATTAAAAAAAACGGTACGTTATAGTAGAAAAAAACCACTTTTTGGCCAAAATAATGAATTTATTTATGTGTTTCATGGTTTCATTTTGTATTTTGACGCATGTTTACATAATTTGTATCTATTAAAAATAATATTTCATATTTAAAATAAAAACAACAAAAATTTTGCCACAGACAAAAATTAAACCAGGTAAATATCAACAATCAATTTTATAGTAATTTTAACAAATATTTTTAGGAACAACATTTTATTATAAAACTCGATTATTTGCATATTTTTTTAGACTTGAGACATAGGTATAATGACCAAAAATTATCGAATTGATGAAAGACAAAAACATTTTTTTTCTGAACAAATCTAGACTTTCAAACAAATCTAAGTTTAATTTTATTCATTTTTTTTTTTTTAATTAATAAACTCAACAGTTCACATTATATTATTGATGATGTCATGGGAATCGTTGAAAAAATTTCGTGGTAAACAGGAAGTCCTTGAAATTCTCGGACTGCGCAACGATGTAATTCCGCAAACTGCGCAGCTCCCTCATTTCTCATAGGGAATCTCGTGGTAAACAAAAAGTCCTTGAAATTCCTGCATTTTCATTTAATTAACTTTCATTTTATTAATTTATTATCAATTGCGACATCATGGAATTCGTCGAAAATCTCGTGGTAAACAGAAAGTCCTTGAAATTCCTACCCCCTTCCCCCAACTAAAAGTCGCATGTGATGACGTAATTCCGCGAACTGCGCATCTCCCCCATTCCCATAGAAAAGCTCGTGGTAAACGAAAAGTCCTTGAAATTCCTACCCCCTCCCCCAAATGGAAGCCGCATACGCAATGACGTAATTCGCCAAACTGCGCAGCTCTTCTACCCCCATAGAAAAAGTCGTGGTAGACAGGAAGTCCTTGAAATTCCTGCATGATGACGTCATCACCCCCCCCCCATAGATCCTTATAGAACGTTCTAGAAAATTCGAGAACTGACCCATATTACCCCGTCCTGGGCCATATTGCCCCAGCCTTATTTCCTGCGCATGCGCAGTTGCGTCGAAGTGGTCCAGAACCGGCGCAGTATATCTACTCATTACAATATTAAGCTCACTATTACTGATAGTAATGACGATACATAACAATTAAACAATAGAAACTACAACGGGCCACCTTGGACTGACGCGGCTAGTGCCTCCTTTTTTTACACGTCCACTCTTTTTTCGCTCTCGTAACTAACTGTCACTGACTGTCTCCCATCGCCCTTCGATCGATCCCCACTGCTCTCGCTTTGCGCATCGCTTACCGACAGTGAGGGAGCCACCAATCGATGGTGCAGTGGCGCCACCATCGGACATTTGGCGAGTCTAATAGAAAGTTTGTACACCTGACTAATCGACCGAAAAAGGCGGATGGATTTCAAATAGTTTTCAATCTTTAAACTAAAATAAAATTGTGCTTAACTCCAAACTTAATATTGGATATATTTTGAAAGACAAATAATGTTTTTCTACACTAATGAAAAAAATTGAGGGATCGAAAAAATTTCCTAAATTTTTAGTGGTTTTAAAAAATGCTGTATCTCCGTGAAAAATGGTCGTATCGAGGCCTTAAAAGAAGCATTTTGAAGCTTTAAGTTTCTTGTTTTGAGATAATTGAATGAAAAAATTTTCAAAGCTACAGATGCCACGCAATCCTGAGAAATATTGTGAAAAAAAATTTTGCAAATTTTTTTTTGCTTTTTTTTTGCTGCAGTGACTTGGAATTCTTTTTTCGAGCTAAACCATTGCATAGAGTGGATAGCTTATTTATTCAACTTCAATTTGCTTCTTTTTAGACCTCGATGCGACCATTTTTCACGGAGTTATCGAACTTTTAATGAAAAAGGATCTTTTTGTCTTTGATCATTGATATCTCAGCAACCAATAATCACGCAGGGAATGGAAGGGGGGTATAAGAACCTTGAATTAATTCTCTTCAAGGATTGACAATGATTTAAAAAAAAAAATTTCCATCCCTAACATGAATTTGAAAACATTGGAGAAAAGGGCTATTTCTAGTTTTTTAGAAAAACAACGGCTAAATTAAAAATATTGTTAAAATAACTAATGTTAAGCGTGACTTTTACAGCTCAATATACCCGCAAAAACCCCGTAAAGTTTTAATTTGATCTATCAAACGGTCTTTCCGTTCCAAATCATCAAATTTTTGAAAAAAATTGAAGGATCATATTTTGTTGCCTCTTAAGACTTCATAATCATTGTTGAAATTAAAAAAATTGAGCTTTTCCATATCTTTATCGCAAAGAGTTCAATCTTATGGAGAAAATAAAATTTCGAAAAATTGTCGGAAATTTTTTTGAAAATTATTCTCAAATGCTACGAGAAATTGGAAAGGTACCTGAATTTTTTTTTATACAGTTAAAGATGTCGATAATAACATATAAAAAACTCAAAATTTTTATATTTTATTTTGTTGAAAAAAAAAAAATTCCCGAAATAATCTTGTAAATTGGGTAAAGGCTCCAATATACACCTTTACTGGAAAAAAAAATTATGAAATCGAGGGTAATTATTAACTGGAAAAGTAAAAGGAAACATAAGAGTCATTGGGGTGAATTTTTTTTTTCTTTCAAATTTCTATTATTTTATTCAATACTATTTTTTTTACCCTTCAGCTGTCGCCACTCAAATCGTTGGAAGGAACACAAAATGGCTGTGAAAAAATTATTCAAGAAACCATTTTTTTTAACTTTTTTTCTGCAAAAAAATTGCAGAATATTTTGGACACACGTTTTGAGTATCATATTTCCCATGAGAACCCACTTGAAAAATATATTGCGATATCAAAATTCGCAGAATGTTAACACTAATAATGAGACAATTTTTTCTTCAATGTTAATCAAATGGGAAACCTTCAATTTTGATTCGCGACCTCTAAATATTTTTTGACAACACGCCCCTTTCACGAAATTTTGTTTTTGGGCACCAACTGAAGGTTTTCGGGCACGATGGGTAAAAAAAAAAGTTGCCCTGAAACGAATCACCCTAATATACATAATGCGATTATACATAATGTTTGAGAAGATAAAATGTATTTAGGTAAAAAAAAACAATTATAAATCGTTGATAGAGAAATTACAATATTGCTTTTATTACTTAAACGCCATATTTTTTTACTCTTCATGTACTTTTTACACTTAAGTTGCGATGGCCACACTGATAAGCCTTTATTTAATTCAAATAATCATAACAATAATAATCTTTGGTTCACACGGTTTTTTGTTTGTTCAGATTCGATATAAATATTGCTTGGCATATTCTTTTATCGTATACTACGGAAGGCCCAAAATCCGCTTTTTTAAAAAATTCTTTTAGCAATACCGAAAATATTGTGCATTATGCTACCAAAAAAATCCGTGCAAAGGGAAAAAATTTTGAGTCAATATCTTAGCCTCGCCAATGTTCGTCAAAGTTCAACGTGTTAAACAATTTCACCTGGGCTTATTTTCATTGGAAATTCAGTTCTCTATAAAAAAAAAAGGTCCTGATATAAAATTATGTAGGATCGATAGTTTTTAAGATAACTGCAATTTTAGAAAAAATATTATCATTTTTCTCTATAATTATACATTTTATGGGTAAAAAAAAATTAATAAACTTCTTATTTTATAGTAAATTTAATTCTCTTCCAAAAATATCCTTATATGAAATTATGTAGTATCGATAGATTCGAAGATAATTGCAATTTTAGTAAAAAAAATTATAATTTTTCTCTATATTTATACTGTTTACTAGGGTGGCGCAAAAAAACCGACTATTTTTTTTTTTCGAGTCTCTTGTGATGATACGTTAGTTTTTTTATGTTTTAAGAACCCTCACCAAAAATGAGCTCAAAAAAATTTTTTTCAGGGTCACTCAAGATTTTTAAAAATTTCAAAAATCGTCAAAAATCGAATTTTTATTATTTTCAATTTGTTTTGCTCATGACCGTAGAATTTTATAGCCGAAAAAAAAATAAGTTTCTCAAATTTTTAGCTCAAAATATTCATTTTTAAAGGTCGCTCATAATTTTTTAATATTTGTAAGTGCATTGCATTAGATGTTTTCGAGAGACCTTTAAATATTCATATTAAGATTAGATAAATTTTTTTCTTTCAATTAGCAGGATAATCGATAAACATACACCACGAGATGAATAAAAAATTAAACAATCGTATTATTACTGTAATTTGCAAAACATCGAGTTATTAAAAAATTATATTTTCAGTATTGTGTTTAATTTTTTATTCGTCTCGTGGCGTATTTTTATCGATTATCTTACTAATTAAAAGAAAAAAATGTATCAAATCTTAATATGAATATTTAAAGGTCACTAGAAAACATCTAATGCAATGCACTTACGAATATAAAAAAATTATGAGCCACCTTTAAAAATGAATATTTTGAGCTAAAAATTGGAGAAACTTATTTTTTGTCTATAAAATTCTACCGTGATGAGCAAAAAAAATGAAAAATAATAAAAATTCGATTTTTTACGATTTTTGAAATTTTTAAAAATCTTGAGGGACCCTTAAAAAAATTTTTTTTGAGCTCATTTTTGGTAAAGGTTCTTAAAACATAAAAAACTAACATATCATCACAAGAGCCTCGAAAAAAAAATAGTCGGTTTTTTTGCGCCACCCTACTGTTTGCGGGTAAAAAATAATTGATAAACTTCGTACTTTATAGAAAATTTAATTCTCTACAAAAAAGGTCCTTATATGAAATCATGTAGGTCCTATGATAATTGCAATTTTAGCAACAAAAATTGTCAGTTTCCTCTACGTTAAGAACCATTATTTTTTAAAAGAAAAATTTCAAAGTAAAATCTAAAGCTACACAAATATGTATATAAATTTGTACGCTAATAAATTAAAATGTCTTTCCAGAAAAAATCTTGAAAAATCGCCTTTTTCGGCCTCCTGACTTCGTATAACCCTATAATATATGGGGCATTCCATCCCAAATCGGATAGTTTGAAAAACTTTTTTTTTTCCTCAATTTTTTAATATTTTTGAGTACCCATCAAAAGACCCTTCCTGTTAAATTTTGAGATTTTTTTGATTACCCGTTCAAAAGATATTAAATTAACGAAAAAACCGCTCTTTTTTTGGTATTTTCGTCATAACTTCTTAAATAAAGGTCCAAATTGGAAGTTTTTTTTTCAAAATTTTTGTTTTTTTATGGCCTTTTCAGAAAAAAATACAACAAAAATATTTGACCTGTTTTTGAATGAGTTTTTTGAGTTTTAAACGTTAAATCGCGTTTTTAAAATAGAATGTCATTTTTTAATTTTTAAAAATTCCAAAAATCGCCAAAAATCGATTTTTTTTTTTTTTTTTATTTTTTTTGCTCATTACAGTATAATTTTATAGACGAAAAAAAAATAAGTTTATAAAATTTTTAGCTCAAAATATTCATTTTTAAAGGTTCCACGATCGGACTAGTTTTAAAAATTGTTGAATAGATAGATGTTTGAAACAAAAAATTAAAAAAAAAAACCAAAAATGACATTCACCTTTAAAAACTCGATTTAAGGTTTAAAACTCAAAAAATTCATTCAAAAACACGTCGAATATTTTTGTTGTATTTTTTCTGAAAAGGCCATGGAAAAAAAAAATTTTGAAAAAAAAACTTTTAATTTGGACCATTATTAACGAAGTTATGACCAGAATACCAAAAAAAGAGCGGTTTTTTTTGTTAATTTAATATCTTTTGAACGGGTAATCAAAAAAATCTGAAAATTCAACGGGAAGAGTCTTTTGATGGGTACTCGAAAAAATAAAAAAATTGAGGAAATTAAAAAAAAAAGTTTTTCAAACTGTCCGATTTGGGATGGAATGCCCCATATATTTCTAATATACTTCTTTTACAGGGTGTCACAAAAGTAACGAGACGGTTGAATATTTCCTCAGCTAAGATATTTTTCAAAAAGGTCAAGGTTTTTGCCTTTGGAGAATAACTTTCAAGAGTATTTAGAGGTCAGATTTTTGAAATGGAAACCTGTATTTTTTACTTCTGAAATTAATAAAACAAACAGTTTCACATTTACATTAAAAGATTCGGAAAATATCAATTAACTTTTTCGGAATAAGTTTAAATTCGGAAATAAAAAATACGGGTTTTTATTGTTTTTTAATTTGACCTTGAAATGAACTTGAAGGTCATCGTCAAGGTCACTACCAATTACGCCGTGTTAAAATTAATAAATTTGCTCTTTACGAGAGAATTTGAAAAGCTTCTATTTCCAGTTTATCAATTTTGTTACCCATAAAAAGTATAAATAAAGAGGAAAATTACAGTTTTTTCACAAAAGCAGCAATTATCTTAGAAACTATCAATCCTTCATGATTTGATATGAGGATGTTTTTTGTAGAGAATTAAATTTTCAATAAAAATAAACCGAGAAATTTTTTTTAAACACTCTGAACTTGGAAGAACTTTGGCGAGCCTACGATATTGACGTGAAATTTTTTCCCTTCACACAAATTTTTTTTTGCAGCATAATGAACGATATTTTCGATATTGCTAAAGAAAATTCAAAAAAGCGGATTCTCGGTCCACCCTATTGTATACCCGCATATGAGAAAACAAAAATTGTGTTGTGAAGAATTAAATGAAAAATATTTAATCTTTTGGTTACTTTTTTTGCCGTCCATTTTTTTGAACTCTTTTTCTCTCCTTCTATCCTATTATAGATACCAGGATACTAAAAACATTTCACTAAATTTTCTCCTACATTGATTAACTAAATAATTTCCTCGTCGTTGATTTTTGTTAATATTTTCAATTTTTTTTTCACGACTTATTACTAATCTTTTCGTTATAACGCTATTTTTGTAATGATTGTGACGCACTTTTTTTAAATTCTAATAGTAAGAGGATTTCGAACATAAAATATTCTATAAAATTCTGCGAATCCATGAAAATTTTGGAGAAAGATATAACGCATGATGCTTGATCGACAAGCAAAAAATTTTCTTTTTCAATGTATAATTTCTAGCAGGGTTGCCTGCACCCTCTTTGGAGATTAGTTGAATAGATCATTATAAATAATCTAAAGTAGAGCTCCTCTCAAATTAGCTCCCACATTTTTTACCGCCCTCGTAACTTGACCGGTTACCATAGTCGCAAATCTGCTCGAGCGAGAAGGATAGCACCATAGGGATCTCGACCAAGTTAGGGAGGATGTTAAGTTTCCCTTTAAGGCCAGGCTAAACTTCCCCCTTTCTGACAAACCCGCTAGATTACGAATCGCCGGTTTATCAACTCGGCCGGTAACTTACCAACGTTGGAGTCGATATCTTACCGACCGCCGCAATGGAAAAACAGCCGCTCTGCAGTCGGTAAGTAAGGTATCGCAGGATTTGAGACTCGGAGACTTGTAAACTGGTTTAGGAAGTTTAGCCTGGCCTTAAGTTAAGAGAACTTCAACTATATATATTAAGTATTTATACATTTGGGGCATTCCATGTCAAATCGACCACTTTTGAACCCGACCCCTTTCGATTTGGCTGAAATTTTTTGTCTTTTTTCCACCCCATTAAAAACATTTCTCAGGAAATTTTCAAATTTTTTTACCCAACCCAAAAAAAGTTATGAATTATTCAAAAAAAAGGCTTTTGTTTTTTGAAATAGCTATAACTTCGTCAAAAATTGACTAGCTGGGACGTTTTTTTTTCAAAAATTTTTGTCTTTAAATGTACTTTTCGAAAAAAAATACAAAAAAAATTTAAGATATTAAAGTCTATGAAATTTTTCACTTTTTCGAGAAAAATCATCGTTTTCTCGGAAGCGCATTGTTTTTTTTTTTAAATTATTTTCTTAAAAAAAACTTCATTCAATTCCGGAAAGAATGCCGCCCAAACTGGAGTGGGTGGAATTTTCCTTCTATTTTTTTTTATCGATTGGAACTTTTTTTTTGCAACTGGGCTTGTTTCACAGAACACACCACTCTGTAAATTTTTGAGGATTTATAAAGGAATTTATAAAGAAATTTATAAAGGATAAAATTGAGAAGAAAAAAAAATCGAAAGTGGTAACCCGCGAAAAAATTTTGATTTTTTTCAAAAAGGTTAAAGAAGAAATAGAAGACACGTATTTATAATTTTATTGTATTTTTTTCAAAAACTACATCCAAAAACAAAAAGAATGAAAAAAATTGCCATCTGGGCCGATTTTTGACCAAGCCACAGGCTTTTGAAAAAGACATCCAACGCATATCATTTTGAATCCACCATTTTTTAATTTTGGCCCGTCTTTGCTTTTTATATTTCTTCTTTGATTGAAAAAAAGTTCTTATCATTTATTCTATATTTTTTACGTTTTCTGATGATTTTTAAAAAATTCCAAATTAATCTGAGAAAATGTTTTAACGGTGTTACGTTATAGGTGTCTTCTATTTCTTCTTTAACTTTTTTGAAAAAAATCAAAATTTTTTCGCGGATTACCACTGTCGATTTTTTTTTCTTCTCAATTTTTCAAACTCTGAGGTCCTTTATAAATCTTCAAAAATTTACCCAGTGGTGTGTTTTGTGAAATAGGCCCAGTTGCGAAAAAAAAAATTTCTTATCAATAAAAAAAAATAGAAAGAAAATTCCACCCACTCCAGTTTGGGCGGCATTCTTTCCGAAATTAAACGAAGTTTTTTTTTAGTAAAAAAAAAAAATAAATAAAAAATGCGCTTCCGAGAAAACGAAGATTTTTCTCGAAAAAGTGAAAAATGTCATAGACTTTAATATCTTGAATATTTTTTGTATTTTTTTTTCGAAAAGTACATTTAAAGACGAAAATTTTCGAAAAAAAAACATCCCAATTAGTCAATTTTTGAAGAAGTTATAGCTATTTGAAAAAACGAAAGCCTTTCTTTTTGATACTTCATAACTTTTTTTGGGTTGGGTAAAACAATTTGAAAATTTCCTGAAAAATGTTTTTAATGGGGTGGAAAAAAGACAAAAATTTTCAGCCAAATCGAAAGGGGTCGGGTTCAAAAGTGGTCGATTTGACATGGAATGACTCATATATATGTATATGTATACCTGCAGCTGTGTGTTCCGTTGGACCCAGTAAAACGACTCTACAAGTACATACAATTTTCTTATTTTTAAGTTGAAGTTCATTGTCCAGCAAATGTTCGCGAATTATCATCAGGTTTTTCTTGATCTTGGTCATCTCGAAAATATGGTGAAAACTTTTAACAAGAATTATCCTCTCTTCAACTATCATCATCGTCATCGTGCTCATGAACGAGAAAAGTGTCCCGATAGAGGGAGCTCGGTGTTCGATTGATCATCGTGACGAATGATTGTCCGGATGCTGGTGTTACGGCCGGTTCGACACCGGCCGTCACTGATGCTGTTATACCGACGCTCGGATGTGGCGCTGGCGTTAGTAAAGGTGTACCCTGAAGACTTATCGCAAGTGGTAGCGCACCCGGTGTACAGAGACCGATGGCGCCTCGGCCGCCCTCTGTTACCGACCGATATCTCGGTGGTCTTGCCGACCTGCGTTTTTCAAAGGAATTCATTGTGATAAGTACGATTGCACGACTCTTCTCAATTTTTTTCTGGCACATTTACATCTCTAGCATTCATTAATCCACCAGTAATACATCCCTATCGCAATAAAACACTACCGTTATATCACTACCAATTAATAAGTTTACCAAAATAACTCTACAATAACAATAACTTCTACAAGCCTACCAGATTAGAAGTCCCGAGGTCTCAAATCCCGCGGCTTTTTAGTTACCGACTGCACGGTGACTGTTTTATCATTGGAGCGAGCCCCAGCATCGGTAAGTTACCGGCCGAGTGGACAAGTCGGAGAATTGTAATCTGGCAGGCTTGTCAAGTGGCATGAGCTCTCGAGTAATGTCTCTACTACTCATCACCACTTGACAGCTCTCCCATTTTACAAGTCGTTGGGACTTTAACCCTGCGATCCCTGACTTACCGACTGCAGGTCGACTGTGATTTGTTTTAATTAAAGTTGGCTCCAATGTCGGTAAGTTACCGGCCGAACGGACGTGCCTGAGATTTGTAATCTGGTAGGTTTGTAAACAAATGTTCCTTATTCTTGTATGAATACAATATTTATTTTCATACCTGGAGCATTCACATTTCAGGAGACGAATGAAAGCCGCCCTGAATGTTCTGTTGAAAACCGTGTAGATAACGGGATTAATCGTCGACGAGACGTAACCGAGCCATAGACACGTGTCGACAACGTTTCCGGGCACCGGACAATCCGGACAGGCGGCAAATAAGATATTGAGGAGAAAAAATGGCGCCCAACACAGTACAAAAGTGAAGAAAACGAGTCCAAGTACTTTGCTGGCTTTTTGCTCGGTCGCAACTGCATTCGCAGCTAACGATCGTCTCTTTGATCTTCCGTGTAAAAATCTGTTCATGAGAATAAACATTGATGTAATTTTTTTGTAACAATTAAAAAATTGGAAATGTAAGAATTAATTTTTCGAACTAAATTATGAAACATTGTAATTTCTAATAAAAATTATTAAACTATTGATTCCGGTTTCATTTTCAATGATTAGGATATAATCAGCAAATATATTAGTAATCAATAAATTAAATAACAAAATAGAAAAATGCAATAAATATTGAATAAAATAGTTCTTCTATTTTTCATAAACTCATCAGTTTCGTACAGAAAAAACCTAAGAACTAAATTTGCTTAATCTCCTCATTCTCTATCACTTGGACAGCTCTCCTATTTTGTTCCGCCTACAAAAATACAAGACTTTGGCTTGTCAACTCAGCCGATCACTTATCGGCACGCCTAGCAGATTACAAGTCTTCGGCTTTTTGACTCGGCCGGTAACTTATCGACGCTGGAACCAGCTCCAATGAAGAAAACACAGTTAACCTGCAGTCGGTAAGTAAGAGATCACAGGGTTGAAGACCCAAAGACTTGTAATCTGGCAGATTTGTAAAATGGGAGAGCTGTCAAGTGGTAAAAAGTGGTAAAGAAGTTACCAGAGAGCTCATGCCATTTGACAAGCCTAGCAAGTGTCTGGCTTGTCAACTCGGCCGGTAACTTACCGACGCTAGAGCTCGCTCCAATGAAAAAACAGTTACCGTGCAGTCTGTAAGTAGGGAATGGCAGGATTTGCGATCCGGAGACTTGTAATATGGAAGGCTCGTTAGTTCGGCCGGTCACTTATCGACGTTGGAGCGCCTACCTCAATGAAAAAATACAGTCGCCTGGCAGTCGGTAAGTAAGGGGTCGCAGAAGATTAATTCTTGTAGGCTTGTCATTTGGTAGAGTTTTGGAAATGCTTCTGTTTCGCAGAGATGTTATACGGTGAACTTGTTAATTGGTAGCGATATCGCGTTAGTGTTTTATTGTGTTAGAGAATAAGTAGCAGAGCTGTAAATGTGCCTTTCAGGCAACATACGGATATCCAAATGTCCCTAACAGGATCGTGATTAACCATCTACTCTCCTACCGTCTGGTATACCACTACATTATGTGCCTGATGCAATTGCCTATGCACTAGGATTTGCGAGGATCTCGATTTCCAACTCTCCTAATTCTGAAGCACGTACATTCATGCTCCTCAATAATGTACAGGGTGCCCGAATGCGCCAGAACTCCTGATCGATAAACCGAACATTCGGTGATTCTATTTTTCAATAATTTTCCTGAGATTCATCGCTCATTTAACACTTTTTTCTCCGGGTGAAAACTTAATCGAGTAGCTCGATTGTGCAAACGTATATATGGGGCATTCCATACGAAATCGACCAATCCGTAAACTCGACCATTTTTTTTTTGTGAAAATTTTTTATTTTTTTGTACTTACTGAAAGCAGTCTTGCAGAATTTTTTTAGATTTTTTTCTTAACCCTTCTAACCACAATAAATTTTTCAAAATTTCACACATTTTTTTTTTAAATGCTCATAACTTTTAAAAAAACGGAGATATTGATATAAGATAGAAAATCTTGTTTTTTTGTTTTGAGTTGTAGTTTTATCAAAACAAAAAAAAATACCAAAAATTTATCGAAATTCATTTTCATACTTTTTTTCTGTTTTAGACCCAGAATTTTTTTTTCTGACTTGGAGCATTTTGATTTTTATGAAAAGATTCACCACTTTTTGGGAGACATTTTTACAAGTATTAAAAAATTCGCAGCTTGTGATATTCATACCTTGTATTTTTTGTCTATTTTTTACTTTATACGTAACACTTACAAAGTAAGACAAACGACCACTGCAGCGCTAATTCACATAAAAAAATATCTCGTTGACAAAAAAAAAAAAAAAAAAAAAAAATTTGAAAAAAAAAAATAAAAAAATTTCATTGAATCCAAAATAATTGTATACCTCTTTTACTCTTCAAGTAATTTCACGAAAACCCAATAGTTTTAGAGTTGACATTTTATAAATATAGTCATTTTTGGCGAAAAATTGAATATTTTTGCGAAAAACAATTGTACGAAACTTTAAAAAAAAAGGGAATTGAAGCTTATAATCCCCCCGCAATTTTTTCATTCGAAAAACAGTTTAAACATTTTTTCATGAGTCATGCCCTAAGATTTCAACGCCAAAAAAAAAAACCCAAAAACGACCATGTTTTAAAAGGCGTAGCGGGTTAAAAAAAAATCGAAATTAAAAAAAGAAGCAAAATGAAGCTGAATATGTCCCCTTTGAAACAACGCTTGTTGAATTGAAATATTTTCATTTTAAAAAGAGCTGTGTTTCCAAACTTTTGAGCGGTGTTATATGATTTTCCTTTCGCCTTGTTTGTGATTTTATAAATGCCCAAATTCGTTTATTTCAACTAGTTTGGTTGGTGGCTCAATTAACCTCCGGAAATGAGGCTTCAATTGGCCCTGGGGCCAAATTTACGAGGGGCAGAATAATTACCTCGGTTATCCCGAAAGTGGCAACGTGAATTGTAATCTTCCACATCACGAGGCACATCGGAAGTGTAGAGGTCAGTTTATAAAATTTTCAACCCTCCCAGTTGCATAATATATTTTGTTAGGGTGATTTTTTTTCGACTTATTTTTTTTCTTCCCCTCCCCACCCGAAATTTTGTTGTATATGTCTGAATGAAAATTCCCTTCAAGTTACAGCCCTTGATATTAATATTGAGTACTTTCCCTTTGCGTGATAAGTTTTTCCATCTAAAATACACGTAAATAAAAAACTTTTTCGTCAAAATTTTACCACTCGGCGGTTCTTTATGCTATTAAATTGATTTTGGTCGCACTTTACGTAGAATCGAATGATCTTTAAAAGTGTCTTAAACAGCGTAAGTGTAACTTACACCGGTGAGATGGTACGTGTCCATAAAGTGGATTTTTACCCGAAATTCTCGATTTTTTGCTGTTACCTCCGAAATGATTAACTTAACCGAACAATCGTAATGAGAAACTTTGTTGAAAATTTAATTTCCCACAAAAAAGGTCCTTTCGACCTGACTGCTAAAATTAATATTTCTTGAGATATTGAACCATAACTAATTTATGGTATAAAATTACCCGAAATTCTCGATTTTTTGCTGTTACCTCCGAAATGATTAACTTAACCGAACAATCGTAATGAGAAACTTTGTTGAAAATTTAATTTCCCACAAAAAAGGTCCTTTCGACCTGACTGCTAAAATTAATATTTCTTGAGATATTGAACCATAACTAATTTATGGTATAAAATTTGTATAGTTTGTCAAACCAAAAGTTTTAAATTGTCGATTTTCCATATCATATCACCAGTAGTTACATGAAATGGAATATCAACAATTTGAAACTTTTGGTTCGATAATCCATAAAAATTTTCATATCACAAATAAGTTAAGGTTCAATATCTCAAGAAATATTAATTTTAGCAATTAGGTCTAAAGGACCTTTTTTATAGGAAATTAAATTTCCAGAAAATTTGTTTATACATTTTTTCAATAAAGTTAATCATTTCGGAGATAACAGCGAAAAAAGGGAATTCTGGGTATAAATCAACTTTAGTGATCTCGTACCATCTCACCAGTGTAAGTTACACTTACGCTGTTCAGGACACTTTCAAAGATCGTTCAATTCTCCGTAAATTGCGACCAAAATCAATGCAATAGCATGAAAAACCACGGAATGGTAAAATTTTGATGAATAAAGTTTTTGATTTACGTGTATTTTAGATAGAAAAATTTATCACGCGAAGAGAAAGTACTTGATATTAATATTAAGAGCTGTAACTTCCAGGGAATTATCTTTAACACATATTCAACAAAATTTCGGGTGGGTAGTGAAAGAAATAAAAAAAAGTGGAAAAAAATCGCCCTAATATTTCGTATTAACATTGTCAGCTATAAATTGGACGATTATACTGCCAGAAATGTATCGATTTATCAAGACACGTGATCCGTGACAAATAGGATTTTCCAGATAAATAATTGTCCAATTATTTATTATTATTAAAAGTGAAAATAATGAACCTGAGATTGAGGAAATTTAATTTAATATTATTTAAATTACCGTGATTGCAACGAATTATTTTTACGAATGGATTTCAAAGACAACACGAAATTTTTCGGTCAAGCGGACCTTAATTTACAGGACCACGTTTCAGCGATGTTTAATTATTTGCTGTACGTGAAGATTGCAAAATTTTTACGCGACATTAATTTACGACGTAGAATATTACTTGCGAGGAAAAGTTATTCACGGAAATATCACACTGGTGAGATTAATCTTGGTAGCGAATATACGAAGTTTAATAAAACTGAAGATAGTTTTTTATTATCGCGTATCCTGGGTCTCAAGTTTCTTGCGTTTATTACTACATAGCTGCGTATGAAATATTTCCCTCCGACGTGGATCAACCTTGATCTTCATACCAGATTACAAGTCTCCGGGGGTTTTTATTTCTGCGATCCCTTACTTACCGACCACCGGGCGACTGTGTTTTTACTGAGGCAGGCTCCAACGTCGGTAAGTGACCGACCTTGTTGCCAAGCCGGAGGCTTGTAATCTGGTCAGCTTGCAAAATGGGAGAGCTGTCAAGCGGTAGAGCGGTTTTGTAATAGAGACGTTACCGGAGAGCTATTTACTGAAAGACTTGTTATGTATTATTAGGTGGAGATTTATTCTTGTAGGCTTGTTATTTGGTAAGGTTATTGACTCTTGACAGCATTCCTATTCGATAGGTATACCAGATTACAAATCTTTGGCATATTGACTTGGTCGGTCACTTATCGACGTTGGAGCCCGCCTCAATGAAACAGTTGCCCTGCAGTCGGTAAGTAGAGTAGGATTGAAAACCTAGAGACTTCTAATCTGGTAGACTTGTAAAATAGGAGAGCTGTCAAGCGGTAGAGTGGTTTTATAGTAGAGATGTTACCGGAGAGCAGTTTACTGAGAAACTTCCCAGCACACACACTTGGACAATTTACGAAACATTTACGTATAATTGAAATGTAATAATTACGTCACATAGAGTGTTCATTACAAATTCGAAACTTTTTCATAATGCACGTAAACGAGATGTATATAATACGTCTTGACGATGTGTAGTAAGGACGTCAATGAATGATGAAGGAATTACGAAAAACTATAGACATCACTAATATGTAACATTGATACGTGAAGATCTCGTCATTCTTATACGAGATTTTTACATATACTGTGAACCTGTAAAATTGTTACGAGTCGATGCTGTAACAATTATAGAACATTGGTGATATTATAATCTCGTAGTACAGGCTACGTAGCAAATACGTGTAATGCGTTACATAAATGTTACAAGACATTTCTTGTAACAAATCCGTAACAATTATAGAAAATTGCTGTAACAATTATAGAAGATTGGTAATATTATAATCTCGTAGTATATGGGCCACGTAGCAAATACGTATAATGTGTTACATCAATGTTACAAGACATTTCTTGTAACAAATCCGTAACAATTACAAAACATTGCTGTAATAATTATAAAAGATTGGTGATATTATAATATCACAGTATAGGCTACGTAACAAATGCGTATAATGTGTTACGTAAATTTGACACGACATTTCTTGTAACATATCCGTAATATATACATATATATCCACATAACCTCAAAACGTCACGAATCAGTTTGAGGTTATGTAGATTAAGGAACGCAAACAATATGTGAGTAATTAACGATATGTCAGTGTAATATGTCAGTGTAATTCGACTCTAAACCTGCTGGAATACATTTCTACTATGATTTTCGAGGTTATTTTGGCATAACACCCCTCTCCAAGACCCCATAAGAGTTAAAAAAAATTGTCTCCGAACGAGATTTCGATCAGGTTGAAATTTTGATGAACGAATTCATAAGATAATTTCACGTTATATATTTTTGGCACTCCCATCACCTCCTCGCCACCGGCATGAACCGGCCCCTTAATATTGATCATTTGTCAATGATTTATCAACTTTAAATCTCCTATAAAGAATTCGTTCAATACGTAAAAATAAATTTCAGTGACTCATGTACCCCAAATGTAATATAAACATCACGGGTTAATAAGAAGATGATAGCCAAGTGGTAGCGTGTCAATGTTAGATCGATAGAAAGGTTCAGCATTCAGACAGGTCCCAGTCCCCCACAATCGGCAAATTAACTTTCTCGGATCCGTGCAAAGTTGAGGAGCATATATCAGGAAAAATATATAGCTAATAAGTTAAATTTGAAAAAATAGAATTTTTTTAATTTTTTTTTCCTTCCATTTTTGGATATAACTATGAAACTGGTTGTCGCGAGTTCAAACCCCGATGGCAACGGCTATTTTTTTTTTTTTTAATGAACCCTAATATTATATAATGTTTAAAAATAATAAAATATTAATAAAAAACCTTTATTTTGTCGGAATTATAAAGAAATATAATATTATGAATAAAATAAAAATTACATGTTTCGTTACGTAGCAGTTACATCAATGTGCCGAGTGTGTTATGGCCAGGCTAAATCGCCCCTTCCCGCGCGTGCGTTCCCGCTCTCGTGAGTGCAAGAGAGATAGAACTAAAACTTTTAACACATATTTCTCGAAAACGACTGAATGGAATGAACAAAAAATGGTGAGGCCACCTGTACAAATTAATTACGCAAGTAGCCCCACTGTTCTTTTTTTATTCCATCAAGCCATCTTCGAGAAAAATGGGTTCAAAAACTTTTGAGGTTATGTTGACCCTTAGACTCCCTTTATGGCTATGGGACGAGTTTGTTACATCTATGAGCTGAGCGTGTTACATCTATGAGTTGAGTTTGTTACATCTATATGAGTTGAATATTTTACATCTTGGGTATGAGTATGTTTCATTATTATTCTTCGTAGATTTTTCATATCTGTGACTTGTTTAGAGGATAACATATTTGAGAACAAACTCTGCTTCATTCACGGAGTTTGTGACGGAAATGTTATATCCAATGTAGCACGCGTTACATAACATTTTCGTAACTATTTCGGGATTGTGTTTGCTGAGTTGTTTTGTGGTAGAGATATGATTTGACTGAGTCATTATTAGGTGGAGATTTATTCTCGTAAGCTTGTTATTTGGTAGGGTTATTGAAACTTGACAGCTTGACGGCTTTCCCATTTGACAGGTTTACCAGATTACAAGTCTCCGGCATGTCAACTCGGCCATTCACTTATCGACGTTGGAGCCCGCCTCTCAATTAAGCAATAACACAGCGGACCTGCAGTCGGTAAGTAAGGGATCACAGGATTAAAACACAAACACAATATCAAAAACTTAGAAATTGAAAGTTCAAAAACTTTCTAGAATCATAAAAGTATTAGTTAAATAACTACAGTTTCACTACATATTGATGGAAATAATTATATCTTGGATCCTTCATGTGCAAAAACCCATTTTCCCTTAAGGGCATCATTTTGGACGCGTTACCGTTCATATTTATTTTTAATTTAATTTAAAAAAAAATATATTTACCGAAGATTCAGATTGGTCGGTGCGACGTTCAAATGAAGCTTGAGTGATCTCAGAGTAAAATTTCGCGTCTCACGTACAATATTCTCGGGTGTCTGTGTCCCTTGGTCCATTTTAACACAAATTCGGCCACTTCCACCTGGACTTGGATCCGAATCCTCGGTACCATCGTAACTCAACTGTGATTGCGTTCCACCAGTACGAGCACTTGTACTTCTGCTTTTTGTCATTTGATTATCATTTCTTTTAACAAATCACGTTACAATTGGAATATAAAAAAAATGATCAATAGCATTTTTAATTCCTGCGAATCGAGGAGTATCGATTATTCTGCATTGCTATCTGCAGCTTTTATCATTATTATCATATTTGTGTCATCTTTTTAATAATGTTGCGATAAATGATTTAAGAAATCAGATAAAAAATGAATGTTTTTTTTTATTGCTGTGATTTTGAAAAATAAAAACAAACAAATTTTTCATTCACTTGAAATATAAAAACCTTGATATGCATTACTTTCTGAATTCTCGCCATTGTTATTATTTCTTGTAACTAATGTTCCGATAAATGTTACAATTATTGAAATAAGCAAAATTAAGAAATTGAAAATTTTCCATTTCTCTTGGGAATCGAACAAGATTAATTATTCTGTATTTTACTCTAAACAGTTTGTGATTATTATCATGTTTCAACAAACAATGTTAGATTAAACGTTATGAATAAGTAAATAAAAAATGAATCTTTTTTATCACTATCCATTTAAAAGTATAAATAATTATGCCTTACTTTCTCAGTATCGTCTTATTAATTTTAATTTTTTTAAATAAATGACATTGAGTTTAATATTGCAAAGGAAAAAATAACGACAAAAATGAATCGTTTGTTAACTATTGAGAATTAGAAATATGAATAATTGTGCGTTTTTTCTATATTTTGGTCTTTCTACTTTTTGATTCCCGAGAAGTTTGAATATAGCTACAGTCGATTTCGCCTTCTCTTCTTGGAAAAAAAAACGTTACAGTTGATTCTGACTCTCCCAGAATAACCCTTTAGGGCAGGCATTTGCTGGAAGCGATTTAACGTCAAGTGTTCACGCACGAATGTCGCAGGCAATATACACGTTCGCTAGTCGTTCGACGCGCAAGTGCTTTCTCATTGGGGATTGAAAAAAAACCACCGACTGAAGAAGTCAGGTCGATTGATATTCACGGTGAAAACGTGATATTTCACAAAAATTATTATGCAAACGAAAAATAGGAGCAAAATTGAATTAAGATGAAGAAAAAACAAATAGACAAAGAAAGAAAATAATAAAAAGGTTTTTTTTTAATGCGGTAAAATTGTTTTTGTAATATATGTATTCGAAAATAACCGCGCTCATAACCAACGCGCTCTAGCGAGTGCTTATCGTAACGTTATCATCTATCATCGTTGTGTGCCTGTGTGTGTCATACGCAACATGTCCGCGCGTTTGTACGCACGTAATAAAAGACTGAGTTATATTTTATAATCGTATTACATCGTGTAGATGTTATTACTTTTCTTATCACTACTCGATATGCAACAATTGGCGACGAGGATAAAAAAAACGAAACAAGTTGTAGTTTTGTAATACCAAGACAGAGGGTCTTGATAATGACCCGGAAAGTGAGATGTGATCGCACGTGGTCGTGCTTTTCGCGATTTTTTTCTCCGCTCATCACAATGTCTGAAGAATAAAAGTTAGCCACCGAGCGTGCTCGTCTGGAAGAATGGAAGTCGCAATTAATGCAACAACGCGAACAGTTGGTAGTGGAACCCCGTGCGTGGAAATTCTAGGGAAACCCTGACTTAAGTCGGGAACTTGTCGGGCTTCAACGTGGATGCCCTGTCAGGAATTCCCCTTACACCGCCAGGTTGGGACCCAACAGGGCAATGCCAAGGTTGCCAGGCCTATTTACAATATGGCTGATCTAAGGCAACACGTTGAGGACCTTGTCGGGCTTAAACGTGGACGCCCTGTCATGAATTGCCATAACACCGCCAGGTTGGGCCCCGACATGGCAGTGCCTAGGTTTCCAGGCTTACCTACAATATGGCTGACTTAAGGCGACCCGTTGAGGACCTTGTCGGGCTTAAATGTGGATGCCCTGTCATGAATTGCCATAACACCGCCAGGTTGAGCCGTGACAGGGCAATGCCAAGGTTGCCAGGCTTACTTACTATATGGCTGATCTAAGGCAACCCGTTGAGGACCTTGTCAGGCGTCGATCGGGCAACCCATATTTACACAAGTCGATATAATTACAACAGAGCCAAATCGGGCCCGAATCGGGCGAAAGTATGGGAGCCCTAATTATTTCAAATGTGGCACTGACGAGGCACCCCTTTGAAGGCCTAATCAGGCCCCACGGGGAGTTAGTTCCGAGACTCGCCATGAGATGTCGCATACGGCGTGCGCACTCTCCCGTACGGAATATGCAAATAGTATGCTTATTTAGCTGAAGTGGAAGCACAGGTTGTATTCGACACCGCAGAGTCAGGCCTCTCAGGAAGTCATACCCGCAAGATTTCTAATTAGAAATCCTCTGCTTTATACTATTTTTTCGTAAAAATTATCTTGGAGAATTATTAATAATATATAATACATAATAATAATTATTAATAATATATTATTAATAACAATAATTCAATTTTACAAACTACACGCATTGCGATACTACGTACGTGATAGGGCCCTGATAGGGCTTGACCATGGGCTTGTCGTGGATTCCACATGGCGGACGTGAGGTGGTTGTAAAGGCCCTCATTTGGCAACCTTCTAAGGCCCTTGTCGAAGAAGCGTGACCGTCCATTCAGGGGCCCTATTGGGCTTCCAGTTAAGGGCCCGAAGTAAGTTAGGGAAAACTGATCGGGGCCTAGTCGGGGCCTCAATCAAATTCACGCACGGGACGGCAAAATGAGTTATCCACCATACAACAATTGAAACAACAAATGGAAGAACAATGTTCAACAAATGCACAATTATTGCAATGGAACCAAGCTCTGGAGGCTCATTTCAATCAAGATCGTCAAGCATCGACGCCTGTACAAGGCTCATACATCACGAGTTTCGGTAATATCAAAGAATTTAATTTATCCGAAGATTGGTCCATGTAGAGCGAACCATTTGAACAGATTTCTCTCGTTAACAACATTGCTGCAGAGAAAATCGTTCCGCTTTTTCTGACCCCTGTTGGCACTAACTGATATGCCCTTTTGCGCAGTCTTTGCACGCCTGTGGTGCCCAATGAGATAGGCTACGAGTATTTAAAGTCGATAATGATCGAGCATCTTCAACCGAAATCTAGTGTGATTACTGAACGTTACAGGTTTGAGGAATGTCGACAAAGAGAGGGTCAGAGCATTAAGCAATACCTCGTTCAATTAAAAAAATTGACCACTCATCGTGAGTTTGAGAACAATTTGGAAACTCATATCCGAGACCAATCCGTGTGGGGCCTTAGCTGCGGTGCCATGAAAAAGAGGTTACTCGGGGAGCCAAATTTGAGCTACGCCAGGGCGATCCATTTGGCATCAGCGCTGGAATCAGCGACAAAGGATGTCGCAGAAATGGATCCGTCGTCGAAAGTCGAATCATCATCGGTCAACTACGTGGCAAATAGGAAGCTGCGTCAAAGAAACCTGACAGCGAAATCTTCATCAAGCCCCGTATGTTATTGCTGTGGAAAACCAATCACAAGTCTTTGGAGGGCAAGTTCAGGTCGTATAAGTGTCATATTTAGCGTCAATTTGTAAAAGCAAATCGAGTTTTCGCAGCCAAAATTCAAAAATTGCGAGGCATCACGATGTCAAGTCTAACTTTTCGAATAAAAATAGTGACGAACAAAATTTCATTGACGAAATTGACAAGCTCGAGAATGAGTTTGACCACTTATTCACGTTAAAAGAAACAAACCATTTAAGTCAATCAGGCAAAGGAAGTTTCTCTTACATTGCACTGTTATTGGTTGTTTTGTCTGTTCAAAATTCGTCGATGCATTTCGCCAATCACGTCGATATCTGAAGTAACGTATAAAAGTATTAAAGGGCTAAAACATTGTTGCTAGGGGAGTTACATTTGATCCACATGAGGATAGTTCGAATGAAGGCCACAGCCCGATTGTACATCTGATGGCCTGGTATTGACTCTGACATCGAGGAAATCGGCAGGTCTTGTGAACCCTGCCTAAAGGTAGCGGATAATCCTCCGAGAGCGGAGTTACATGTTTGAAAATGGTCAGAGGGTCCAAATTTACGGATACATGCCGATTCCCTCGGTCCGCTCGACGGAAAAATGTTCCTAATCATCATCGACGCTTACTCCAAGTGGATCGAAGTAACCGAAATTAGCGATATCACATCCGAAAGTACCATCGGGGCTTTTAAGAAATATATTTGTACTTGGGGGCTTCCGTTGAAACTCATAACCGATAATGGTCCATCATTCTGTTCTCAGTCGTTTGAAGAATTCCTTAGTGAAAACGGCATTGTTCACATTAGAACAGCCCCCTATCATCCGGCTTCCAACGGCGCGGCGGAGAATGCGGTTTGGACTTTTAAAAACAAGTATAAGCTCTTATTACAACCAGGCCACTCGAGGCAAGAAGCATTATGTAGATATCTGTTTTACTAACGAGCAACGCCACATTGTACCACCCGGGTGTCCCCTGCCGAGTTATAAACAGGGAGGCCCATGCGTACTCGTTTAGATCTCATTTGCCATCGCTAAAGAAGCAAGTCGAGCGGAAGCAAGCCGATTAGGGGCACCGTTTCAATGGAAACAGAAAAACGATTTTCCATCCCAATGATTATCTAATGGATAAACATTTTAGTGATGGAAACTGGAAAAAGGCTCAAGTATTGCAGCAGTTGAGCCCCGTTACCTACCGGGCTCGTACCGAAGACAATCGTATCTGGAAGCGTCATAGCGACCAACTCAGGCCATGTGCCCAAACAACACAGTCGTTATCTCCGAGTAAGCCGCCGCCCAAGGCGTTACCCGTCGCGTCGGACGCATTGCCAGCTTTACCAGGGCCAACTGGAGCCGACAAGGATTTAAATGTCCCAACCTCGCCTGAAGGTACGAGTCAAAGGGATAATGCAATGATAGTCTTAAACAAAAGCTCCACTTGGTATGCGATCGCATTAGGGAACAATTCGATCTCCGAACCGCCCGACCCAGATAAACAGGCGATGACGCCGACTCTTCGACGCTCGTCGAGGATTATCAAGCCTCGTAATATTTTAGATTTATAGTTATCACGTCCGATTCGCCTGTGGATCGGTTCTTAATGGAGGAGGAATGTAATATATGTATTCGAAAATAACCGCACTTATAACCAACGCGCTCTAGCGAGTGCTTATCGTAACGTTATCACCTATCATCGCTGTGTGCCTGTGTGTGTGTCATACGCAACATGTCCGCGCCTTTATACGCACGCAATAAAAGACTAAGTTGTATTTTATAAACGTAATACATCGTGTAGTTGCTATTACTTTTCTTATCACTACTCGATGTGCAACAGTTTTTACCTTTCGACTCCGCCGCCACTTCCGCCTGACATTCTCCACAGCTGCCTCGACGACAGTGTTGAGTTTCTCGACGTTGAAGTGCTGATTTTCGTAGAGGCGTATCTTCCGGCTAATCGACGAAAATGTTCGCCCTCCGGATGCTCCGCAACGAAGCGTGCCTTCTTCCTCAATAACTGTACCGTTAGCACGTAGGTGCCCACCATTACGATCATGGGGATGTAGAAGGCGATTAGCGAGCCGAACACGAAGAATGCCCTGTTATTGATCACGCAGAGCCCTGGCTCCGGCATGATATTCAGGGGGTTGATTAATCCTACGAAGAGACTTTTTACATGCGTTACTCGTACGCCCATTAAAATCGTTCGTAACAATGGATTTACTTAAATGACAAGCCTACCAGATTGCAAGTTTCTGGCTTGTCAGTTTGGCTGGTAGCTTACCGACGTTGGAACCCGGCGCCAATGCAAAGAAAAATAAAGTTGATCTGCAGTCGGCAAGTAAGGGATCGCAGGAATAAAGATCCTGAGACTTGTAATCCGGCAGGCTTGTTAAATGGGAGAGCTGCCAAGTGATAAAGAGATTTTGTGGTAGAGATGTTACCAGGAACTGTTTACTGGAAGACTTGTTTTGTGGTGGAGATATTCTTTGAGAGAGTTGTTATTTGTTGGAGAGTTATTCTGGTAAGCTTCTTATTTGGCAGGATTATTGAAACCTGACACCTTGACATCTCTTCCATTTGACAAGCCTAAGATTAAAAGTTTCTGGCTTGTCAGTTCAGCCAGAAACTCCAATGTCGGCAACTTACCGACATTGGAGCCCGCGCCAATGAAGAAACAACACCATTGACCTGCAGTCGGTAAGTAAGGGATCGCGGGAATAAAGATCTTGCGACTTGTAATCCGGTAGGCTTGTTAAATGGGAGAGCTGTCAATTCATAAAGAGGTTTTGTAGTGAGATATTACCAGAGAACTGTTTACTGGGAGACTTGTTTTGTGATGGAGATATGGGTTGAGAGAGTTATTATTTATCGGCGATTTATTCTGGTAAGGCTCGTTATTTGGGGTAGGGTTATTGAAACGTTTCTGTTTGGCAGAGATGTTTTACGGTAGAGTTGTTATTATGACTTGTTTATTATAAGTGGACTATCATGATACTATTAGAGTATGGTGTGGTGTTTTTTTTTCCTCAATGCGATAAAAATTACAATTGACAAACAAAACTTCCGACTCTTAATATTAAATTGTCATGAAAATATCAAAATGTAGATGTGATTTTGCGTGGGTGAGTCTATTTAAGTGTGTAATGCCAAGTGTAATGATAATTCACTTATTTTCTAATTTTTTCGATTTTCGATTTTTTTCGATACTTTTGGATGGTGTTCATTTTGTCCTCCCTTCCCCTTATTGAGAGTCTATGTGTTGAAATTCATAAAATATTCAATATTCGTATTTTAACGGTTCTTCAGAATATTCTGTCCAAATTTCCAGACGATCCGATTAAAATCAACAAAATTAGATTAAATAACACTAATTTAATTTTGGTCTCAAATCTCCACATGTTTAATTTTCGTGAAATATTTTGTGATTTATCGAACATGGTTCGTTTTGATTTCAAACATTTCCGTGCCATTCCACGAAAATTAATCATGTGAAGAATTCCGCAAACATTAATTTCTATATCGCTATCGACGCACGTTTCATTTTGTGGAATTATTCAAAATGTGCATTACTAATTTGTCATAGAAATTGTGGTGGTTATCAAAACAGTTGGCTCGATGCAAGCACGGAGCACATGTGGAGAGTGTGAGGGAATAGCAACAATGGAGCATGATTTATTTTTTGTCGTGGTGAACCGCGCCGCATTTCCCTACCCCGTAATTAATTAGTCCGCGTCATTATTCTACCGCAAAACGATGTAGCCTTACCCGTGCCATTTTTGGTAATCGCCCAATTCGGCTGTGTTTCCGGTAAATGGTTTCCTTTGTGGCTTAGAAGAGCACATTTACAGTCTTACCACATATTTCTCCACCAGAAATACATTTCCACCCCAATAAAACAGTGCCTTCCTTCTATCAGTACCAATTAACAATTCTGCCAAATAATATCTCTAATAAAAGAAGAGTTTCAATAACCCTATCAAATAACAAGCCTACCAGAATTAATCTCCTGCGATCCTTTATTTACCAACCGCCGGGTGACTGTCTTTTTTCATTGAGGGAGGCTCCAACGTCAGTAAGTGACCGGCCGAATTGACAAGCCGAAGACTTGTCAGGTAGGTTTGCTAAATGGGACGAGTTGTCAAGTGGTAGAAAGATTTTGTGGTAGAAATATTAGCGGAGAGCTATTTACTGGGACACTTGTTCTGTGGTAGAATTATTCAAGAAATTTATTATTTCGTAGAGATTTATATTATAACAGGTTTGTTATTTGGTAAGGTTACTGAAACTTGACAGCTCTCTCATTTGACAAGCCTACCAGTTTAAAAGTCTCAGGCATTTCAACTCGGCCGGTCACTTACCGACGTTCGAGCCCGCCCTGATAAAAAGTACAGTCGCCTGGTGGTCGGTAAGTAAGGGATCGCAGGAATAAAGACCCAGAGACTTGTAATCTGGTAGGTTTGTGAAATAGGAGAGCTGTCAGGTGTTAAAGAAATTTTGCGGTAGAGATGTTAACGAAAACTGCTTATTATTTGGTGGAAATTCATTTTGGTAGGCTGTTTATTTGGTAGGGTTATTGAAACTTGATAACTTAACAGCTCCTCCACTGGACGAGGCTACCAGATTACAAGTCTCCGGCTTGTCAACTCGGTCGGTAACTTACCGACGTCGGAGCCAGCCCTGATGAAAAAATAGAGTTGCCCGGCGGTCGGTAGGTAAGGAATCGCTGGAATAAAGTCCCAGAGACTTGTAATCTGGTAGTTTTGTCAAATGGAAGAGCTTTAAACTGAAACGTTTCAATTTAGATTCCCTGTCTTAAGGCGGTATTTTGGTCTAGAGACTGTTTCTAACTTATATTTCATGATTTATATTTCTGTGATGAATTAAGTAATTTTTTTTTACCTAATACCGTTATGGAACTGGAGACTAGCATGGCGAGTAACCATACAGCCGCAATTTTGAAACCGACCATTTTCTTGGTCGATATGTGACGCGTTCGAAGAGGATTTCTAATGCCGATGTAACGACCCAAAGAGATGAAACACATGTGCATTATGCTGGCCGAACATGCCAGAACGTCGCACGTTACGTACACGTTGCACCAGGCCATCCCGAATGGCCAGTATCCTGAAAAATATAAAAAGAAAAAATTATGAAACTCAAAGTTTTTTCTTTTTTTTCTTTAATTCACTCGTGACTTCATGAAAGGGCCCATTCTTTTAAGCCCAAAGATGGGCCGTGGCACAGTGATCGGCAGTATCGATTTTTTCGTCAACGGTATTGATTTTATTAATCATTTTTTCGAAAAATTAATTATGAGTAAAAAAATTAGTAAATAGTGACAAATTATGACTAATTTTGCTAAAAAACTAGTATTTAGCGACGAAATATTTCTAATTTTTCCAAAAAAATTAGTAATTGACGAAAAAATATTACCAAGTTTTTTTCTAAATATTGTAATTGGTAAGGAAGATATTACTTATTAATTTAAAAAAAACTTTAATTGGTAGAAAAGTATTTTGTACATTTACGCATTTGTGTGTACGGATTGACTCGTGGTTATAAGCTCAAACAACTCTATTAAAAAAGTTTTTTTTAACATAATAACTAGATCTTTCCAATATTTCACACATTAGTATTTATTGTATCGAATGTCATACGATATTGCATAAGTTATTATTAATACAAATATTTAATCGGTACCTATTAAAAAATACATTAGTAATTTTTATTTTATTTATTACTTTTTCCAAAATTAATACAATATTTCTCCACAAATTATTGATTTTCTTTGTTATCTGGCAATATCTTTCTCGCTAATTACTAATTCTTGGGAAACATTTGTAATATTTTATCGTTAATCACTAATTTTTTTGGAAAAATTAGAAATGTTTTGTCACTACTTATTTATTACGAAAATTAGTATTTTTTTATTATTTGGAGTTTTACTTGCACACCTTGAGAAGGTTTTTACAAGACTTATCCTCGCTCCTTGCCATGTATTTTACGACTCTATTTCTTTCCTCCTAATCCCGCCCCCCTTTTCGCGTCTGCGGCTGACTTACCCCCACTGTATCGCATTCGCTGTGGACGGAGGGAAACTGCAGAAAACCTCTCGTCGATATAGTCGGTAACTTATACCTAATTCCCCCCCCCCCCGATAGCAGTGCGAGCACGCTCAAGCACGACTATCGTTGGTCGGTTTGGGAGTTACCTCCCCACTTGTTACTGAGCATGTTAAGTGGTTGCATCTACCAAGCGATGAGAACCACGTCGGGACATCCCACCTTTAACCATACAGCTATCAGCCACCTTTCGCAATGAGGTATTTATACCGATTTACTTAAGGTGGGGTCCAAATCCACCAAGATCGCAGCAGAAACACTTGAAAAAATCTTTCCTAGCGGTGTCGCCTCGGGGCTCGAACCCGGATCCGCGAGCTATGAGACCCACGCTCCAGCTAGTCGGCCACTGCTCACCTTTAGGTAAATTAGTAATATTTTGTCACTAATTACTAATTTTTTAGGAAAATTAGGCAAATTTTTTCAAAAAATTGTTAGGTGAATTCAACTGAGTTGACCATGATTGCCTTGAATGGGAAAAACAGGTGAAATTGCTCTGCAGAACCTACGTGTTGGATGATGACATGGAAAAGATCCTCGTAAGTTCAAGACTGAATGGAAAAGCAAAACACCGGTTTCCTTCAAAGATCGAATACATTGAGATGAGCCTAGTGGTTTTGTTGAACGAGATGAAATCGACATTTGACACTCGTCTAAGTAAAGTCGAACGAAGAAAAAGGTTTTAAAGAAGAACGTGGACATCGAACGAGCGTTTCAGTGATTATAATTATGAAAAACTGCTTCTCGCTAATCAAGTGCCGATCCACGAAGATGCCATCGTAGATTACGTCATCGATAGCATCACTGATCGATACATGCGGAACCAAGCACGGATTCAAAACTTCAGAACGGGGTCAGAGTTGCTCGAAGCGTTTATGAAGATCATGATACAAGCTGATCGAGGCCGTTGGAGTGGTCCAAGGCGTGATGTTTTTTTGGGCGAGAATACGGCATCCAAATCAACTTACAAGGGTGAAAATAAAACTCAAACTTGCCGAACGAAGGAGGAGGATAATCAACCGACACAAAGACGTTGCTATAATTGCAACCAACCCGGGCACACATCAAAGGAGTGTCATCAACCAAGAAAACCACGTCGAGAATGTTTCAGCTGTGGTAAAGAGGGCCGCGTGATCAAAGACTACCCTGAAAAGAAGTCCTTGAAACAAGTTCACACCGTTGCCAACATGAACGTGGAAGAACATCGAAAAATGGTTAAGTTCATGGTAAAGCGAGAAAACGATAGTCGCACGTTGCGATTAGATACATAACTAGACACAGGTAGCGTGGTAAGCTTTGTAAAGGAGACAGCGGTCCCAAGTGACTTTGTATCGATCGCCGAAAATGTTTGCGAGCAATAACTTTGTAATATATGGGACTCAGTGAGTCGATGATATGGTAGTTAAGGGAACGGGTACTTTTGATATCAAGATAGACGGGCAAAACGAGGAAAATTGTTCGCTTCTCGTTGTACCGCATAATGGTTGGGATGTTTTGTCGAGATTCAGGTATCGTCTCACGCGATCTGATGTCAATAACATTGCATGTGCGATTAAGCAAATTTTTAGTATAACCGTTCATGAGCCTAAATATCCGGTTTTTGCGTTGAAAATTAATCCCGATATATCATACGAATATCAGAAAAAGCTTGAAGTCCTATTTGAGGATGAGTACAGCAAATCAAAACGACCAAAAATTCCAGAGGTCAAAATAGAGTTGAAGTTAAATCTCGAGGATACGCAACCGTTTCATTTTGGTCCCCGTCGTTTATTATATGTTATATTCTGACATAACGTCCTTAATTTGATTATTCAACGAAATCATCACCAAAAACATAATTAAGAACCTGAAGATTTGCGAGAAGAAGGTTTCCAATGTTTCCAATGTTATTCCGTTCAATTTGATGATAGAAAATAGAAATTTATATTACCGACGGAAAATTTCAAGGAAATGGCCATCGGTAAAGTATGGAAGGAAAAACCAGGGACAAAGATTCCTACAAAAAAGTAAAACGCTCTAATGTCGCCTTCCTAACTGATGTACCCTATCGATCCAAGAGATAGATCCTTGGATTCAAGAATGTTCTTACCATGAGAAAAAGAAAAATATAGGGCACAAAGTATTTTGCTCCGCCGTAGAAATGACGAGAAGCACTGGTTTCACCCTTTCAAAGAACAAGTTCGTACAGGGGAACGGTCCTCCTTTTCTTTTTCTCAGACATATATATGTATATATATTTGGATCCAAAAGTAGACTCAAAACAAGAACGAACGGAATGGCTTTAAATAACGATGAATTTTCTAATCTCATGCCAATACAGAATTTGAAAATAAATAACTAAAACTTTATTAGATAACGAACTTTCAGGACAAATTCCCAATGAAGTTAAAGAACACAACAAATAAATAAATGGAATGTAATAATAATTAAATAAACAATCGAAATTGAATAATAATTAAAGAAACAAATAAAATGGTTGAAAATATATTTACATCTCTTTAATTATAAATAGATAATACGGAATAATATTAAGAACGAGATCCAAATTAAATAATAATAAATTAAACATTTTTCAAACAAGTAGAATCAGTGAAGAAACCCCAAAAGCCTAAAATCATTGCTGACGAAATTATTAAACACCCCGTGATCATTTATAGATTAACACCAATCGATTTGCCCCCAAACACCCCGTCATTCAATAAAAGTAATTATCAGGATCCCCGTGGTTAAGTTAAGAGAAGGCTAAATACCATTTTCGTTCAATCCCTACATTATCGACTTATCACCGTCGTCCAGTCTTTCTCCCAAAACCGTAAATGAAAATTTATTAAATTTTGAAAGTTCAGAGGAGGATAAGTTAAATAACAATTAATTGATAATTAAGGGGCTAAAACGCGTCACAACTAACTCCAACGAATTCATTGGAGCCCCAAAAATATTAGGTTACTCGTCAGAATCCATGGTGCTGCCCTCCCTCGCACGTTTGTAAACTAGATTTCGCCATTTCGTGTTTCGATAAAACTACAATTTATCGATATTCATCTCCTTATGGGCCATCCAAACTTACGATGTGTCTATTCCATAAAATAATGTCGAAAACGTCTTGATATTTGTGTCTTGGCGTTCTTCATGGAGCCTCACTCTTAGTTTAGACGAAATACAGTAAAAAGTCTCATAATTCAAGATTTTCAATTACAGATTCCTGATGGTAATCGGATCTATAATTTTTTTTTTATTTTTCAAAAAAATTTTAGTGAGGCTCCACTTGTGCCATAATTCCGATTATGCTGTTAAAATTTTATTGAATTCCATTCATTCGTATGAGAGCAAGTTTGGATGGCAATTTCGAAGCGTAGTGTCGGTATTTAGCCTCCTCTTAACAGTAAATTATATCGTAGCGAAAGTCCAGAAGATTCAATAGACATCAACGCGATTAAGAATTAAACAGTGATTCCAAGGCCATTTCTCGAGTAATTTCCCGAAAAGTTAGACTCGAAAACAGGGACAGACGTGTCCGAGATTGATTCCAGGAGTAGTACTGAAATTTATTTCCACGACTAGAGAGTCTCAATCAAATTCAGCACGTCATACGCCGAAAATTATTAATGGTTTGCGAAAATTACCATTTTTGACGTAACACATAAGAAGAACGAAATCGATTAAGAGAGATTCTAGACGATTTGCAGAGTAGAGGGGTAATTCATCCTAGCGAATCGAAGTTCGCGCCACCAATTGTTTTAGTAAAGAAGCGAAACGGTACCCTTTGGATGTACGTAGATTTCCGCATCTTGAATAAAAAGCTCTCGAGAGAAAACTACCCTCCTCCGCTAATAGAAGACGAACTTGATACGCTATGTAACAAAAGGTATTTCAGCTTGAGGGGGTCGAGTCAGCGTCAAAACGGCGATTTTTAATAACAATTTATAATTTTTGTAGAATGCCTACAAATATGATGTATCGTCCACCATTTGAGGTACCAAATGAACAATTTTTTGGGACTAGTTAAAACCCTTGAGGTGCACCGGTGTCCTGAAAAACCTAGTTTCGAGTTTTTACACTCTGCGCATGATTCAGAAAGAACTGCTAGACGGATTTTGTTCTACGACATCCCATTTCCTTCGTAACGCTTCTTCCCACGGGATGAACGCGGCACATTTTGATTCAGGTCAAAATTGTGACGAGGACAATGCCTGGAAAGTTCAAAATAGGCTACCAATTTGAAAACTAGCCTGCAACTCTGAAATAAAGGGCAAAAAACGAAATGTGCCGCGTTCATCCCGTGGGAAACAGCGTTACGAAAGAAATGAGACGCCGTAGAACAAAATCCGTCCAGCGGTTCATTCTGAATCATGCGCAGAGTGTAAAAACTCAAAACTAGACTTTTTAGGACACCGGTGCACCTTAAGAGTTCCAACTAGTCCCAAAAAATTGTTCATTTGGTACCTCAAATTCAGGACATAACATCATATTTGTAAGTATTCTACAAAAATTATAATTTATTATTAAAAATCGCCGTTTTGACGCTGACTCGACCCCCTTAATGGATTCGCGTGATGGTTTCCACCACATAAGCGTGGAAGAACATTCGATAAAATATACCTCTTTCGTTACGCCACTATAGGGTAATTCCAATATCTAAAGATGCCGTTTGAGCTCAAGATGGCTTCTTCCCGATTTCAAAGATTCGTGAACGAAGCTTTATCCGACTTAATTAAAACTGGAGAGGTAACGGTGTATATGGGCGATATTTTGGTATTGACCGGGACGATCGAGACTCATTTGAGCGTTCTAAAACAGGTGTTTAAGCGTTTAGTACGCAATAAGATGGAGCTAAAGTTTGATAAGTGTCGATTCCTTTTTAACGAGATTCAGTATCTCAGCTATATGGTATCCGAAAATGGAATCCGTCCGACCTATGATGGGCTCAAAGCCGTTGAGAAATTTCCGATATCACAGAACACTCGTGAAGTACAAAGTTTCATTGGATTATGTTCGTATTACTGTAAATTCATTGAAGGTTTTTCCGTGATAGCAAAGCCATTGTACACTGAGAGAAAAAATTACCAGAACCAATGAAATAAAGTTTTGAAGGCAAAAATTCTTTTTTTTTCATTATTTGCCAAAACATATTAGATTGGTTCCCTTATATATTTACTTGGTTCATTTTTTTCAGTCAATTCCATAAATTTCTGTTTCAATAAACGAATTTACTTGAATCTAACAATATGTAATCAATTACATGTAATATGTTGTTTGAATCGAGAACACATTTTATCATTCAAAAGATGCATGTTTTTTAATACAGGAAGCACTGAGAACAAAAGTTTGTTGAATCAACAAATTAATTAGTCCAATCAACAGGAAAAATGATTGATTCAATCAAATGCGTGTTTATTAATTGTTGCTAAACATTTTATAAAAAATATATAGCCCTTGCCAAATAATCTAATATGCATAGTTTAGTGACTCCAAAAAGAGATAAATAGAAAAAAAAAGACAAATCTGCGCCAATTCTCCGATCTAATTTCTCTGTCCGACCGAGATTCGAACCCTTGACCCTACCTACCATCATACCTATCCTACCTAACTACCTAACACGCTACCTATTACGCTATCGACTGCTACTATGCACTTGAAAAAAGTTAGGCGTTATGAAGATTCGAATATAAGAAAACATTTAAAAAATCAGTTTTTTAATTTTTAACAACTTATGTATACAATTAAAGTATACTATAGAAATGATAGTTCTTTGCTCGAAGAAAATAAAAATTTCATTATTTTAAACAAATATTCTATTGGAATAAAATAATGTGTTATTTATTTTACTATAGCTTCTTTTCAAATAATCACAATCAATTTGATATCTAATAAATATTGAAAATACTACAGAAATATTTTTAGAAGTAAAATAATGATGAATTTATTGCAAAAAAATAATTTTGTTCGAAAAAAATAATTTAATATCGATGACGTTTTTCAGATCCAAATAACCTCATATTTATGATGCAATAAATCTAATTAATCCAATGAATGCAAATTTATTAAAATCTATTTAAATAAAGATATTTTTAGAAATAAAATAATGATGAATTTGTTGCAAAGAAATAATTTTGTTCGAAAAAAATAATTTGGTATTGCAGTCATTTTTTAGATCCAAATAATCTCATGTTTGAGAGGCCATAAATAATTTTCTTTGAAAAAAAAATGTTGTATTGAAGTCGTTTTTTAGATTCGAATAATCGTCATTTTAGATTTAAATAATCTAATGTTTATGATGCGATAAATGTAATTAATCTCATGTTTACGAGGTCATAAATAATTTTCTTTGAAAAAAAATGTTGTATTGAAGTCGTTTTTTAGATTCAAATAATCGTCATTTTAGATTTAAATAATCTAATGTTTATGATGCGATAAATGTAATTAATCTAATGAATAGAAATTCAATCAAATCTATTTAAATAAAAATATTTTTTGAAGTAAAATAATAATGACTTTATTGCAAGAAAATAATTTTTATTGAATTTGTTTTTTACATTCAAATAACCTCATGTTTATGATGCGATCAATGTCATTAATCCAATGAATACAAATTAAATCAAATCTATCATGCATTTAATTGTTACTATTAAATAAGAGTTTAATATAATGGAGTAATAGATCCGTGAAAATATTTTTAAAAATGAAGAGTGATTTTCTTGGTTCAACAAATAAATAATCGAATTAATACTTTCATTTAATAAATAAATTCATGCTCTCAAATTCAGTAATTTTTTTTCTCAGTGTACGATCTGACGATCTGACGAGAACCCAACGACGTTACGAAGGCATGTGGCAAGCTGCAAATATGCGTAGATGGCGAAAAGCTGATAAGGAAGAATTATTAACTTAAAAAAAAGAGTTTGGTTTACTTCTATAATAATTCTGTTTATCAACGAAAGTTAAGTTCGAGGAAGAACTTGTGCTCAGAACGACCGAATTGTAAGCGTTTATTAAGATATGTTAAAGGAAGGAATCGGCTGCGATTCGGCCAGTGGGTCCAAATAAAAATGGACAATTTTTCGTATAACGTTTCGATCCTTATTCGGATCCTCTTCAGATTTATTATTTCTAAAAAAACATTCGTTTTTTGTCTTATTTTGTATAATAGTTTGATATGTTTTACATTATGAACTTGAGTGTCGTGTCATGACTGACCTGAATTTGTATGGGTAATTTTCGATCATTTGATGAATCTTGGACAAAATCCATTATGAATTTATTGTATCAAGACGGGTCGTTTTTTTGTGATCCTTGATGTCTGCGAGAGAGAGGGTTTTGATATTTTAATGTTTAGTTAATGATTTTTGTGAGACAATGTGTACGTGTTATTTACCTATGATTTTCATATTTGATATTTTCCAAGATTCATCTCTGATCAAATTTAACAATGTTCATTACATAATGTAATTAAACGGTCAAGATGTTTCGAGAGCTAAGTAGCGACTGAGTATTGAGTATGAGAGAGGAGCTATTTATGTTGTTGGGGTGATGCGATTGAGTATTGAATAGTGGGGGATGATTTTTACGGTTGGGGAAGTTGCCGTTAATTATTTTCGTGTACCGGTTTCGTCATGGTGTCGGTTTTAAACCGGTTTTAAATTTGTAACTGTTGGTTTGGTGATGAGTTTTAAACTGATGGTTGTTAATTTAAAGTTTTTCCGTTATTATTCAGAGTTTTGCTAAATTATTGAATTATGTATGTTGCTTAGTTTGTCAATGTCGGTTCTGAAATTGATCGCTTTGGAGTGTGCTTTTATCTGTATCATTTCAAGAATTAATCGCTTTTTTAGCCATTGTTCATTATTAAAAATTTTTACATCATCGAATTTAAAATTGTGTTTTAATTTAATTCCGTGTTTAGCTAACGCTGTATTCTGTTTGTTAGTGTGTTTTAGACTATTTTTGTGTTCATTGATTCTTGTTTTTAGATATCGTTTTGTTTGTCCTATGTACAATGCATCACAATCGTTACAATCGATTTGGTAAACTACGTTTGATTTGTTCATTTTGTCTATTTTGTCTTTGGTGGAACCGATGATAGAGTGAATATTGTGTTGGTTGTTGGTAACTAATGTTATATTGAATTGTCGAAAGAGACGGATTAGTTGGTGGTGAATATTTTCAGTATATGGAAAATTTATCAATCTAGAGGAGTCGAAAGTGTTGCTCGTATTTGATTGTGCATTAATTATTGTCAGTCTTTGTCTTATTATCTTTTCTGTGAAGGAAATGTTTAAGATATTATTAAGATATAAAATAAAAGTCATAAAAAAAGAAGCGAAGCGCGGAGAGAGAGAGGCGAAGCAGTCGAGTCTGCGTTGAGCAAGAAGACAGCCGATCTGTAATTCAACGATGTTTCAACCATAATTCTGTTAATTAAATATATTATATCTTTCATATCATTAATGTGTAGATTTTTACTTATTTCGTGGCTAATCCTGTTAAGTCCATGAGACTTACAATTACTTGGGACCGAATTTAATTACACTTGTAATTAATTAAATTTATGTTTAAATTACATTTGATTACATTCGTAATTTAATAATATTTTTGTATCGTAATAATATTGTAATATTTAATAATATTAAACTTCATTACTTTACTAATTCCTTCAAGCATTTGAAATTCAATCGAATTCAGTTATGCATTACTTTGAGTAATTTCAAATGGGATGCATTTAATACAAATTATTTCAAGCATTTCATGCTTAAAATCATTGAATTACTTGGAAACGAATTTTATTACATTTTTAATTGATTTTTATTCCATTTAATATTTGAAAATCTCTGTTTACATCGTATATAATGCAACAAAAGTACCTCTGCTTTTGCCAATTATTACTTATTATTAAATTTTTTTACAATTACAATCCAATTTGCAATTGTGTTTTGCTCTTCTTCAAAGTAGGGGAGAGTAGATAAATACTGGAGGAGAAATGGACACTGAAAAATTATCGAAAAAAATGAGAATGGAACAAATTAGAAAACTAGGGAATTATTCCATGGTGTCCATTTTGCCCCACCCCCCACCCCTCTTCCCTCCCTTATATAAAGTCGATTCTTCGAATGTCACCAGCAGTTAGGTAGCCTATTAGCGTATGTAGGTAAGGGGTTAAACCTTTTCTCGTACCAAGGAAAATAAAGCTATACAGGTTGTCTCAGAGGTGACGGTCAATTTCATGAGGGTGGATTTGTGACGTAATTTCGAACAGAAAAGTCCTTTACCATTTTTTGGTATTTTAAACCCGTGAAGTGTTATCAGTTTTTTAAATCAGCCAATGAGATGCGCCCATTCGGACGAGCCGTGACCCCGCCATGGGCCTAACCATGACCCTACCCTCGCGCTCGACGGTGTGAGCAAGCTAAACGGGCGCATCTCATTGGCTGATTTAAAAAACTAATAACAATTCAGGGGTTCAAAATACAAAAAAATCGCAAAGGACTTTTCTACTCGATATTATGTCACGAATTTACCCTCACGGTGTTGACCTTCACCTCTGGGACACCCTGTATATACGTAAGGGTTGAAGGAAAGCAATTAATCGACCGTGTCAGAGGCCTTCCCTTGTCTCTTCGCAGTAAAAGGTTTTCCTTGTTGAATAATGAATTCAAAGTCTCTTATCTGCATATATATCTATATGGATATCGATCAATTTCTCGCAGGTAAAATTCAGTTCACTTAACAATCGAACCTCTTCGGATAAGTTGGTCAAAGGAAGAAGGCACGTTTTTTTCGTCACGTCATCCATGAATCGGATATTCGTTGAAAAAAAAAATTTCTAATTTTTATAAGATTCTCCTTAAATATCAAAATTTATCAGATAAGTAAAAAATAAATGAAAAAATACTCTATAAAAAATATTGATCTTCTTAAATACAAGAATTAATTAAATTTATTATTAAATAATGAATTATCGACATTAATTTTGATATCGACGAGTGACTTCATTTTTCGCGAAAATCTTAGACTAATTTATGGAGATTCATTTTTCATTCCTCTCGGATAGAATGAATTATTAATCTGGATTGCGTGTCAAGTGTCAGCTATCTGAAACATATAAATTCGTTTTTTTCGCACGGTTGGTCACACCGTCACCAATGTACATACATATATACTGGGGAGGAAAGGAGGAAAAATGGCCACCGGCGGGAAAATGGACACTATCAAAAATTATGGAAAAAAAAGAAACTTAAAAAAGAAGAAATAAGGGAATTATTATAACTGGCATAGAAATACCTGAATAGATCTACCCTCGCATAATCAGATCTGGATTTTGTTATTTTCATGACAATTTCCTATGAAAGATTGGAAAATTTTTAAGAAAATTGTCGATCTCATTGCATTGAAAAAAACACCCCAAAATACATTAATAGTATTATGGTAATCCACTTATGATAAACAAGTAATAATAAGAAGTCTACCGTATAACATATCTGCCAAACAGAAAAGTTTCAATTACCGTAAAAAATAACAAGCCTACCAGAATAATTCTTCACCTAAGAATAAATATCTCAAATCATATCTCTATACCACAAAAACATTTTACGAGCCTACCAAATTATAAGTTTCCCGGTCTTAAATCCTGCGATACCTTACTTACCAAGTGCAGGTCAACTGTATTTTTTCATTGGCGCGGGCTCCAGCGTCGGTAAGTGATCGGCCGAACCGATCAGCCAGAAACTTGTAATCTGGTAGCCTTGTCAATTGGGAGAGCTGCCAAGCTGTTAGGTTCCAATATCCTCACCAAATAAGAAGCTTGCCAGAATAATTCTCCACCAAATAATAAATCCCTCAAATAATATCTCAATCAGAAAACAAGTCTCCCAGTAAACAGTTCTCTGATAACATCTCTACCACGAAATCTCTTTATCACTTGACCTTTCTCCCATTTTACAAGCCTAGCGGGTTACAAGTCTCCGAGTCTTAAGGAGGAATATCAGTGTGAAAAAAAAACAATTTTTTTTGCTTAAGGGGACTGAGTCAGTTAAAATTACAAAAAATTCATTCTTTACAATTCGATTTTCATGTTTTTTAATCATTTTTGCATCTATTCCTCAAGCGATAAGTCGAAATTTTCAAAAATGGCTAAGTGACGAGCCAAAATGTAATAAAGTGAGTAAAAAATTAATATAAGGGAATGTGGATTTGAAAAAATTCTGAAAAATCCGAATTATCATATGAAAATTTGTAAACTATCACTCGGAGTCGATCGATTTTTTTTCTACGTTTTTTTTAAAGCTTTTGTAAAATAAAATAAAAAAATTCATTCCTAATACCCTTTACATGAGTAAAAAAATTAAATAAAAATAAAAGATGTCTTGGAAATTTTTTGATATTTTGCATATTTTTAAAAATAAATGAGAAAAATCTTTTTTTTCAATAAAATATTTTTCTCGTTTATCTTAGAAAATATGCAAACTATCAAAATTTTCCAAGACATGTTTGATTTTTATTTTATTTTTTTACTCATGTAAGATGAATTAGGAATTAATTTTTGCATTTTATTTGATAAACTGAAAAAAAAGAAAATTATACAAAAAATATAGGGCAGCCGCATCCCGCTTTCTAATCATGATAGATATTACTTATTTTTGACCCAGAATCTGAGGAAAAAATTGCAGAATTTTTAAAATGGTGTTTTTTCAGTTATCCCTTTTTTACACAAAAATGATCGTCGCGCCACCTGAAGGAGTGACGAGAAAAATCTTTTTAAAAATTAGGCCGTTTTTGAAGTGGAATCAATGCGAAAAAAAAGTTATGCAAGGATCTGATGACCCGAGGGAAATGACCCCACGATTTCACTTGGAATGCCCCATGTGTATAAATAAATATGCATATCAATAAATATGAATGTATGCATCGTAATTTTGCTGCATTCGTTTTGGACGCTTTGAGCGCTGCGAGCGTTACATCCAGTAACCATTTTATATGTCGATGTATATCTATACATACGTGCTGAAAGCGCGTAAGCGTCAGACGAATGCAACCATACAAATTTCCTTCAATTTGTACATTTCATCGCGTAACACGGGCTTCAGATATGAGAAATTGAAAAAAATTTGTTGACTGCATTTGTCTGACGCTTACGCGCTTTCAACACGTATGTATAGATATACATCGACGTATAAAAGGCCACAGGTCATGGCGCTCACAAGCGCGTAAGCTTTCAAAACGAATGCTAGTATCAGGGCGCTGCATAATCTGGCGTACCCATTGGTCAATTTGAATTTCGCGCGCCACAATGCCACGCCCGAAATTCATTTTGACCAATGGGTACGCCAGATTATGCAGCGCTCAAGCGCAGTGCGCCCGTGTCTGAATTCACCCTCACGCTTCAGCTGATTCAAACATTCTGATTGGTGCATGCATTACATCTAGCCAATCAGAACGCTTGAACCAGATGAGAGGTGAGTAGTCGAAAAAATGCAAAAAAATTGGTCGTGCTGCCTGTGGCTAACCTCACTGTCATGATAGTTTGTGCTGTTTATTTGGCGTGATATATTATATATTTGTGAATTTGTGATATGTTTGTTAGTGAATATTTTCGAAAACTATATACGAGCGAAAATGAATGTGTTTTCTGAAAATATATTCTTTTACCAAGGACATTTAACAGAACAAGGCAATACAAGTAGGGGAGAGTGGGGTACAGTGAGCCACGGGGCACTGTGAGCCACATGTGATTTCTCGGAGGTTTGTAGCTTGTAGAAATCAAATTTTTTTGTGTAGAACCACAATTTATATTGAATTTCATCAAACCTAAAAAAACGTCAATAGCAGCTCATAAAAAATTATTTTAAAAAAAAAATTCATTTGTGCCCTGGAAAAAAAAATTTTTCGCTTGCCAGAAAAACGTAAAATATAACCTCACTCTCCGTAACAGCTCGTGTTTAAAGTTTTAATCGATAGTGTAATTATTCATTATTCACTTAGTCACTTGTATTTTGCTGTTTATCTCTTAATTAATAATGATTTTTATCAATAATTAAATTTTTTCATAGTGGGGTACAATGAGCCACCGAGTTGTGGGGTACAATGTCAGGGTGTCCAGCAGACTCCTTAAAAAAAATTCCCTGACTTTTCCCGGTTTTCCAGAGCCGAGAAATAATTTTTCCCTGACCAATTTTTCAGTGACGCATTTAATTTTTTTTATTATGTGAGACAATTTAATGTATCAAATCATAAAGTCTTGGATATTTTTACCTGGAAATAAAAAAATAAAAGAAATAAAATACCCAATATCGAAAGAAGCACATTTTATTTGCTCGCCAAGTATAAAATTCCAAACAATGCCATCTTACATTATATACGGCAATCAGGGATGAACATGTCAATAAAAGTTTAATAATGTACCCTTCAACTAATACCTGCTTTAATCAATACTGTTTTTTTTTAAATATTCACTAATAGGCACATTTAACGCTTCATTTATATTTATTATACTTTCGTAACTTAGGATTTGTAGTAATTCTACGAATCCTTATCGTACCTAATACTCTATTAGATATAAACAGCTGGACTGGTAAAAAATCACATTTTTCACTTAAGTTGTATTAAATATATTTTTATATCTTTGGAATTGCTATTAATACTTCTTGAGTTAGAATACAGATCTCAGTCGAAGCAAAACATCAGATAACTTTTTTTTAAATTCTCATCGCAATATGAAAGAATATATTAATATAAAATTGATATTGCTTTGTAATTAATAATAGAATTTTTTCATCAGTTTGAGCTGTTTTTTTTACGGCGTCTTCGAGAATTTTCTTTTTTTGGCTTCCAATTCTTTGACCATTTTAGCTGATCGTTTTTTAGCATCTCGAGCTTCCTCTTCTTCATTATTTTCTCTTTTTTGTTTTGCCACATTTTCTTTGTACAATGTGTAAGAATTGCGAGCTGTATGAATCAAACCTTTTGTGACGACGAAATTTTCAAGACCTCCTTTTACATTAATGGCATCATAAATTTTCCTTTGAGATGAAAAAGTTGAGCTACTGGAAAAATTCCCGAAAAATTCTTAAAATCCCTGACTTTTCCCCGACATTTCCAGACCCATAAAATTCCCTGACAATTCCCGGTTTTCCAGATTTCCCTGACCGCTGGAAACCCTGAATGTGCCTACGAGTTGTGGGCTAACGATTTGTGCAATGTGTCAAATAGGTTATACGCCTCTTGGATAACTCTAGTGGCGCGGCGTTGTGGCAGATTCAGGCAACACGCGGACGTTAGAGTGCGGTCAGCTGTACGGTTCACGATATTAATTCAGTGAAAAACGTTAAAAAGTGAGTTGTCCGATATTTTTAGAATATATAAAAGTGCTTATGTATCGTGATATATTTCAAATATATCATAATCCACTTTTACAACGGGGATAAACGTTTCGAAAAATAATAAAAATGTGTGATTGAAATTTTCAATAAAGTCGATCAAAACTCATCGATATTTTATTTTTATACACCTGGAGAGACTTGAAAGTATGAAAATTTAGAGATCATTTCGTGAACTTGAGGCATAAATATTTTAATATATTCAATTATATATTTGTTCATATATGATAAAAACAACCTCACGGAAAAAGAATAAATGTCGATGTATATAGAAAATATATCTCGAATATATTGAATATATTTTGTTGTAGAAATGAGATATTCTTGCGAAATATACCTCAAATATATGTGAGAAATATATCCACATTGGATATGTGGAATTGATAGTGACTTGAGACAAGTACATTTACCTAACCTCACTGTCTCGAGGAGCCGCCGAGCAGCTGACTCTATACAGGCAGGATCTTGCTTATACATGGAAGTGTATCTATATAAAAAAATCATTTTCTCAATATTTTCAATAAAATGTACAGTTTAAAAAAATTTTAAGACATACGTATTGCTTATTGTTTTTTTCTCTTTCCATTTATCCCAGAATGAACGCTGTAGCTGTCAAAATGTGGACGATGTCAAATTTAAACTGTTATTTTCATATGTTTACTGTATGAGAAGAACGACCTTGAGTTGCCGCCGTTAACCGACAGCTGGCGTTGCCGTAGCATCGGCGCGATATCCAAGACAGCATATAGACATACAAATTTTTTTCAGGTTAGACCCATAGAAAAAGAAAATGACACGGAACTGCAAGTAATCAACGAGGGTCGTAGTTCTAGAAAAGTAGCTAAAGAAATGGACTTGAGTCGGATGACGCTTCAACGCTATGTGTACAAATACAAAAAAGCCTCCGAAGAACAGCGTTTAGCTATGCAGTTTGCGCCTAACGACAAAGTACGTTTGGTTTTCTTTGCGGCGATGGAGTTGGAGCTGAAGAAATATATCTTATACAGTGTGCCCAAATGCATCATGGATTGACGCGAAAGCAAGTGATGGAGTTTGCTTGCGAAATGGCTGTCGCAAATAAAATCAAGTTTCCAGCGACGTGGCATACTAAGAAGCAGGCTGGTATTGACTGGTATTACGATTTCATGAAACGATGGCCAGATTTGTTCCTGCGTAAGCCCGAAGGGACTAGTTTGGCTCGAAGTACTAGTTTCAACCGACATACACTGGGTCTCTTCTTCAATAATTTGGAAAAAGTTTACGAGCAACTCGGAGAGAAAATATCACCGGCAAGGATTTACAATCTTGACGAAACTGGTTTGACAACAGTTCATAATCCACCAAAAATAATTGTGCTGAAAGGACAAAAACAAGTGGGCCAAGTGACTTCGGGAGAACGTGGAGTTTTGGTCGCAGCCCCTGCTGTTTCATTTCCTCTGTAGGAAATGCGATTCCTCCTTATTTGATTTTTCCAAGAGTTAATTTTAAATCTGATGTGCTTCACGGTGCTCCAGAGGGATCTGCAGGAAACGCGAATCCGTCCGGTTGGATGAATAGAAGCATCTTTGTTGATGTACTTCGGCATTTTCAACAGCACGCAAACGCATCAGTAGACAACAAAGTTCTACTCATTCTCGATAATCAACGAATCTCACATCACGATTAAAAGTTTAAACTTTTGCAAAGAAAATGGTATCGTATTGCTCACTTTGCCACCGCTTACGTCGCACAAGCTTCAACCACTAGATCGGACTGTATTCGGCTCATTAAAAACATTGTTTAAGGGCGGGGTAAAGTTAATACGGCGAAAAGAAGGCATGTTTTTAAGATTTTTTTTTGGCGTAACGGATAGTGTTCGTTTATTGAAAAATTTACACATAATAAAGTAACATTTGAACAACATTCTCCTAAATTTGCATTGCAAAATATTCAAAATTGAGCGAGTGAAAAATAGACCCCGGAGGCGCCTCGAAAAAAAGTTGGTTTGCGGTGTGCACCATAACTCGCAACAGAATCATCTGAAACAAAAAAATCAAAATGCATTTGTTAAAGGAGATATTTCTCGAGGTAATGACGGGAGGATTTTTTTTTTCGATTTTTCGATTTTTCGATTTTTCGTAGCACTTGGCAGCCAAAAACCCGATTTTCGCTAAAAAAAATCGGCTAATTTGTTGTTGAAAAATTAGTAATTATTAAAAAAAACAAAAAAGCTCTCGACGATACCTGGTGAATTATGTGAAGAAGTACTGTGCAAAATTTCAAAGCGATTGGTCCAGTAGATTTTGAGTTATCCTGTACACGGACTTCAAATATGACAAGTCTCAGACAAACGGTTTGAAAAACGCAGAAGAGTTTGGTCGCTTAGCGCTCATTGCACATAAGTTTGAGAACACTTCTCGATTGCATAAAAATCTGAGAAAATTCATGCATATTTAAGGTACTCAAAAGATTAATTTTACATAATAATAATTCCAAAATGTTATTAACAAAATGATGAAAAAAAAAATTAGTCAACAAATTTCCCCGCAACCTAATTTTTTATCGTGATTCGTTCATTTTTCTGAATACGTATGAATTTTTTCAGATTTTTCAATTATCTTTGAATTTTTAGAAATTCAAAATAAAACTCGATAATTTTCTTATACTCACTCAAAGTCGTCGAGGTCAGGTCCGTAGAGCAAAAGGCTTCCATCAAGACAGCGCGCCGCGCAGCTGCCGCCCAGGTATAAAACCCGGCATGAAGCAATAGACACTCAAATACTCATAATTTCGTCCATTTTACTCCGATCGACTTGAAATTTTAACACAATATTCTTGACATATTATGCATTCATTTTAAAATTTTTAAAAAAATGAAAAAAAATTCAATACTTTACCCCGCCCTTAATCAGGCGTGCAACAGTTGGATGATTTCGCACCCTGGGAAAACAATAACGATTTATGAAATTTCTTCGCTTCTTGGGCAAGTTTATTCAACAGCTTTTACGATGGCAAATATAACCAGAGGCTTTCAGGTATCAGATATTTGGCTTTTGAATAGAAACATATTTCAGGAGTATGAATTTCTTTGCTCTTCTGTGACCGATCGGCCTCAAGTTTAAACTCCCAATTCACCTGATAATGAGCTCAGAGTCAAAACTATAACTTCAGTAACTTCGACGAATGAGGGAACATTTCACGTGGTGGCCAATTTGGAAACGGAAACCGAAGTTCAGATTTTCGATCTAACGAACCTTCCTGTCGATTTCGAAGCTGTAGAAACGACGAGCTCTGAATTTGTTGCTCAAGATTCAACAGAACTTATAGAGATTCCATTTGGCGCTCAGTGGTCTGAGTTTCCAGTTCAATCAAGCTCAAAAAATGTGTTTGACTCTGGCACTACAAGAATTGAGAAAATTCCTGCGAAAAGCGAAAAGATTAATTTAGATGAAAATATCGCGTTGCCATCGAAAATACGTCCGTTACCAAAACCAGTTACCCGTTTACATGAAAAATTTATATTTATGAGATAAAAATAAATTAAAGTTTGAATTGGCTCATTGTTCCCCACGTTCCGCTGTACTTGGCACATTGTTCCCCACCATCTGGCACATTGTACCCCACTAGTGGGGTACAGTGTGCCATTCTGCATTTTTTTTTAAAACTAATTATTCTGGTATTTTAAACCTTTTTATAATAAAAATAAAAATTTTATTATACGCTCAAACGTCTGAAAAAACTGGTAATAATAGTTGTTTTTCGAATCAGACTACCGTGGTCCGAGTAAATTTTTTTTTTTAAAGTGGCTCACTGTACCCCACTCTCTCCTGTCTCCTTGGTCAAACTAAGCGTGTTTGGCGAGACTTCAGTTACAGGGATCCAAGTGTTTCTTACCGTTTAATAGATTTCTCTAGTATTTTTTCCGAACTGAAAAAATTCGTGAAATGTAAGAATCCTGCGATCTCTTACTTACCGGCTGCAGATGAACTTTGTTTTTTCATTGGCCCGGGCTCCAATGTCTGTAAGTGACCTTGTCAAAAGGAAAAGCTGCTAAGCTGTCAGGTTTCAATAACCCTACCAAATAAGAAGCCTACTAGAATAATTTTCCACCAAATAAAAAATCTCTCAAATAATATCTTTACCACAAAACAAGTCTCCCACTAAACAGTTCTCTGGTAACATCTGTACCACAAAATCTCCCTATCACTTGACACCTCTCCCATTTTACAAGCCTACCGGATTACAAGTCTCTGGGTCTTAAATCCTGCGATCCCTTACTTCTAGACCATCGAATGACATTGAGAGATAGGCTCCAACGTCGTTAAGTGACCGGCCGAGTTGCTAAGCCGGAGACTAGTAATCTGGTGAGTTATTAGTTGGTAGAGATTTATTCTGATAGGCTTTTTAATTGGTAGTCATATTACGGTACTGTTTTATTGTGGTAGAGATTTATGTTTGGTAGAAAATCAAGTGTCAGAGGTGTAAATGTGTCGCTGTGTTATCATCTTATGGAGGCCATTTTGCCTCCCCCTTTCCCCTATATATATATATATAATAACGCTTTTTGCGTTATGGACAATTCAGAAAAAAATGCGGAGGGACGGGACCGGGATTCGAATCCGGGACCTCTCGATTGCCAGTCGAGTGCTCTTCCAACTGAGCTATCCAACCCGCTACCGACATTATTTCCGGATTGTCCATATGTACACGATTTCGTGTTACAATCTCCCCTGCCAGAGTCGAGCCGCCATCTAGCGGCTCGCACTTGAACTCAAACGCAAACTCAACTCAAACGCAACGGGTACAACAGACTGGGATTGTCTGAGGGGGGGTATGAGGTATGGGAAGGGGTACTACAGGCGTCGGCCTGAGGGAGGAGTGGGGGAGCTTGGCTAGCAGAAAGGTGGGCGATGGATCTCAGGGATTTGGATTCTTTTTACACGGCAACCACGAAATTAATTTTCCGTGGTTATTCAGAGGCCGTGCCCCACGTTGGGCGCCACTTATAACGCTTTTTGCGTTATGGACAATTCAGAAAAAAATGCGGAGGGACGGGACCGGGATTCGAACCCGGGACTTCTCGATTGCCGGTCGAGTGCTCTTCCAACTGAGCTATCCAACCCGCTACCGAGATTATTTCCGAATTGTCCATATGTACACGATTTCGTGTTACAATATATATATATATACACTAGAGTTCGTGCGGCTCGGGCGCTACGCGCTCTCGCGTCGTTAAGGTTCGGGGTTGGGGTTTGGAGGTTTGGGTTTGGAGGTTTCAGTTTGGAGATTGGGGTTTGGAGGTTTGGGGTTGGAGGTTTCAGTTTGGTGGTTTGGGTTTGGAGGTTTGGATTTGGAGGTTTGGGTTTGGAGGTTTGGGTTGTGGATTCTTGTACACGGTGGCGGCGGCGAAATATTTATATAATATAGAGAGATATATATGGTGTTGACAGTTCACGATGTAATTTCATGAGTAGAAACGTGACATAATCCTCATTCCTTCGGCGCACGCGGTCTCGTGGCGTGGAACTGATGGGACACATGTCACTCACAGAGCAAGTCCAACGAATAGAAGAGTGAGGAAGGGAACTGTTTGCACGGATATACTCTTGGAGGATATCGATTTGAGACTTATATGGCACATTTAACGTGAGCTTTTACGTTACGCTTCAATGATTTCTCAGATACATTGTGAATCAACGAGTCCATTCTTAGTTGCTCTTAAGAATCTTGTGCATTGAAGAAATTTCCTCTCTTGCAATTGTCCAATTAATTTTGCTATTGAAATTTTATTTTTAGGTTAGATGCAATACACTTTTAAGGTCAACAAAATTCGTTTCAGGACTAAATTTAGAGAAATTTAATTAAAAAGAATTAATTAAGGTAGTTACTCCACGAGGTCGTTTAATTAAGAAATAGTTGAAATTTGGCATGTAGGTTACTCAATATGTTATCCGAATATCTGTGCAGTTTAATTAAGTTTTACCGTTCCGAACCCGAGATATTCACCCGCAAAGTTGGCTTAATTTACACGTAAGGCATTGAAAACGCATTGTGCACAGGTACGTTTTTAATTTTACCGTCAAAACAAAAATTTCGAAGTTGATCAAAAACTGAAGGAAGCTGAGAGAGATGTTACGAATTATGTCAAAAAAAATCAGGGTGATTTACCGTCTAGTTTCCAAGATACAACCATTAGAACTCGACAGTTTTGGTAGCACGACCTTAGGAAACAGAATCAAGTCTGAAAAGGCTCGAATCAAGCAGAGGAATGATAAGTGTTCTTTTACACTTACAATTATCGAAAAGGGTTTTGCCGACGCCCCTGTTCAAGCGGAGCTTGAAAATGTGATCAGCGGAGCACGGAATTTCATTGGAGTGCAAGCTGGCACGGTTTAACTTGAAAATTAGTTTCCAATAGTGGTTTCGAAAAGTAAACTTTGACCCGTTCCATCATCCCTTTCTGGCCCTTGCACAATCAATCCAGACGAAGCATGAACGGTACTCATAAATACAAAGAGAGGGAGAGTTTAAACTATAAACCAGGGGATGAAATGACGCTTGCGAATCTAGGAAAGGTTTTGGTTGGATGAACCCAAGAGTGAACTAACGAACGGAATTCCACTAACCGGATTTCATGCCTGACTTTTAACATTTATGTTAAAATTATCAAGATTCTTCTCAGGCAAATAGCCAAATGGACCTTAAACAAGTTTTTCGATGTTGGGGAGGGAGGAGGGGGCAAAATGGACTCTATTTTTTCAATTTCAATTTTCCTTCAATTTTCCAATTTCATAGAAAACCGTCATCGAATTTAGGTATAACGTCAATTATAAGTCCCACATTTTCTTATTTTTTGAGTTTCAATTATTTTCGATAATTTTTTATGATTACCATTTTGCCTCCAATGGCTATTTCGCGCCCCCCCCCACTCCTCTATAACTAAGATAATTTTATTTGGAAATTTAATCTTTTTTTTCTTCCTAGAACTTCTTCGGTATAGCATAGTCAATAAAATGCCGAAAAATCAATTGGACATAGAATTCAAACTAAGAAAAAAAAATAAAAAAAATAAAAAAATTTTGGCACCTGGCATATTAATCGATCCATGAAAAGCCCAAGTTTATTTTAGTCTACATTAAAAACATTCATGACGATAGATGCTCCAAAATTGCTTCCTGCGTTGTTGGCATGAGAAACTATGAAAGCTCTAATGAGAACTTACGATAAAAGAAAAAGAAAACAAAACCAGCGACGAAATGGTACTTTTAATCTCGTGCCAAAGTGGACTTTTTATGATTAAGCTGTTCCTTTGTTCTCGCGTGTTTCTTTTACTCTGTGATAAAAGGCGTCGGTGCCTGAATGTTTTGATCATAGCTTGCATTTACCAGTGAGGTTTTCCCTTGTACCAATCTTCCTTCACTTTCTCTTTTTCTCTCTATTTGTCCAGTGTGAAAGAAATTGTGGGCCAAGGGATGAGAAGAAACTCCCTAATTACTTTTCAATACCTTTCAATACTTTTCAATTCAATTCAATTACGTTTTAATTCAATTCAATTCAAGTTTCCAGCTTGTCAACTCGGCCGGTAACTTACCAACGTTGGAGCCCGCCTCAATAATGATGATAAAAAACGCAGTTGACCTGAGATCGGTAAGTAAGGGATCGTGGGTTTACTTTGTAATTAACCAGTACATGCTGATTTTTTATTAATTAGGAATTTGTTTAGACAGACTTATAAGTTGGCGGATAAACGATCAACTAATATGAAATAATGCTTAGGCTCAAATTTTAAGATCTTAAGATCAAATTTAAGATCTAACTTTCCATCGAACTCAAGTTGGAACTCAAGATCGAACTTGAATTCCAATTCAAGATGAATTTTAAGTTCGAACTTAAGTGTCAGTATAAGTTCATACTTAAGTTCAAACTTTAGTGCGTACTTCTGATCGATTTTAAGTTCAAACTTAAACTTGGTTTGAAGTTTATCTTGAGATCTATCTTGAGTTTGAACTTAATATCGATCAAAGTTCTTTCATCGTCTCCAATGTTTTTTGACATTAGTTGTCAAAATAATTAGGTTCGATAGAACTAAAGTTCAAGCTCAAGATGGACCTCAAGATCAAACTTCAAACCAAATTTAAGTTTGGACTGAAGATCGATCCGAAGTTCGCACTAAAGTTTGAACTTGAGTATGAATTTATAATGATACTTGAGTTCAAACTTAAGATTCATCTTAAATTGAAACTTAAGTTCGATCTTAAGTTCCAACTTGAGTTGAATGGAAAATTTGATCTTGAGATCTTAAAATTTGGGCCTTAGCAGTGAATTGCAAGCTAATTTTGTGTGCATGAGTAATAAATACGAGATATTAATTTCTTTTGGACAAATTGATAGTAATTTTGTTGATAATAATAATTCTATATACAGTAGAATAAATGAGTAAATGCATAAATAAATAAATAAATAAATAAATAAATACCAAAGTCGATATAAAAAGAGCCGCAGGATAAAAGCGAAATTCCGATTACTAAAAAATTTTAGGATGCCAGTCAGCTTTAAGGCAAATAGAGGAGCCATTTTACTACGACGAGTACGCAAGTGGTACAGATGGAACATGTCAGACGAAAGAGAAAAAAGTGTTATACGAGCCTGGGGCTTTAAAATACCCCAGCCTCTCGAAAAAGCTCTGTGACGAAAATCTTACATTCCTCCACTGTACCAAAGTAATTCCCCTCACTGAACATTCGGAAATATTCGTTTTCTACGTTACCCGCGGACATCCTTTTCACACCTACAACTTTTTCACCAACTTCGCCAACAGCTCACTTGAGAGATAAAAAAAACTTTTTTCTCTCCCATTAGCAAATCGCTCGTATTTTGCCGGATAGGAAAAAATGTATCATTCTATTCTATAGTGCTACACAGACGTAAATTTTTTTTTTATATCAAATAAAAATTTCATAATATAGGGGAGAAGGCAGGCAAAATGGTCACCACCTGAAATATTTGTTTTCTTTGCAATTTTTGCAATTAAATTTTTTGCGAAACTTTATTAAAACCATAGTTGCATTATCTAATATCTATTTAGTAAAAGTGAGTTACCTCAATATTATTAAATTTTTTTTCTAATCAAAAATTTTTTTTTTCAAATAATTTTTTTAAAAAATAAATAAATAAATAAAATGAACTAATAGTTCAAGACTCTTTTTTTCTTTCTCTCCCAATTTTTTAGTGGCCGATATTTTTAGAATAATTTACAGTCGAAATAAAGAGTGGTTAAACTCAGTGGTAATTATTTTTCTACATGAAATTGTTCTACATAAAATCGTTGAAGCTTCGAATCCTCGTTTGGTTTATTCGATTCTGCTAATTTTTCAATTTTTGGCAGATTTTTAAAGTTCAACCATTGATTTTCACAAATTTTTTAAGGCATCTTTCGACAAGGGCTCTATTCTACACATTTTAATTCTACACATGAAATTTTCTACACAAATTATTTTACACAAGACATGTGGCAAGGAAAATTATTCTACACATAGTTATTCTACACTGGTTTCTACACACATTATTCTACATGAGAGAAGTGCCAACGAAAATTATTCTACACATAATTATTGTACACCGGTTTCTACACAGGTGGATAGTGCTCGGGAGGCCTCTATTCTACACATGACACTTTCTACACAAAGTTTTCTACACACATCATTCTACACAAGCAAAGGTGGATCGTTGCAGAGTTTCTTTCGTTTTTTTGGATTGGACAAAAAACATTGTTTGTAGAGTTTTGCTGCAGGCTGTAATGTGTAGGATAATAATGTGTAGGATAGTATTCCGTGTTACCTTCTCTTGTGTAGAATCATATGTGTAGAAAGTGTCATGTGTAGAATAGAATATTATTTCTTGTCACCTTTTTTTGTGTAGAATGATGTAGAATAATTTTGTGTAGAATAATATTGCTCGCCACTTCTCTTGTGTAGAATAATATTGCTCGCCACTTCTCTTGTGTAGAATAACATTCCTTGTTACTTCTTTGTGTAGAATAATATTGCTCGCCACTTCTTTTGTGTTGAATAACATTCCTTGTCACTTCTTTGTGTAGAATAATTTGTGTAGAAACTTTTGTGTAGAAAATGTCACGTGTAGAATAAAAATATGTAGACCGCAGGTATGGTCCGTTTGAATATCAGTTTTTCTGACTTCTGATTTCTAAACTATTCGATGAAAATTTTTGGGAAAATAAAAAAAGTACCAATAATTCCAATTGGCAAGTTAAATTCCTTTTCAGGTATTTTTTTTTAAATTTCACGATAAAAAAACGGTCTTTTGCACGTTTCAGCATGATCCGTTAAGAATTTACCCATCAAAAATAGCATATTCGTATAGTCGAGGAAATTTCCGATCCAAAACACACGCTATGAACCTCTGAATGACGATTTTTTTTTTTAATTTTGAAAGATCTGATATAGGGGTAAAAAAAATTTTTTTTCTATTAGTCTTTATTAACATCTCAAGGGCTATATCGATGGCAAAACGACCGCTGATCACGGGTATGAAATAAAAAAAATGAAACTCTCACTAGAAATAGGCGAAAATAGTGTTTTTATGCAACTGTAGGCTTAGGCTAAGAAAATAAGAGGTCAGAGAGAGCGAAATAAAACGGCATCGTCTTCAGTATATCGTCAAGATGTAATCCCAATTTTGTCCAACTATAATTTTTAACTTCAATCATTAGTTTTTAATTTAAAAAAATTAGTTTTGAAAAAACAAATTTTTTTGTTTATTTTTTTTGTTCATGCACAATAAAAAAACCGCAGAAAATGTTCCACTATTTTCTCGAAGCATCAGCATTTTTCCTTACTTCGCACGCATGTATGGGGCATTTCAGAACACTTTGAACAAGACCTGACAATTTTCAAAATAAAATTTTAATTATTTTTAATTAATTATTAGCTTGCGAAATTTCACCCCTTCGTAATTACGGAATTTAAAGTGGATATTCGCCTCAATTACGATAGTTTTTATCGATTTTTTTCCGGAATAACGTTTCCACTGACGAAATAGGTAATTCCGTCAAAAAAAAGGGTATACAAAAATGCAGTCAATATAGTCTCTGACGGAGCATCGTGGCTCGATCAAAGCGTTTTTTTCTTTGATAACGCGTATCGGCTACACGTATGCGTATATATTGCCGTTTTCAGTCGAATGAACGAGAAATCGCGTTCTCGATTTTAGACCTTTTTTTTTCTCTCTCTCACTTTTTTGAAATATTCCCTTGCACGCAGAAAAATATATTGGCAGAGGTCGCTAAATGATAAATCAATTAGCCGTAGTTTACAATGAATGGTAACGAGTTTTCCAAGTCCCGATCGAGGTGACCTTCATTTTGACCTTGACGATAACCTGCAATGTTATTTGAAGGTCCACTTTATTTTTTAAAATAGAAACCCCCTTTTAGACATCGGCAATCGATAGAGCATAACATTTTACATTTAAATAGGTTCTTAGGTCATATGTACGATTTGACCTTGGAAGCCCTCTAGAGTCAATTAAAATTAAACAAGGTGAGGATACCTCTGTAAATAGAAGCTTTTAAAATTCTGTTGTAACGCCGAAAGTTATAATTTTAACAAGGTGCATGTAGTAGTGACCTTGACGATGACCTTCAAGGTGATTTCAAGGTCAACTTTTCTTATGGAAACCTGTATTTTTGAGTTCAGAGAATTAAACTTATTCCGAAAAAATTGATTGATCTTTTCCGATACTTTAAACGTAAACGTGAAACTGTCTGTTCTATTAATTTCAGGCCTCAAAAATACAACTTCTCATAAAAAAAACAAAAGTTGACCTTGAAATCACCTTGAGGTTCATCGTCAACGTCAATGCTAAGTACGCCTTATTAAAATTAATCATTTTGGTCGTTACGAAGGAGTGTGAAAAGCTTCAATTTCCAGAGGGATCCACACCTTGCTTAAGTTTAATTGACTTTAGAGGACCTGCAAGGTCAAAATGTGCCTATGACCTAAGTACATATTTGACCGCGAAATTTTCCGCTCTATCGATTGTCGATGTCAAAAAAGGGGTTTCTATTTGAAACAACAAAGTTGACCTTCAGATAACCTTGAAGGTTACCGTCAAGGTCAAAATTAAGCCCACCATTGAATTCCTCGTAAGAGTTGCTACGAGAATACCTTGACCTGTTTGAAAAATATTTTAGTTGAGGAAATATTCAATTGTCCCGTTACTTTTGTGACACCCTGTATAATTCATATGAGCACACAAGTCTCCGGCTTTTTAACTCAGCCGATAACTTACCGATGCTAGAGACATACTGTTTTTTGTGAAACTCGATAAAAAAAGCAAAAAATATTCTTACCATTCTTTTCTTACAACATATTTATTAATATTTTGACAATAGACAAAAAAAAATTCGAGAAAAAAAATGAAAATGAAATAATTTATAACCTGATAAAGTTGGAGGTAAGAAAAAAAGGGGTGTGCTAGCTGACACGATTGTAACCCTTCTATTCATCGGATACAACATTTAAAAAAAATCTTGATTAGTGAGAATGTCATTATATATTTCCTACCTCAGAGAAAACGGGGGAAAAAAATTTTGCAAAATGGCCGCTGTATGAATGAAAAAAGACGTTTTTCGACTCTTTTTTCGTAGTTTTTAATTTTTTCATAATAGTAAAAAAAAAAATTTGATACCAAAGTGACAGGGGCGATAGATTGACGATTGGTAAAAAATAGGAGTAATTTTTTTATTGATTAATTTTGGACTTTGGAAAAAGTACAGCAAAACCGATAATTAGGTCGTGGTACATCAAACATACTATTTGTAGAGTCTCTGATAATTGGATACATACATTCTTCTTTTCAATATCAATATCGTGAAATCCCACAAAGCATTGTAAAGGTACGAGAGAAAATATTTAATCAACTCTTTTATTGTGAAAATCCACGACAATGCTATTGTACTTCTTTGTCTTTTTTTTTTGCAGGCCATGAAAATGTGGGTATGAGATGAAAAGATGAATTATATTCGGATCAAAAAGTTCTCAATGGCTGAATTCGTTATATTCGTGAAGGAGATGGTGAAAAATCTGTTTAAGGATGTTGTATCCAAAATTGAAAATGATAACAAAATATTAAAAATTTTATGTCATTTTGTAAAACATTTAAAAGGTTTTATAAAAATTTCACGACGATTAGGAAGCTGGCAACTAAATTAGAATTAACAAATTACACGCAGCCTTATGGAAACTAATTTAACTTTGCAATTACTATTTTTTTTTCGTCATAAAAAATGATGCCACAAATACAAAAAAAAGCACACTTCCGGAAAAACATATAAGAAGCATTGTGTAATTTTTTCAACACATTTGGGAAGCTCGTGTTCCAGAAAATAAATAATAAAGACAAAGTACGTGGTTTTCACAGCAAGAAACAAGACTATAGCGGCAACGTTGCATAGACAGAAAGTGGCGGGAAATTCAAATACTCAGTTTCAGCCACGGACTGCGTCGTTTCTTGCACCATAAAGAGGTTTCGAGGTTATGTTTGCTGTCAGATTTTGTGACTCTTTTCTTTCGTCTTTTTGGCTGGAGTTCACTTGAGTTAATCTTTGTTTATGTACGGCCTCTGTCACTCGTTTTCTTTTCCAATAAAATACTCTTTTTTCGTTCTTGTCAATTTTGACATTATTTTCGTCCATGTTGACATTCAATCGTGACCATCGCGACTGCTCTCGATCGTACAGTTCTCAGTCATGCCAACTTATCAATCATGGAACGTTGCCAAATGTAGATCTAATAGAGCAACTACTTTTGATATTAATATTGTTTTTTTGCAGTTCAAAGTAATTTCATGTTCTCTTTCTATAGTTGCGATATGAGAAGATAAAATGAGAAGAGGTACCAAACTTTTTGAAGGTACGGTACGGACCCAACATCCTTAACCTACAACTGCCCGAGCGGAAATTTGATTCTGGCTGGGATCAGGACCACCTCAGGCTGGCCTTACAACAACATCCGACCCTGATGAGGCTACATATCAGGCCCTGATAAGACTACATATCAGGCTACATGTCAGGAGAATAACGCTATTACCGGACAGGCTGGGATCAGGCTCCTTATCGGGTCCTGATCGCGCACGGTTCCTAGCCTGATCAGGCGCCTTATCTGGTCCTGATCGCGCACGGTTTCTGCCTGATCAGGCGCCTTATCTAGTCCTGATCGCGGACGGTTTCTAGCCTGATCAGGCGCCTTATCGCTTATTTATTTTATTCCACAAGAATTTTATGTGTTTATAGAGTATAGGTACAGTACGAGGAAGTCAGCAAAGGACTCTTCGTAATAGGGCTTCTCGCGAGGTTTTATTCCTCGCGGTGAAGAAATAAATTTTCATGCTCGCGGTCGCATATATAAGCATACTATTCACATCATCCGTATGGGAGCGAGCGTCCGTCGTACTGCGACATCTCGCGGCGAGTCTCGGAACTAACACTCCTGCTCCGTCCCAGATCAGGGAAATATCAGGCTAGCCACATTATTCGGACCGAAGTTTTTTTTAAAAGTCCTTAGCACCATCTGATCTGTCCCTGACATGGATAATGTAAGGCTAGCCTGGCAATCTACGTCATACCAAAATATGATCTGGCTGGGATCTGTGCGTGATCAGGCTATCATGATGGGGCTATCCTTACTGATGCCTGATCAGATCCTTATCCGTTATTATAGGCTAGCAGGAATAAATTTCTTCTCGGGTTTTTTTTTGCCGGTCCTTAGCACCACCTGATCTGTCCCTGACATGGATAATGTAAGGCTAGCCTGGTAATCTACGTCATACCAAAATATGATCCGGCTGGGATCTGTGCGTGATCAGGCTACCATGATGGGGCTATCCTTACTGATGCCTGATCAGGTCCTTATCCGTTATTATAGGCTAGCAGGAACAAATTTCTGCTCGGGTTTTTTTTGCCGGTCCTTAGCACCACCTGATCTGTCCCTGACGTGGATAATGTAAGGCTAGCCTGGCAATCTACGTCATACCAAAATATGATCCGGCTGGGATCTGTGCGTGATCAGGCTATCATGATGAGGCTATCCTTACTGATCAGGTCCTTATCAGGTCCTGATCAGGTCCTTATCCGTTATTATAGGCTAGCCGGAACTAATTTCTGCTCGGGTTTTTTTTGCCGGTCCTTAGCATCACCTGATCTGTCCCTGACATGGATAATGTAAGGCTAGCCTGGCAATCGATGTCATACCAAAATATGATCCGGCTGGGATCTGTGCGTGATCAGGCTATCCTGATCAGGCTATCCTTACCGATGCCTGATCAGGTCCTTATCCGTTATTAGGCTAGATGGATCAAATTTCTGCTCCGGTGCTTTACTCTGCGAATCAACTTTTTGCCGGAACTGTCACGGCCCTGCCCCAATACACGAAAGTGCTACATATACAGACGATGCATCCTTCTGTATGTATAAGCACGACAATCGTGGTAACGTTCCGATTGGTTCCGATCGCCGTTCCGTTTCCCCCTCCACGCGCTCCGCCGCTTACGGAATTTATGTTATAATACCAAAGCCGTCTGGTTCTAATGGTTATTTCTTGGAAACTAGACGGTAAATGATCCTGATTTTTTTTCACATAATTCATGACATCCTGTTCGAGCTTCCCTCGGTTTTTCATCAACTTCGGAATTTTTGTGTTGACGGTAAAATTAATAACGTACCTATGCACCATGCATTTTCAATGCCTTACGTGTAAATTAAGCCAACTTTGAGTGTGAATATCTCTGATTCGGGACGGTAAAATTTATTTAAACTTTACAGATGTTTGGATAACATATTAAATAACCTGTATGCCAAATTTCAACCATTTCTGAAGTAAGTAAATAAACAAATAAATAATAAATTTAATAAATTTTGTAATTTTTTTTTCATTACGAGAGCTGCAAGATTTTCAAAAGTTGAAACAACGACAAATATTTTCTAAAAAAAAGTTTCGATCTTAGACGGAATGGTAAAATGGAGGGCGGGGAGAGGGCGAGGCTGAGAGGAGATGGTAAAAGCAATTTATCAGAGTATCGTTATATCGATGGAAATGGCTCGAGCAATCCGAAAATGTTTTTTTCTTACCAGGCACTCCCGAGGTCCAATTTCTAATTTGTCGTTATTGTGTATCGGATAAACTCCACTCTCTCTCTCTCTCTCATCCCAATAGAAAGTCCACTAAAGTACAAAATGGTTCTTCGAGAAATAGCTCAACTGCACTCTCTGCCCGTGACAATTGAGTGGTCGTTTATCGAACGCGAAGCCAAGAAAACGCAGAGACGAAAACGTTTAAATATTGCAGACGGGAAAAATGGAGAGCGAGACAAAAAATGGGCAAAGTCGATTCTGTGGATTTATTGGCAAACGAAAATAGTGACCTATAAAATATATTTTCGTCATTGACAAAAAACAGACTTATTTTCCTTGAGCCAATTTTTTAGATCGATGCAGAAAAATTTTAATCTAGAAATTTATAAATTGTCACAATTATTATTATTATAGTCATTAATTATTTATTATTATTATTATTATTATTATTATTATTATTATTATTATTATTATTATTATTATTATTTATTAATTGGTTGTAACTGCTTCTTTTTTTCATGAACATTACGTTCACTTGTGTACCTTTTTTTGAATTAGCCAACCTAAATTAAAAAAAAAACTTTTCATCCACGGGAAAAAATTCGCGCCGAGAACGAACAGAATTTATTCCGGGTGAAAAAAAGCGGCAAAAGTGTGTTAAAAAAACGTATCAGCGTGGTAATCGTAGACTTGGCGAGAGAACAAGGGGGGAGGGGTTAATCCATTTTCTTTTTTTGTCCGACTATTTCCTTTGAGATAGAGTATAAAGTGTGGGAGAAAAAAAAGCGAAAAGAAAAAAAAATTCAGACAGACAAGTGGGAGCTTTACGGCGTGCGAGGAATTCTCACGGTGGATGATTACTGAGGGGAAAAAAAAAGAGAAGACGAATGGCGACAAGGGTGGTGTGAAAAAAATTGTCAATGTGGAGAACGAATGGCTTGAGAAAATATTCCATGCTTGTTCCTCTGGCGTTATTCCAATCTTTTTAAATTACCGGAACACACCCCTTCTGCCATCCCTAAACTCAACTTTTTTAGTTTACTACCTAAATGGCCGAAGCACCCCCAATTCTTTGTCAGTAATTCATAAAAAATGTATAATGAATTTTTTTTCTGGTTTTTCAAAATTACCAAAACATACCCCTACAGCCACCCCTGAAATTGACTTTTCCAGTTTATTGAGTAAATGTTTGAAGGCCCTGCCAATTCTTTGTCAGTAATTCATAAAAAATACATAATGAAATTTAAAAAAATTCCGATTTTCTAAAATCATCGGAATACACCCTTTTAGCCACCCCTAAAATCGACTATTTTAGTTCACTGTTGTCCGGAAGCGTCCGCCCTAAATTTTTTTTCAGTAATTTATATTAAGTATGTAATCAATTTTAAGGTTTTTTCTGATTTTTTAAAATTACAGGAACATACCCTTACAACCATCCCTAAAATTAGCTTTTTCAGTTTGGGGAGTAAATGCCTGAAGGCCCTACCAATGTTTTGTCAATAATTCATAAAAACTATATAATGAGTTTTTAGATTTTTTCTGGTTTTTGAAATTACCGGAACATACCCTTACAGCCACCCCCCTAAAAATGGCTTCTTCAGTTTATTGAGTAAATGTCTGAAGGCCCTGCCAATTTTTCGTCAATAATTCATAAAAAATACATAATGAATTTTAAGATTTTCCCTGGTTTTTTAGAATTACCGGAACATACCCTTACAGCCACCCCTAATATTGGTTTTTTCATTTCACTGATTGAGTGTCCGAAAGTCCGCCCATTTTTTGTCACTAACTCATAAAAAATATGTATAAATTAAAAAACTCAATTTGGGGAGTGACTGGAAGAGTACGTGTTACAATACCTTTCAAAAATCTTCAATTTCGATATATACACTAGTGGAAAAAATTAAAGGATCAAAAAATGTTCCCAAATTTTTAGTGGTTTTTAGCAGAAAGATGATCCTTCAATTTTTTTCAAAAAATTGATTGCTTGAAACAAAAAAACCTCTCAATAGATCAAATTGAAACTTTACAGGGATTTCGTGTGCATATTAAACTGTCAAAGTCACGTTCAACATTAGTCGTTTTGTCAATATTTTTAATTTGGCCGTTGATTTTCTAAAATACCATAAATAGCCCTTTTTCTCCTGTTTTTTCAAATTCATGGCAAGGATGGAAAATTTTTTTTTTTTCAAAAAACCATCATCAATCCTCGTTGAGCATTCAATCAAGTTTATGAAACGCCCCTTCTGATTCCTGTGCGATCATTGGTTGCTGAGATATCAATGGTCAAACAGTAAAGTATCTTTTTTCGTAAAAGCCCGCCCACACGGAAATTTATATATTTAAAATATATGCAAAATTGCGTACGAAATATATTCAAAATATAATTACCGTATTTAAATGAATGTATTTAAAATATATTTTTTATAGATGTGTAATATATTTATTTGGATAGATTTTGCCGCTTTCCGCATATGTACGTATATTTTAAATGTATTTAAAATATATTTCAGATATACATAAAATATATTTAAAATATATTTTAGATCTATGTAAAATATACGACACATACATACAATATATATTTTATATAGATGATGCAAACATCTGAAACATAGATTAAATATATGCTGCATGTATTCCAAATATAGTTGAAAATATGGTTGAAATATGGGTTGAATATGCGATACCCGTGTAGAAATTCCCGAAAAATCGGAAATTCTCTAGGAGAATCAAATACAAAAGTACGAGTTCATGAGAAGCTGGCAGGAACTCCTTATATGGCTTCATTTGCGCCGGACTTCTGTTAATATTCCGTTCTCGCGCCCGCCTTTATAAGCATACTGGTCGCATCCTCCGTATGGGGGTTCAGCGGATGCCGCTCTGCGACATCTTGCGGCGGGTCTGGAAACTATCGCGACGCTGCCTATACGTTACGAACATGTGGCAGGCGCCCGATCGCTTGTTCTCGCGGGATAAACATTATAATGTAAATAATAATTAAAAGTGTGAACACAATAAACTTAAATAATTAAATAACCCAGCAAACACAGTTCCGAAATAGTTACGAAAATGTTACGTAACGTGTGTTACATTGGACATAACATTTATGTCACAAACTCCGTGAATGAAGCAGAGTTTGTTCTCAAATATGTCATCCTATAAACAAGTCACAGATACGAAACATCTACGAGGAATAATAATGAAATAAACTCATACCCAAGATGTAACATATTCAGCTCATAGATGTAACAAACTCATCACATAGCCATAACAAACTCAGATAATAGATGTAACAAACTCAGATCATAGTTGTAACAAACTCAGCTCATTGATGTAACTCCTACGAAACGAAACGTAACCCTGGTGCATAATACTCGTAACAATGATGTCAATGTGATTTCGTGGTTACAGGTAATTTACGTATATACATATTTTATCAACAAATTACAAGAAATTTATGTATTTCCAACCTACATATTAGGTTGGAATTTTATTTTTATTTTAACATTTGAAAAGTACATTTTAATTATAATTTATAATTTTTGTAGAATACCTACAAATATGATGTATCGTCCACCATTTGAGGTACCAAATGAACAATTTTTTGGGACCAGTTAGAACCCTCAGGGTGCACCGGTGTCCTGAAAAGCCTAGTTTTGAGTTTTTATACTCTACGCTGATAAACTGCTGGCGACGTCTCATTTCCTTTGTAAACTTTTTCCCACGGGATGAGCGTGGCACATTTTGATTAAAGTCAAAATTGTGACCAGGACAATGCCTGGAAAGTTCAAAATAGGCTAACAATTTCAAAGCAGGCCTGCAACTCTGAAATAAAGAGCAGAAAACATGTGTCATGCTCATCTCATGGGAAAATGAGTTACGAAGGAAATGAGACGTCGTAGAACAAAATCTGTCTATCAATTCTTTCTGAATCATGCGCAGAGTATAAAAACTCAAAGCTAGGTTTTTACACAGAGTGTAAAAACTCAAAACTGGGTTCTTACACTCTGCGCATGATGCCGAAAGAATTGCTGGATAGATTTTGTTCTACGACGTCTCATTTCCTTCGTAACACTTTTTCCTATGGGATGAGCGCGGCACATTTTGATTAAAGTCAAAATTGTGACCAGGACAATGCCTGGAAAGTTCAAAATAGGCTAACAATTTCAAAGCAGGCCTGCAACTCTGAAATAAAGAGCAGAAAACATGTGTCATGCTCATCTCATGGGAAAATGAGTTACGAAGGAAATGAGACGTCGTAGAACAAAATCTGTCTATCAATTCTTTCTGAATCATGCGCAGAGTATAAAAACTCAAAGCTAGGTTTTTACACAGAGTGTAAAAACTCAAAACTGAGTTCTTACACTCTGCGCATCATGCCGAAAGAATTGCTGGATAGATTTTGTTCTATGACGTCTCATTTCCTTCGTAACACTTTTTCCTATGGGATGAGCGTGGCACATTTTGATTAAAGTCAAAATTGTGACCAGGACAATGCCTGGAAAGTTCAAAATAGCCTAACAATTTCAAAGCAGGCCTGCAATTCTGAAATAAAGAGCAAAAAAAATGTACCGTGCTCATCCCATGGGAAAATGAGTTACGAAGGAAATGAGACGTCGTAGAACAAAATCTGTCTATCAATTCTTTCTGAATCAGCCGCAGAGTGTAAAAACTCAAAGCTAGGTTTTTACACAGAGTGTAAAAACTCAAAACTGGGTTCTTACACTCTGCGCATGATGCCGAAAGAATTGCTGGATAGATTTTGTTCTACGACGTCTCATTTCCTTCGTAACACTTTTTCCTATGGGATGAGCGCGGCACATTTTGATTAAAGTCAAAATTGTGACCAGGACAATGCCTGGAAAGTTCAAAATAGGCTAACAATTTCAAAGCAGGCCTGCAACTCTGAAATAAAGAGCAGAAAACATGTGTCATGCTCATCTCATGGGAAAATGAGTTACGAAGGAAATGAGACGTCGTAGAACAAAATCTGTCTATCAATTCTTTCTGAATCATGCGCAGAGTATAAAAACTCAAAGCTAGGTTTTTACACAGAGTGTAAAAACTCAAAACTGGGTTCTTACACTCTGCGCATGATTGAGAAAGAATTGCTAGATAGATTTTGTTCTACGACGTCTCATTTCCTTCGTAACACTTTTTATTATGGGATGAGCGCGGCAAATTTTGATTAAAGTCAGAATTGTGCCCAGGACAATGCCTGGAAAATTGAAAATAGGCTATCAATTTCAAAACAGGCCTGCAACACAGAAAGAAAGGGCAAAGGGAAATTAAGCGAACGTGCAACGCGAATAAGGTTATAAACCGAGTAAGGGAAATTCCTGGGTGTTTTTCCATCACGGCAAATACCCATATAACTTATTTTTTTCTTTTAAATAAAGGGATCACATTAAACTTACCTCGTGCAATGTATGCTGTATTATTTTGGTTTATTCTGTATTACGCTGGATTATTCGATATCACCTCCTTGTACTTTACACTCACATATTGTGTACGTTCCTTAATCGACATAACCTTAAAATGTGAGGACATTTCTCGTAATATATGATACGTATATGTTGCGGATTTGTTACAAGAAATGACTTGTGACATTTATGTCACACATTATACATAATCGCTACGTAGCCTACACTACGAGATTATAATATCACCAATATCTATAATTGTTACAGCAATGTTCTATAATTGTTACGGATTTGTTACAAGAAATGTCTTATAACATTTATGTCACAGTGTGACATATTTGCTACGTAGCCTATACTACGAGATTATAATATCACTAATGTTCTATAATTGTTACAGCATCGACTCGTAACAGTTTGACAAGTTTACAGTACATGTAAATATCTCGTATAAGAGTGACGAGATCTTGACGTATCAATGTTACGTATTTGTGATGTCTATAGTTTTTCGTAATTCCTACATCTTTCATTGACATCCTTACTACATATCGTCAGGACGTATTATATACATCTCGTTTACGTGCGTTATGAAAAATTTACGAATTTGTGATGAACATTATATGACGTAGTTATTACATTTCAATTATACGTAAATGTTTCGTAAATCATCCAAGTGTGTTTGCTGGGAAATTTTATGTTAGTTAGTTAGTTATGTTACCATATATTTTGCATATATGGTAGCATATATTAAGAATATATGTAGAATATATGGGAGACACATGTGAGTCACACCTATCTCTCATATATGTTGCAAATATGTTAGCACATATTAAGAATATATGTACATATATTCGAAATATATCCACATATATTTTGCGTATATTAAAAATATATAAATTTCCGTGGGGGCGATATCTCAGCGAAAAATTGTTGCAGCGAGGTCTCAAAAAAAGCAAATTGAAGCTAAATAAACAAGCTATCCGGTCCATATAATGGTTTAGTTAGGAGAATTTCTCCTAAAAAATTACAGCAAAAAAAAAGTGATACAAATTTGCCGAATTTGTTTTTCTCGGTTTTTCTCAGAATTGCGTGAAACCTGTAGGTTCGAAATTTTTTTTGCTAAAAGATCTGAAAACTAAAAACTTCAAGCTTCAAAATGTCATTTTTTAGATCTCGATACGACCATTTTTCACTGAGATACAGCATTGTTAAAAACCACTAAAAATTTGGGAAAATTTTTTGACCCTTCAATTTTTTCCACTAGTGTATTTTTTTGGCGGGTCTAAATGAGCTAAATTAGTTAAATTAGCCGGACGTTCGGACATTGAGATTTTGTCTGATCACGGACCTTTCTCACTTAAAATTTTATTCCTTTGAACTTTCGAAACTTCAAGTACATGCAAATTCATGAACCCAAACCACCAAAAAAAAAAACATAATAAAGTGTATGAATAATTGGGTGAGCTCAATCTGGCGAGCAAATGGATAGACTTAAGGATTTATTAACACCAGTCGTACAGTCATGTGCAAAATTGATAAATTCATTAAAAACATTTTTCATGAACTCTCATGGATAAGCATGATTGTTCATAATTTTCATTTCCATTACAATAAATGTAAATTTAACGAATTTACAGTAAATGCAAAAAGTATAAAATAATTTTCAATTTACCTAAGAATCATCTAGTTCATTGCAATGTTCGTTTAATCTTTTGGATTGACAATTTTTGTTTAATCCCAAATCCGTTAAACCGAAAGGAAAAAAGGGCCTAACAGGTTGCAGGTGTGAAAATCGGGGAAATAATTTCTAACAATTTGACAACTTTTTGTACATGACTGTACACAACGGAGGATCCTTAACGCCTCTTTTTCTCGGCTCACTCGAAAGGATTTTATTATATAACCGGCAACCACGCTGAGCATAACGAGCTCATATTGCATCTCACGTACAAGTGAATGTCGTATAAGTCTTTCGATGTCATTAAACGAGAACGAAAATTCCCATCGTGAAAGGGTCACGTTTTTTTTTAAATTTAATTACAATCCGAAACGAAATTTCCTCACTATTGCACAATTTGATGAAAATTTTTTAAAAAATCCGGCTATCAATCATGAAAATCTGCAAAAATTGGCAAAAAACTAAAAATTTCTTTGTTCTCAGGCATGGATGCAAAATATAGGGGAGGGGGGGGGGGCAAAATGGACCACCATTTTTTTTTTACAAAATTCAAGTAAACCTTTTAAATTCTTCGCTCCGATATTGCGTGGGGGAGTACATTACTTAATTAAATTAATATAAATAATTGAAATTATTAATTAAGGCCAAGTATAATGATGATTTTCCAATTTTTTTTTTAAATTTTGGATGGTGCCCATTTTGCCCTCCCTTCTCCTACATTAGATGCACTCTGATATAGTTTTATCGGATCGTTTACTCGTTTATTTCGTTTACTGAATTCACAAGAAAACGCACTATGCAACCACTCCTCTCGGCTTACCCTCACCCCCCCCCCCCCCCCTACTCCTTACGTCCCCC